>OY744553.1:46888533-46921033 GCA_963556195.1 Sepiola atlantica | reverse complement strand
TGAGTTCTAAAAGATAATATCCGTGAAAGGACTTCAGTAATAGCAAAAGGACAGCAAGTTTAATAAGAAATCAAACATTCCAAATATTCCAAATATTCCAAATATTCAAAACATTCAAAATATTCAAAACATTCAAAATATTTAAAATATTCAAAATATTCAAAATATTTAAAATATTCAAAATATTTAAAATATTCAAAACATTCAAAATATTTAAAATATTTAAAATATTCAAAACATTCAAAATATTTAAAATATTCCAAATATTTAAAATATTCAAAATATTTAAAATATTCCAAATATTTAAAATATTCCAAATATTTAAAATATTCCAAATATTTAAAATATTCAAAACATTCAAAATATTTAAAATATTCAAAATATTCCTGGATTGCAGAAGTATGGTTGTCCTAAATCGCAGGAAGGTTGACCGGTCAAGGAGAACTTGGAAGCAAGTGATTGGACAAGACTGCACAGAGTGGAAGAATTTTGAGACAGTTGAACCGTGAAAAGTGGAGAGTGAGCTTGCATAGTATCGGAAAACGTCTGACCCCTGAACGGGGGGGGGGGGGGGGGACGTCAAATGAATAGAAACAGATAACCCTAAGTAAAATAAATACATTTCAATAAAAGACGCCCGTCAGAATAGATTTCCCTTACACTCGGCGGTGGCCGACAGCACAGTGGTAACATTTCTCGACTACTGATAAGGCGCTCGGGTTTTGAATCGGCTTGAAACACCCGCCCCTTTTCTAGCCACACTGAAGAGCTGTGATGCGACAGAACAAGACGCGTGCAAAAGTATGCTTGTTATTTATTATCTCTCGTGACCTCCCCCACCCCACCCCCACCCCACCCTCTTGTAATTTTTTATCCTAAATATCGAAATGAATAAATAAGTCTAAAACAAAGGGAGACAAAAAAAAAAAAAAAAAAAAAAGACTAAATCCTCTTCCCCCCCCCCCCCCTTCTTATCAGTTCATATAAATAAATCCGCGTCAAGAATTGAGCGATAATCTGTTGTAAATCTGTTCGCATTTAATGTTCGGGCGATTTACGTCTGCCGACCCGCGCTACGGCAAAGGGTCAGCAAAACAACATTGCCCCGTCCGCCGTTCAGACCCGTCGCTCGCCAAGATGGTTAAATTTGTCGAGAGGGAAGACAAACGCTTCGACTGCATTTTGGAATTCCATAAGGCTCTCTTTCGCTTGCTGCAGGTGGGTTCTATTGGGCACATACGTTATATATATATATATATATATATATATATCACTTTTGTTTCATTTTACTTCAGTCGAAGTTCTCAGAAATCAAGGGAACCCTTCCTGGCTAACACTTGATCTCTATATGAGATACATAGATATTCGTATATTCTATTAAAGTTCTCCTTTATTTCTCAAACGTCGAGTTAGTAAAGAAGTTAAGAATATTAATTTTCCTCTCCCCAATTGACCAGTTTAATATGTCATAGTATATCTTTCTTGTTGTTTCTTGGTTTTATCAGATTCCAGGATAAGAATTCATCTGGTCTGGTGGAGTATCCAGCTAAGTGGTGTTACTTGAGGTGAACTTACTTGGAGAAGGTGCACCAATCCTCGTATGAGCCAGTGTATAACCGTGTCGAGTGGATCTTATTTAGGCTTCGAATACTATGTTATTTTGAATATTTGGTCTGGGTTTACTTGTAGGCTGAAGTATCTTCATGTCAGGTTGTCCTGACAAACCCTTGTACAGAGAGACCGAAGACACTTGAGGATGGTGTCTAGTAGGTAATTCAAACTCCCATATATAAATATATGTATGTGGGTGTGTGTGTGTATAAAGAAATTAATGTGAAAAATATGTATTTTAATATACCTTTAATTAATTTTTATATTTTGACGTGTAGGAATATCAATTGTCCCTTATATAAAAAAAAAGAAGTTTTTCGTTTTTTTTAAGGAGAACAAAATTTTCGGCCATGATTCTTCAGCCTTCAATATATATATGATATATATATACATACATATATATATATATATATATATATACATACATATATATATACATACATATATATACAGGGTGCCCCCCCCCCAAAAAAAAAAATGTATACACCCTTTGCATCGTAATAACTCGTTTAATTTACTGATTTTTGACTTGCAAACAAGATTGATAGTAAAATTACTAAAGGTTTTAGTTCCATTTCTTCACGAATGGTTGGGAACGGGTTAGGATTTAGGGTTGGGGTTCATTTAATGAACATTCTGAAACTACTGCAGGTGGCCTTTACATTTATTAAAAGTGAATTTTCTACGGTTTTTTTGTTTGTTAATTTTACTGTCAGTAATTTTGCATGTGTATTCTGACTTTTCTATCAATCTTGTTTGCAAGTTAAAATCAGTAAATTGAATAAGTTATAACGATTCAAAGGGTGCATACATTTTTGGGGACACCCTGTATAGATGATACATACACACATATATATATATATATATATATATATATATATGTGTGTGTGTTTATGTTTTTTGTTTGTTTTAAGTCTATGCATTTTCTGCACATATAAGTATATATCTTCTTAAGCATTTTCTGGGTTTACCTTTAACAGATAAACTGTTTATATATGTAAAGTGTCTTTTAAGGGAAGTGGGGTCTGATCAACTCTGCTGGGAAGCCATGAAATTTAATACTGTCTTGTTTTTAAATTCCCGAAACAGTTTTTCATGGTAAACAACTGATGATCCCTTAAATAATGTTAGAAACAAACTAATATAATAACTGTAAAAACTAAATTGACTTACATGAGTGATTTTCCACTGAACGACTTGGGACTTAAGGTTTTTTTGGGTTTTTTTTTTAATGGTTGAGAAACTTCCGAGACTATATATATATATACAGGGTGGGCCAAAATAAGGGTTCTATCTTTAAATTTGAATAACTTGAATTTGAATAACTTCCACAAAATAAAAGTTAAACTCACCAAACTTTATGTGTGTGTAGACTGACCCTTCCGAGATTTTTTGAAATAAACAAAACAAATTTTAGCCGAAAAACACTTCTTAAAACTTACAAAAACTAAAGTATTGTTTTTTACACTGTTTTGAGTTTTTTAAGCAAAAATAATGTTTTCTAAATGAGGGTACGTTCCTTAGGGCTAATACGGCTCATGCTTGCTTCGGAAGGGGTCCTTTACTTATTCTAAAAAAAAAATTTTTTAAAATCAATAAATAAAAAAGTTATGAATTTTTAAAAATAGGACCCTTATTTTTGCCCACCCTGTATATATATATTGAATTGATCAAGTTCAAGTGTGTTAATAAAATGAACATAAAACCAAGTTTTTCAAGAGTGCTCAACACCAAGTAGAGCATTTATAAAATTACATAAACAATATTATAGTCTTACGTCAATCAACCAACGTTTCAATGCGTATTACTGCATCTTGTCAAAGTTAAAATAAATTAAAAATCAAAAGTGAGAAATTTGTCTCGGTTTGGAGGATCTCAAGATTTTAAGAGGGAACGGGAGGTGCAAAGAAGCGTGTTAGGGTTGACAGGCCGACTAGATTCCACTTTGGTTAACTGTAGGTCATCAGTTTGCACTTGGTCACCAGCTCAACGCCTGGTAGGCCGGGCAGGCAAGTATGTTGATGGGGGCACAGAATTCTCCGGTCATTAAGCAGCCAGAGTGGGAGATAATATAATTATTTTTATTAAAAAAAAACGCTAGATAAATTAAATCCCTAATATTTAGAGTTGGCATCTTCTCGTATTTGGATAGGTTTTGGCTATATAGATAAATCACCATATTTATTTGTATCTATATATTGTTTATATATATAGATATCAATAGATATCAATAGATATAATAAATGTATTAAGAAGGCTGAAGGCAATGCAGAGAGCCGGATTGATGAGAACCTGGAAAGAACAAAAATAAACAATCTATTTATTTTTCTTTTCAATCTTACATGAACAGCAATTATGGCGTTAGCTGTGTGTGATGTCCGGATGAGGATTAGAAATCATTTGATATTTCGGGAAAATCTTCTCCTTGTGAAAAATAGACACAAGAATTAAACACAGTCGGATTTTTCGTTTGTGTCCATTTTTGACAAAAAATGGTAAACTGCTGCGTTGCCCGGGGCAAAAGTGTAACATATTTCTATTAAAAATTCTATGTCTTTACCCCATCTCTACACGTCTCTCTATCTTTTTCTCATCTCTCCCTCCATCTCTTTCTCCTCCGCCCAACCCCAAAAGATTTATTTAAAATGATATAAAATCTCTTTAAAATCTATATAATTTAATGCTAAGTATTGAGCTTGTTTTTTTTTTGTTTCTTTTATTTATTTTTTTTTTTCTTTTATTTTTTTTTTGTTTATTTTTTTTGTTTATTTTTTTTGTTTATTTTTTTTGTTTATTTTTTTTGTTTCTTATTTTTTGTTTATTTTTTTGTTTATTTTTTTCTTTCTTTTTTTTCTTTCTTTTTTTTGTTTCTTTTTTTGTTTCTTTTTTTTGTTTCTTTTTTTTTGTTTATTTTTTTGTTTATTTATTTTTTTTTTTTTTGTTTCTTTTTTTTGTTTTTCTTTTTGTTTATTTTTTTTGTTTCGTTTTTTTTTTTCAATTGAAACTTGATCCCTTCGGTAATCATTTTGATGTGTAAAATTTTTATTTAAATCGATATAAAATCTCTTAAAATTTCTTTAAAATCTATAAAATCTCTTAAAATTTCTTTAAAATCTATAAAATCTCTTAAAATTTATAAAATTTAAGGCTAAGTATTGATCTTGTTTTTTTTGTTTGTGTTTTTTTTGTCTTTTTTTTTTCAATTGAAACTTGCTCTCTTCGGAAAATCATTTTGATGAGTAAAAATTAAATTTCTATTGATATAAAATCTCTTACACACATTTATTTTATCTATTTCCGGTTCATGAGATATCCAGATAAGTTGCTATCTTTAAGTGTCCAATGAGGAATGGGAATGGGGTCAATTGAGTATGCAATGAGGAATGGCTGCCTCTTAAGGTCCACAAAGTTTCAACAAACAATAAAACATTGGTGACACAGTCTTTGACCTTTCAAATCAAGTACTATTCAAAAGATGTGACTGCAAGATGAACGCAAAGCACGAAAGTGTCAGTCACCGCGGCATGCAGAGGTTTGCTGGATATATTATTAGACTGGAATAATGTTCAGGAGAGATGGAGAAAAGGTATAGTTTCTTTGGGACATCCGTGACTATAAAGGTACTTTTTTTTTTTTAAACCTACTTTACCTCAAACAAGGCAGGCCGCCACTGTAGACGTAAGGGGCCACTGTAGAATTAGGGTGAAAGTTTAGGGGGTCAACCATGTTGGTACAATCGGGGGAGCAAGGAGGGAGTTCCAGAGACCGGCAGCTCGAAGAAAGACGTTATTGGAGTAGAAGGCTCTCCGGCATCTGGGGACCTCCACAGTGAATGGGTGTGATTTAGCTGATTGTTGGGTTGGTCGAGTGTATTTACGTGGAGGGGGCATCAGAGCAGCAAGTTCATCGGAGCGCATTCCATTGAAGTACTTGTAAAACAAGCACAAGGATGCAACATTGCAGCGAAGGGACAGGGGATGGAGCTTGGTGGATAGTGAGGGACTTATTAGATTAGCGACTTTTTTTGGTTGGGACCTTGTCTATGAGGGAGCGACAAGTGGATAGTGTACCTTAAAATTCAAAAAAGGTAGTCTTTTTTTTTTTTAAGCAACGACTGATTTCTGCCGAATAGCTAGGGCTTTAAGTCCTTATTTTTTTTTCATCATTTAGCTCAATTTTCTTTTTCTTTCTCTTTTCTTTTTCTTTCTCTTTTCTTTTTCTTTCTCATTTTCTTTTTCTTTCTCTTTTCTTTTTCTTTCTCATTTTCTTTTTCTTTCTCTTTTCTTTTTCTTTCTCTTTTCCTGTTTTTTTTCTCTCTTCCTTTTCCTCTCTCCATCTCGGCTTGATTTCTCTTGCTCTGCCTCGCATCATACTTTAAACAATTCATGATGCGGGAAGGTAGAAGACTTTTGTTTCATCAAAGAATGACTTCCTGTTTCCTTCCCCCCCCCTCCATATGTGCACTTGGAGTCTTTCTCTTGCTAATGGCTTTTTTTATTATTATTTTTTTATTCTTGTACCAAACATATTTTTAATATTTTCAACTTTTATTACACACGAAGATAAGAAAGAAGAAAAATTTAACGGGTGGGGAGTCTCTCCTTCCAATTGGGAAATTCATATCGATTTCAGATTTTTTTTTTTTTTTTTTTTTTGCCATTGGCTATTTACATCCGTTTAAATAAAAATAAAAATATTTTTTTTTCTTCTCTTGAAGGCTATGGGAAACTCAAAATGGAGCAAGAATGAGGCGGCCATTCTTGGCATGCCGCACCGAGAACGCCAACTGCATTTAGCCGTTATGGGAAATGACAAGGACACTGTACGGAACTTGATCCTTGAAGGAGCAGACCTGAATTATCCGTGGAGCAATCCAACTGTCCCGAGTGTCAAAGACAGTACCACTCCACTTCTGGCTGCTGTCTCTCTAAACCACGTGGATATCACTATCGTAAGTACCTATGACCCACATGTGTGTGTGTGTATATAGTATATGTATATGTATATATATATGAATTAAGAATATATATAATTAAGAAAGAGTAGCGGAAGGCCTAAAACTCAACGTTTCACTCAACTGTTGCATGGGCTTTATCAAGAGCGAAAAAAGTGCTAAAAGTGGCAAAGAACGTTCTTTGCCACTTTTAGCTTTTTTTTTCGCTCTTGATAAAGCCCATGCAACAGTTGAGTGAAACGTTGAGTTTTAGGCCTTCCGCTGTTTCTTCTTAATTTATACCATCAGATTTATTTTATCCTTTCATTTATCATATATATATATATATATATATATATATAATAATAAAAAAAGTTTAATTTATATAAACATAGCATGGCTACACATTTCGGAACATGTTTCAATTATTGCTATAAGTTTGACTTCTTCAGTCCAAAAATTATGAAGAACCCTAACCCTTATATATATATATATATATATATATATATATATATATATATATATTAGCCTTTTTCATCTACAGCCGTGCCGAAACTCTAACATTTTTAGGCAAATCAAAATTAATGACTATGATTTTTTTTCTTCATCCTGAGGAAGTCTCACAATAAAGACGAAACGTTGATGAATGCATAAATAATAAAGTTTTTGACTTTCCTTTTTCATTTTCCATTACGGCGGATCATTTTATTCCCGTTTTTATTCATATATATATATCTATCGGTTAACTAGCTAGCCGTGTATATAAAAACACCCGGCAAAAATAACTCCATGCATTTTAGCCTGAAGATTCCCCCCCCCCCCCGGAGATGAAACGCGGGAGCCTCTGTGTAGCTTAATTGCCATAAATATATTTTCATAGCTTACTACCTAGCTCTACTTACGTATTGAGCACTGTTGAAGTAAATACTGAAAATTGATACATAAAAAATTATATCTCCTTATAAAATTTTATGTAGATACTAATATTAATATTTACAAATGATTCATCACAAAAACCTTTCTTTTTTTTCTTTTATGTATTTATTTTCTAAATTCATTGTTTCCTACACGTGTTTCACTACCAGAGCAAGATAAGTAGAGATTGTCTCCTAAACAAAAACAAAAATTAATACATGTATATATATATATATATTAATATCTATCTAATGCCAACTGGTACTTCACTGAGATCATTATTTTTTGTTTTCTGCAGATCCTTTTACATGCCGGCGCCAATGTAAACCTCCCCGACCGTAATGACTGTACCCCTTTATACAAAGCTGCCTATCATGGCCGACCACATCTGGTGGACATCCTCGTCCAGGCCGGTGCGGACATCAACCGAGCCGACAAAGACGGCCAAACTCCACTTTATATCTGCGTGCAAAATGCAATCGTCCATTCCAGTTTTGCAACGGTGGAGAAACTCCTTTCGGCTGGAGCCTCTGTCGATAAGTAAGAAGTGTTTTAATTTTTTCATTTTGGGGGAATCTGTGTGCCGTGTCCGGCATAAACTCTGGACTCCCCTACCCCCCCCCCCCTTACTGTATCCGCGATCCACTTGTCCATGGACAGAGAGTAGAAGAAAAACACATCGCTTTAATCTTGACTTCACTTTTCATCATCATCATCATCATCATCTATTTGATCATCATCATCATCTAGTTTATCATCATCATCTATTTTATCATCATCATCATCATCATCTATTTGATCATCATCATCATCATCATCTATTTTATCATCATCATCTATTTGATCATCATCATCATCATCATCTATTTTATCATCATCATCTATTTTATCATCATCATCATCTAGTTTATCATCATCATCAATTTTATCATCATCATCATCATCTAGTTTATCATCATTATCAATTTTATCATCATCATCATCATCTAGTTTATCATCATCATCAATTTAATCATCATCATCTATTTTATCATCATCATCATCTAGTTTATCATCATCATCTATTTTATCATCATCATCATCATCATCAATTTTATCATCATCATCATCTATTTTATCATCATCTATTTTATCATCATCATCATCTATTTTATCATCATCAATTTTATCATCATCATCTATTTTATCATCATCAATTTTATCATCATCATCTATTTTATCATCATCAATTTTATCATCATCATCTATTTTATCATCATCTATTTTATCATCATCATCATGTATTTTATCATCATCATCATCATCATCTAGTTCATCATCACCAACAATTTTATCATCATCATATTTCCCCCTTATTTGTTAATTGTTGCTTGTGATTTTTGTCACGTAAATGTTGAACAAACTGATTGAATTTCATACTTAGTTTTTGTGTCTGGTAGATTAAATTTCTGATTAAACAAAAAAAAAAGAAGAAATTAGCTTCAGTTGAAGTAATTTTATAAGCATTTAATTTTATAAACATTAAATTTTATAAACATTTAAATGTCCGTCAAAATTGCGAAAATTATGAGCTTTTGTAAAAGTTGAGCGTAAATTGTAAAAAAAAAAATGAATAAATCTGGTAAAATTAGTTATGTAATGTAATGTTTTGTTGCCATGAGGCCATCCTCCCAGGCATTGCCTCCTCTTTGAGAGGATGGAGTAGTCTAGTATATGTTCGTTTGTCATGCTATCATCTTTCCAGGCATTACCTCCTCTTTGTTCATTTGTCATATAGCGACTGGCGGGAGCTAATTATTGCAGGTTGTTATTAAAAACCTTTTTTTTTTTTTCCTTTTTTTTTAAACTATGTATATATATATATATATATACAGTTATATATATATATAGTTAAATATATATTTTATATGTTAAATATATATTTTATAACTGTATATATATATATATTTATATTTAACTATATATATATATTTTTTATAGTTGTATATATATATATATACAGGGTGAGTCAAAATTAGGTGGACAGTAAAAACATTTATTTAGAGATCACTTATACGTACAATTACATGTAATTTAAATGTTATTTATCAACGCAAGTGTTCAAACTGTTTTCCTTCTTGATTTACACAGCTTTGAAGTCTGCCTCTTACGCTTCGACAAAAAAAAATGTTTTTTTACTGTCCACCTACTTTTGGCTCACCCTGTATATTTGTTTTTAACTATGTATATATATATATATAGAATTTTTTTTTTTTTTGTGTCTTAAATAACTAATATAAGTTAGCAAAACATTTATATGGAACAAAACGTAGATTTAGTATAAGGAACGTTTATGTTTTTGTCTTTTAAGGGAAGCGGGGTCTGATCAACTCTGCTGGGAAGCCATGAAATTAAATACTGTCTTGTTTTTAAATTCCCGAAACAGTTTTTCATGGTAAACAACTGATGATCCCTTAAAATAGTGTTAGAAACTAACTAATATAATAACATGTAAGTCAATTTATTTTTTACAGAGTGATTTTCCACTGGAAGACTTGAGACTATAAGTTTTTTTTATATATATAATTTTTTTTTTTTTTTTATATAGTTTTAATGGTTGAGAAACTTCCGAGACTATATATATATTTATATTTTTTATAAATATATATATATATATATATATATATATATATATATATATATTTTTTTTGTTGTCGTTTTAGATGTGATAACACGGGAAAATCGCCGCTGAATGTTGCTGCCCACTGGAAACTGAAGGACATGATCAAACTGTTGCTGGCCGCCAGAAGCAACGTGAATATGATCGACAAACGGGGTCACACACCGCTCTACGTGTGCGTCAGCTCCCTCAGCACTGGTCTCTACAAGGAGGACCTCAAGTATCAGGTGCCCTGCATCAAAATACTGTACAATGCCGGTTGTGATACGCTGAATCTGGTCGACTGGCTCAAGTGGAAAGGTCCAGGCATACCGCAGGAACTCCTTACCGGGGACGACGCTTTTCTGGAGTGGTATCAGACGAGCATGCGCTCTCCGCATTCGTTGTGCAATCTGTGCCGCAAGGTCGTCCAGCAGACGCTCTCCGTCAACCACTTCACGAAGGATTATATGCAACTGACTTACACGCTGCCTTTACCGCTTAAACTGCGAGCGTACGTGTCGCGTAAAATGTTTCACCTCCCGACCTCTTGATGGTGGGCCTAAAGGGGGGGGGGGGGGACAGTTCGAAAGGGAAAAAAAAAGCCGCGTCTCATGTGAGCATTCGGCTTGAATATCGACTGTTGGACAAAAAAATGGATTACCTGTGCCGAAAGATTTAAAACAAATTTTCGGAAACAATTATTGACGAGCATTGTTCAAAAAAATTTTTTTTTTTTTTTTTTTTTTTTAGGGGCAGGTATTTGATACGATGGGGAGGCGCCATCGGAAAATAATGTTTTCTTTTTAGTTTAGAAGCACAAATCAGCTATAATATTTGACTTTTGCCCTTTTTAAACTTTAATTCAATCTAAAAATTACTTTTTGTTCACCACGGCTTCGAAAGTTCAAATTTAGAAGAGTCACAGTGTAAACAGACATTTTTGTTTTTTTCATCTATTAATAAATTAAAATAATTGGTTATATATATAATATATAAAACTTTTTATTTATACAAACATTATTTGGCCACACATTTGCAGACATGTTTCTGTCATGTGTAGCCATATTTGTATATATCAAGTTTTATCCCTAATAAACGGCTCTATTTAATATTGATAACTTTTATGTAAACACAGTAAGGATTAATTAGATTTTACTCTGTGGACGTAAACGTGTGTGTGTGTTTTTTTTTTCCATAGTAGACCGCTTTACGAATGCTTATATTCCTACCCTTAGATTTGACAGTTTTCTGCTTAATCTAACTTTACAGGAAATTCTCGTTTCTATATCATTTCAACACACTTTATTTTCTACATGTCACTTGGGACTTCCTGTCTGTGATGCAACTTCCTGAACACGTCAGCTTATATTTCTACCCTTAAATTTTACACTTTTCTACTTGATCTAACTTCGTGTGGAAAATTCCGTTGATAGCACAACCACTTTCAAATATTGATGCATGCTATCATGACTTTTCAAAAATGATTTTGAAGCCTTTAAAACTAGCGTAAAGAACAAGTAAAAGTCAAGTATTACAGTTCATTCGTGCTCAAAAAGGCAATATTTACGTTTGCACGCACCCCTGTTGTACCAAAGAACCGGATCTCCTTTCTCTTGTTCTCCTTTATGTAATTTGAATTTGTTTTTATTAAAATTGAAATTAGATTCTGAAGATACGTCCAATCTGTGTGTTTAGCGACGCGAATTATATTTCAAAGTTAAGTGTGCAGAACGACGGACCGACCACGCCTCTTACAGAAATGCATTAACGTTTAAAAAAAGCTATTTCAAATTTAAGTGTGACAAACCAAGTGACTGACCGCCTCCTATGGCCATGTCCGGATGCATCTAAAAACTTAAACGTGACAGATGAACGGACACACGTAAAAATGCCACTTCAAGCTCGAGCGTGACGGACTGATTGACAGATGTGAAAATGCTACTTTAAACTTGAGCGTGGCTGAACAAGTGGCCGACAGTCTCTTATGCAGATACTCGGACGTTGTGTAAGAGTGACTGACGGAGGGACAGACTCGTTAGAGATTCGTGGATGAAAAGAAAGAAAAAAATTGTTGGAAGTTGAAAATTTTTTTTTTCATTTTTAAGAAAAATAAAACTGATTAATTCATTTTTATCGTTCAAAAAATATAAAGAAACTTGAAATTTATTGGAGGGGGGGGGGTATTCTGATTTTTTTTTTTTTTTTTTTTTTTGGATTAGATGTCAAAGAGAGACAGTGATTCCTTTCAATTCTGTGCAAACACGAGAATTTCTTGCAAAAATAAATTTACTTTAAAAAATATATGAAAAATAAATGAGTTTGTTTATTTCTGTATGTGTATATGTTTGCGCATATAATATATAATATTTATTAATTATATAAGTAGATTTCACGTACAACAAAATGGTAGGATAAAATTCAGAGGAAACATTTTTTAATCAATGAAAAATAATAGCTAAAATTTTCCTTAAGGCCTTATCGTCTGACCCTCTAAGAAGAAACGTCAGAATGATAAATAAAAAAAACTAAGAAAATCGAATGAGATATGAGGGGAAAATTGTTTTAGTTCGAGAAAACGATTGAGAGAAAAAACGTAAATCTCAACGTGGCTTTGAATCATTAAAGATCTCCAACTGATATTTCAAAATCTTTTGTCTACACAGGCTAGGTCGAGCATTGTTAATAACTAACGCCTCAATAATATTGAGATGGTGGTTCGACCTAGCACCGTGTAAAACAGAAAACCACCCATCGGAATATATATTTATGTGGGGAAAATATGTTTACGCAGATACTTTCTATTTTTTTATAGACCAACTTTTTTTTTAAGGTAAAAGCTCGATAATTGTTAACATAACAACAGAGCATATATAAATAGACGATATTCGGCTACATTCCAGTGACCAAGATTTTACTGTTCATTGTTTTTCCAAATAAATGACTTCAGTACATTTATACAGACCGTTTCATTGACAGAAGAACATCTGCATTAGTATGTTAATCCCGGATCTTTCATTCATCTATGGACTCCTCAGAAACTAAAAGTTTCCCCTCAGAAAAATACATAGTGAGGCAGTAAACAAAAAAAAAATAAATAAATCTCACAAGGAAAGACGTAGACATCGCTACCCAGAAAGGGCAGCCATCCATCTTGTTTTATGAAGTGGAGCCATGAAAAATATGCACAATACTATTGCGCAGGAGAAACTGCCAGAGTTTTTTTTTTATTTGAAAAGAAAATATGCATCTTATATATAAAGTAAAGCCAGTTGTACCCGTTTGATGCTTGATAGATTCGGTAACAAAAGTAACGCACATACATCTATCTATTCAGATAGACCAATATGTGGCAGAGATGACCTTGTAATTTGGCTCGCTTTCATTCACTTTAATATTCCATCCTGCTCAATATTTTTTTTTTTAATTGGATACTCATACGGGAAGTCAGAAGTTTCACTCTCACACTCAGATGTACTACCACTGACACCCACATACACCGGGAAAATTTTATTGTTTAAAATAAAAATTTCAACAAAACTAAAAAAAAAAAAAAAAAACACGAATACAAATTTTTTGTAAATTTATATTAAAACTCTTAAAATAAATAAATTTTTCAAAACAAAAATCAACATTCGTAATAACAGCTCTAAAACGAGTCGGAAACAAGGCCATTCCTATAACAGGCCTATAACAGAGTCTATTATCAGATACCTTTTTAGCTGCTCACATTTTACTCTCATCGCTCTGAGAAAACTTCATTCTGAAAGGGAAGTTTGAATTACCTACTAGACACCATCCTCGAGTGTCTTCGGTCTCTCTGTACAAGGGTTTGTCAGGACAACCTGACATGAGGATACTTCCCCCTACAAGTAAGCCCTGACCAAATATTAAAAATAACATAGTATTCAAAGCCCAAATAAGATCTCAGTTTGGCTATGCATCAGCTTATACGAGGAATAGGGCCCCTTCTCCTTGTGATGTTACCTCAAGTAATAACACGTAGCTGGATACTCCACCAGACTAGATGAATTCTTGTCCTGAAATCCGGTAAGACCAAGAGACCACCAGAAAGATATAACATAGTTAACTGGTCAATTGAGGAGAGGAAAATTAATGTTCTTAACTTCTTTACTGGCGCGATGTTTGAGAGCTAAAGGGGTATTTTATATAGAGATCAAGTGTTAGCACCAAAGAAGGGGCCACTTGATTTCTGAGAACTTCGACTGAAGTAAAATGAAACAACAAAAAGGGGGATTCTAACCCATCAAATTCGTTTCAGCTGAGATTCTGTATTGCATTTCGATTATAAGTTTGATCAATTAAATTTTGACTTTTTACAATGATCCTAGAAAATTCAGTTGCATGATCGCCTGGCCTATTATAGGGATGGCCTTGTCCCCAATTCATTTAGGATTTTTTTTTTTTTAAATGGAAATCGCTCCAGACAAGCCATTAAACCACTTGATGTAAGGAGCTAAAAAAAAAAAAATACAACTTCAAGGTCAAAAAAAAATACTAGCCAACGATAAGTGTTAGATGGATAGATTCTGACCTAGAAAACAGCAATTTCCTCCCCTTTGTCAGAAACATCGCTCATGGAATGTGAGGACTAAAGGACAAAATAAGGGAAGCGAGAGTTACGAGGCTGCCGAACGTTCACTTTCTACCTGCTGCTTTTAGGCATTTCAAGAAAGAGCAACTTTCAAGTTATTTATTTATTTTTTTTTTTTTTTTTTTTATTATTTTTTTTTTTAGTATAAAAATTTTTTTTTTTTTAAAAACGATGAAAAATTCAATTTCTTGAACGAAAATTATTTAATTTGAAATAAATTTGATGGGTTAAAATTCCCTTTCAAAGCAATGAGAGTTAAGTGTTAGCACCTAAATAGATCTCTGCTGACTGAAAATCTCATCTAGAGCCTCTTAAATGTTACATCTCTCGGCCTGTTATAGGGATGGCCTTGATCGGAAGCCAATTGAATCGAATTAAAAAAAAAAAAAGGGGGGGGGGGAGGATCTATCATGGAGGGCGGAACTTATAATTTTGGAAAAGATGGTATGCATTTGTAGCCGTAAATGTGGAGACGTTTCAACGTGGCTGCTAACAGTTTGTGCTTCACGGGGTTCGGTGCTGCCAGGCCGAGGGAAAGTCGTATATGCGTGATCACACCCCCGTGTCTAGGGGGAGTGATTTCAAAGACGGATTGCGTACAGGGAAGCAAGCCAGTCAAGGGTAACAACGTCTGCCACGGGTAGAGATCGGCTTCGTCTTCAAATGCGTTATCGTCGAGATTTCGTTTTCGGTTTATAAGACATGCTGGAAAAAAAAAAAAAGAAAGAAAAGAAAATATTTTAAAGTTTTGACTTGTTTATGAAGAAACCGAAAAGCATTCTGGTTGACTTAATTTTGTAATTAAATTATTTTTTTTTTTTACATATGATTTTTAAATTTTTATTTTATGCTGGTATTTACTTTACTCCCACCGCAGGAAGATGTGGTACAAGGCCAAGAAAGTGGGGAGAGTCGAACCAGTTTGGAAGTCAATTTCTAAAAGTTGTCTAACGCTTGCCAGCATGCAAAACATGTTAATTAAACCGATTATTATTAACTATTAATTTATTATTTAAATATTTACCATTAACTATTACTATTTACTGGTGATGATGATTCCAAGCGAAGTGATACCAGTTGCTGCTTTTTTTTTTTTTTTTTCGAAAATGATTGTGAAGGGTCTACAAAGATGGAAAGACCATGAAAGGAAGAGAGCACAATCCAGACCTCCACTGAAAGCACGTGATGCTTCTAGTCTTGGGGCCCTGGGCTGCGGCACATACGTAAATCTGGTGCTTGTTCGAAATTTCTAAATATACTGTTTGTTTATAAAGAAACCGAAAAGCATTCTGGTTGATTTGATTTTCTCACAGTATTAGTTTTGAAAAAAAAAAAAAAAAAAAAAAAAAAATTTAACATTTTTATTTATTTTTATTTTTTTTTTACTAACGACTTATTTTTTTATTTTTATTTTTTTTATTTTTATTTTTTTTTATTTATTTTTTTATTTTTATTTTTTTTACTAACGACTTACCGCTTATCAAGGCCCAGAGGCCACTCGAGGACAAAGGGTTAAAGGTTTGTGTCAGGTGAATGGTGAGACTACATCATGGTCGTAGGTCGTATCCGGATCAAATTGGATTACTTAATGGAACGACTACACAAGAATTTTTTAACACTGGACTTGAAAACGACAATGTTGTAGTCAGCTGGGAAGCAGCCCTGTGGTATTGTGTCCCACCGACGGACAGTTCTTGGAAAGAAACTCCGTTCATGGAAGTTCCGTTTAGTTCCGGGTACATAGAGGAAGAAAGGTTAAAGCTCAGTCAACCCCATTCCATGAAAAATAACGATAGAGCAGAGAAAGACTAGCAACGTCGTTTCTAGTGATAAAGAGGCTGAAATTTCATGGTCGATTTTGTACTCCGTACTCACCTTCTAGTCGGCAAAAGGAAAGATATTTGCAGTCAAACTTTCCAGTTTGGATTTTAATCTGAAAATAAAAAATGAAATAAAAATAGTCAAAATGGGGGGTCACATTAAAAAAGTGAACGACATTTTTTTTTTTTTTTTTTTCACATTTTTCTTTTCCAAACAATCCATAACAATTTTATTTGCTTAATTATCCCTTTCATATTTGACTAGCAGGGCTACTCGGAATTACCCGGGAGTCATAAAAAAAACAAAATCAAGGGAGGCGCGAGAGCGCTCTATCCCTTTAATAGACTTCAAGAATGGCCTATGCTGGAAATCTCATTTCTTCGATCAATCATTACTCAAAAACCAATAAACCAAATTAGTTAAAACTTTGCACAACATTTTTATTTGATAGGTTCTATAAGTGTGTAGAATTTCAGCATCATTAGTCAAACAACCCAGAGATCCAGAAAGTTCAATCATAAAATCATGTTATCCGTGTGTACATATGTATATATGTACCACCCTGTATCTCATCAACTATTTGATGGATTCAGCTGATTTTTGGCAGAGATAGAGGTTCTAGGGTCTAGTTGATGGCATTTTAATTTCAGTTTATCATATACCGTAGTTTTCCAGAAAATTCAAAAAAAACCTTTAAAATGACCATTGTATTGAGGCATAGCCTTTACAAAAGTAGTGACATTTTATTGTCATTATGGGTATGCGAGCACAACAGGGCTATGTATTTTACTGGTAGGAATTTTTCTTCAGCGCACCTCACACACTTCATCCACTCATACATAGAGATTTATACTGTAGTGATGTGATAATGAAATGGTTTGGTTGATATGTAGTCATACCCTTAATGACAATAAAAGTGTAAAAATTTGGGAATGTCCTTGCTTTTGTACATTTAGTGTATATGAATTTTCATCTTAACCCTATTAAAGGCATATGATTTCAGTATACTGGCATTTATCATGGAATATATATATATATATCTATATAATACTAAAACTCTATTGGTCTTGTCTGTTTGCAATCAGCTTTCAGCTTTCCGGTTTTCAACATCCGGTTGCCCATGCGTAAATAGCATCGTCTTCAATCTGTTATTCCAATTCCGTTATTCTCTATTCTGATTAACGAACGCATGAAATTTTTCATTCTGGAAATGTTTATATCGCTTTTAATATAAAACAATTACATTTAATTTCATCAAATAGTTTTTTTGTTTTCTCCACGGCTAAAAACATTCAACGGCAGGACTTCGTAAAGTCTGTCGCAGTTTCAAAAAACCTCCTCCCTTTTAAAAAACAAAAACAAACAAACAAAACAACAACAATCATTATTAATATCAGCCATAATAGCGGCGGTGAACAAAACCACCTCCCACTTTCCCTCTCATAGATTTCACCACTCCTACTCCCTCTGTTTTCGTTACGTACGCGAGAAAGCTTGCTGTACCCCCTTCCTTTCTCAAATCACCCTTTTATTTTTCTGTACTTTCAACTAACAATTTCATTTAAAAGATGATATATAAAAATTTGAATTTAACTATAATAAGTATTATGGTACCTGTTCAGTGCATATTTACCTATAAGTATGGCAAACCACTTATAATTCAGTAACTGTAATTTAAAAAAAAAAACAATTATAATAAACAGAACGACGCATAGAAATCTATCTATATTCTTCTTCCATTTTAATATACTTTCATAGAAATGCTTCTGTTATGTAAAAAAAACCTATTTTCTTTATGCCACAAGTGTCACGCTAATACATGAATTCCATAGCTAATATAACAAACTGACCCAACGGGTCACGGGTGGTCTAGTATTTATATATATATATATACACACACACACACACATTCTGATTTCAGTATACTGGCATTTTTCGTGGAATAATAAAAGAGGTTAAAAAGTGTGTGTAACATCTTTATATTAAAACTTCTGTCTCTTTTGTGTGATTCTTTTTTCTTTTTCAATTCTATTGACTAACCACGACATTTTCAGATTATAATTTTGGTATTATTTTAGACCAGCAGGGTTACGCTGCGTTACCCGGGGAAAAAGTGTAACATATTTCTATTAAATCTTCTACCTCTCGCAATCCGTCTCTCTATCTTTCCCCCATTCCCCGTTTTTCCACATATCAACAAGATGCATTATTTGACGTTATCATCATAACTCATATTTTCTATGAATATTGTTATCTCCCTTGCATTATTTGAGTCATTGCTTAAAAGTGTCGCTATCGTAACTATATTCTCGGCCAGAATATGTTTTTTTCTGTTTTTTTTTTGATTTTCCAAACAATATAAGCCAAAGATGTTTGATATTGTAAAAATAAAACCTGCTTAAATTAAAAAAAAATAAAAAATAAAAAAAGACAAAATGGCTAGGTAGAATCAAATATTTATATGCCAGAAACACACACGCACGCAAATTGGTAAAAAATTGTTATTAATATAGCGAAGAAAAGAAAAGAGGAGATTGAAAAAACGCTCAATAATAAGTAAATAATGTAGGGGAGATAATTCATATTTTAAGCTGCAAAGATGTATCTTCCTTTCATTATGTAAAATTGTCACCATCATAACAATCCTTCTAGTCGGAATAATTTTTTTCGAACAAACTGAAACCGAAGACATTTTGAGATTGTAAAAAAAAAAAAAATTTTTTAAATAAAAATAAAAAAAAACATGCTACAAGAAAAACAAAGTGGTTAGGCAGAATCAAATATCGATATGTCAGTTACAATGTTATATAGGTCTAAATTCTAAAAGCCGACAAGATAATTTTATATGTTAGACACCCTTCAACCAACAAGGTTTAGCAAACCAGTTCAGTTTTGAGTTATGTTTTTTAGTATTTAAAAGTATTTCTTTCCTCTAACAATTCCAGATTATCGCTGTATAAAGTGACTCGTTTTTGTTTTAATGGGAGTAACACTTGTTCGTTTCATCAGGTTTATTTTAGAGGCCAACAGGATTTTCAGAAGTCACGTATAGGCGAGAAACACACGGAGCAGAAAAGCTGGAAAAGAAATCTTCATGAAAGGGAGATAAATCTTTGCAGTTTAAAACACGAGTTATCTCCCTTACATTAAGCTAAAGACTTGAAGGAATGGAAAGAAAATGTCGGAAAGAAAATGTCTGAAAGTGAATGGCAAAGTGATGATCAGTTGTTGTAGTGTCGGAAAGTTTCCCTGCTCAGTTTGTGGAAAGAGAGTCGGGTGCAATTCAATTTTTCGCGGTACCTGTTAGCATTGGGTAGGCGATTTAGTCGTTTCACAGCCAAAATGGCGGACAATGAATCAGTTGCTTTTTTTCTGATTTTTTTTCCAAACTCACAAATGAGTATTGATTAACTCCTCTCCAGGAGTTAGGCACAAGGCCAGTTTTTATCTTACTCCCACAAGTAAGATGTGACCCAAGGTCGGGTCGGGAAAGTGGGGTTTAAAAATTGCCTGGGCAGCCCCGTCGGCATTCCCCGGTAGAGCGCCTCAGGCAGTAAGCTATAAACTTACTCCTCCCCAAAGAGGGGAGGCGAAGCCTGGGAGGGTGGACCTCCTAGAACTGCACAGGACAGACCCATAGACCGGCGTAAATCAAGCTCCGAAGGCCAAGACAACACCAGTATGGGGTGCAGTATCCATCAGAACAGATACTACACTTTGATCTTAGCCAAAAGACCAAGAAACCTAAATAAATTGTTATTTATCTACCTCCCACAAGGTAAGATGTGATACAAGGTCGGGAAAGTGGGATTAGATAAGCCAGCGCTCGAGGTGAGAACTCTGGCTTTTTAAAAATTGCCTGGGCAGCCCCGTCGGCATTCCCCGATAGGGGCGCCTCAGACAGTAAGCAATAAACTTACTCCTCCCCATAGAGGGGAGGCGAAGCCTGGGAGGGTGGACCTCCTAGAACTGCACAAGACAGACCCATTGACCGGCGTAAATCAAGCCCCGAAGGCCAAGACAATACCAGTCTATAGGGTGCAGTATCCATCGGAACAGATACTACACTTTGATCTTAGCCAAAAGGCCAAGAAACCCAAATAAATTGTTTTGGACTAATTTCAAATTTACCTTAAATTATTTTAAAGGAAATACAGCTGTGAAATTAGTCCTAAACAATTTATTTGGGTTTACTTACTCATTTGTCTGAAAGTGAATGTCAAAGTGATGATCAGTTGTTGTAAAAATTCCCTGCTCAATTTGTGGACATAATTTTATCTCGTAGATTGAAACCAGAGTTAACAACTCACCTTCTTAACAATTCCAGGGTGACCCAATCTGTACACGGCCCAAAAGACGTCCACGGCTGTAAAAGAAAAATCAAAGAATTTAAAGTTTAAAAAGATTTCGTATCGTTAGACATTTTTGTTTTTTTATTAACAATTTAGCAGAAAAAACGAAAAATCCAAAACTTATTAGTTATCTCCCTTGTTTCTTTGCGACCCAGGATAAAATCGAGCGATTGAAAGATACAAGATGGCGACATATAGACAACATATTTATTAAGATATTTACGTCTGGTCATATCCATGATTTCCTTGACAAAAAAAAAAAAAATGACAATTTATAGGTGACTCTCCAGTTGCCTTGAATTGTTCTTGTCGGTTCCTTACATCAAGTGGCTTCATGCCTTGTCTGGAGCGATTTCCATTAAAAAAAAAAAAAATAAATAAATAAATAAAAAATTTTAAAAAATTACAAATTCATCTCTGCCCTCAACTAAATACCTATGACCCACCGGACAAGCAGCAAAATCACACCCCTTCACTGTAGATGCTGGAAGATTTATTTCTGCCCTGTGCAAAAAAAAAAAAAAAAAAAGAAGAAAAAAAAGATCTAGGGGTTTGTAATTACGCGTGTGGGTGAAAATTAAGAAGGGTGTCCGTTATTTCAAGGAACTTGGAGGTTAAGCATCGGACTTTCACACCAGGCAGAGATGAATTGGTAACTGAACAAAAACAAAAGCCGAAATACTTACGAGCGTCCTTCAATTTTTCAAGGTCAAAGATTGGAAGCAAATGATTCTCCTGAAAAATAAATTGAAGTCGATGAAACAATTGCGAACGTGTTTGAGAACAGATTCATACATAAACAAAGCGTTTTTAAGGATAAGAATAAATCAATTGTTTTGTAATCTGATTCGTTAAAGTCTCCATAACGATAACGGCTTTTATGTGAGGTATGAATCGCCTACATGCGCGTATCAGGTGATCCTTTTTCATATTCGACATTACTCGAACTACGGAGACTTTTAGGGATTATCATGACGATGCTCATTAAACTTTTTGGTGCTTTTTTAACATTAGGACCCACGCTAACGTTGACCCCGTCGTTAGGGTTTAGGGTTAGGGTCATGGTCAAAGTTAGCACGGGTCCTAATGTGAAAAAGTACCATTTTTTTCTCAACTACGCTCCATATCTTGACTTGTGAAGGCGTTAAGGCTAGTTCGGTTGATCCGGTTCTTTCCAGTGAATTCACTGAGTCCCGAATGAGAGACGATTATTATTTAGCGTCATGAGGACTTTCGGGGGATCATTTAGCGTCATGAGGACTTTCGGGGGATCATTTAGCGTCATGAGGACTTTCGGGGGATCATTTAGCGTCATGAGGACTTTCGGGGGATCATTTAGCGTCATGAGGACTTTCGGGGGATCATTTAGCGTCATGAGGACTTTCGGGGATCATTTAGCGTCATGAGGACTTTCGGGGATCATTTAGCGTCATGAGGACTTTCGGGGATCATTTAGCGTCATGAAGACTTTCGGGGATCATTTAGCGTCATGAGGACTTTCGGGGATCATTTAGCGTCATGAGGACTTTCGGGGATCATTTAGCGTCATGAGGACTTTCGGGGGATCATTTAGCGTCATGAGGACTTTCGGGGATCATTTAGCATCATGAGGACTTTCGGGGATCATTTAGCGTCATGAGGACTTTCGGGGATCATTTAGCGTCATGAGGACTTTCGGGGGATCATTTAGCGTCATGAGGACTTTCGGGGATCATTTAGCGTCATGAGGACTTTCAGTGATCATTTAGAGTCATGAGGACTTTCTGGGATCATTTAGCGTCATGAGGACTTTCGGGGGATCATTTAGCGTCATGAGGACTTTCGGTGATCATTTAGCGTCATGAGGACTTTCCGGGGAATCATTTAGCGTCATGAGGACTTTCGGGGATCATTTAGCGTCATGAAGACTTTCGGGGATCATTTAGCGTCATGAGGACTTTCGGGGATCATTTAGCGTCATGAGGATTTTCGGGGGATCATTTAGCGTCATGAGGACTTTCGGGGGATCATTTAGCGTCATGAGGACTTTCGGGGATCATTTAGCCTCATGAAGACTTTCGGGGGATCATTTAGCGTCATGAGGACTTTCGGGGATCATTTAGCCTTATGAGGACTTTCAAGGATCATTTAGCGTCATGAGGACTTTCGGGGGATCATTTAGCGTCATGAGGACTTTCGGGGATCATTTAACGTCATGAGGACTTTCGGGGATCATTTAGCGTCATGAGGACTTTCGGGGGATCATTTAGCGTCATGAGGACTTTCGGGGGATCATTTAGCGTCATGAGGACTTTCGGGGGATCATTTAGCGTCATGAGGACTTTCGGGGGATCATTTAGCGTCATGAGGACTTTCAGGGGATCATTTAGCGTCATGAGGACTTTCGGGGGATCATTTAGCGTCATGAGGACTTTCGGGGGATCATTTAGTGTCATGAGGACTTTCGGGGGATCATTTAGCGTCATGAGGACTTCTGGGGGATCATTTAGCGTCATGAGGACTTTCGGGGATCATTTAGCGTCATGAAGACTTTCGGGGGATCATTTAGCGTCATGAAGACTTTTGGGGATCGTTTAGCGTCATGAAGACTTTTGGGGATCGTTTAGCGTCATGAAGACTTTCGGGGATCATTTAGCGTCATGAAGACTTTCGGGGATCATTTAGCGTCATGAAGACTTTCGGGGATCATTTAGCGTCATGAGGACTTTCGGGGGATCATTTAGCGTCATGAGGACTTTCGGGGGATCATTTAGCGTCATGAGGACTTTCGGGGATCATTTAGCGTCATGAGGACTTTCGGGGGATCATTTAGCGTCATGAGGACTTTCGGGGGATCATTTAGCGTCATGAGGACTTTCGGGGGATCATTTAGCGTCATGAGGACTTTCGGGGGATCATTTAGCGTCATGAGGACTTTCGGGGGATCATTTAGCGTCATGAGGACTTTCGGGGATCATTTAGCGTCATGAGGACTTTCGGGGGATCATTTAGCGTCATGAGGACTTTCGGGGGATCATTTAGCGTCATGAGGACTTTCGGGGATCATTTAGCGTCATGAGGACTTTCGGGGGATCATTTAGCGTCATGAGGACTTTCGGGGGATCATTTAGCGTCATGAGGACTTTCGGGGGATCATTTAGCGTCATGAGGACTTTCGGGGGATCATTTAGCGTCATGAGGACTTTCGGGGGATCATTTAGCGTCATGAGGACTTTCGGGGATCATTTAGCGTCATGAGGACTTTCGGGGGATCATTTAGCGTCATGAGGACTTTCGGGGGATCATTTAGCGTCATGAGGACTTTCGGGGATCATTTAGCGTCATGAGGACTTTCGGGGGATCATTTAGCGTCATGAGGACTTTCGGGGATCATTTAGCGTCATGAGGACTTTCGGGGGATCATTTAGCGTCATGAGGACTTTCGGGGGATCATTTAGCGTCATGAGGACTTTCGGGGGATCATTTAGCGTCATGAGGACTTTCGGGGGATCATTTAGCGTCATGAGGACTTTCGGGGATCATTTAGCGTCATGAGGACTTTCGGGGGATCATTTAGCGTCATGAGGACTTTCGGGGATCATTTAACATCATGAGGATTTTCGGGGATCATTTAGCGTCATGAGGACTTTCGGGGATCATTTAACATCATGAGGATTTTCGGGGATCATTTAGCGTCATGAGGACTTTCGGGGATCATTTAACGTCATGAGGACTTTCGGGGATCATTTAGCGTCATGAGGACTTTCGGGGATCATTTAACGTCATGAGGACTTTCGGGGATCATTTAGCATCATGAGGACTTTCGGGGGATCATTTAGCGTCATGAGGACTTTCGGGGATCATTTAGCGTCATGAGGACTTTCGGGGGATCATTTAGCGTCATGAGGACTTTCGGGGATCATTTAGCGTCATGAGGACTTTCGGGGGATCATTTAGCGTCATGAGGACTTTCGGGGGATCATTTAGCGTCATGAGGACTTTCGGGGGATCATTTAGCGTCATGAGGACTTTCGGGGGATCATTTAGCGCCATGAGGACTTTCGGGGGATCATTTAGCGTCATGAGGACTTTCGGGGGATCATTTAGCGTCATGAGGACTTTCGGGGGATCATTTAGCGTCATGAGGACTTTCGGGGGATCATTTAGCGTCATGAGGACTTTCGGGGGATCATTTAGCGTCATGAGGACTTTCGGGGGATCATTTAGCGCCATGAGGACTTTCGGGGGATCATTTAGCGTCATGAGGAGTTTAGGGGGATCATTTAGCGTCATGAGGACTTTCGGGGATCATTTAGCGTCATGAGGACTTTCGGGGATCATTTAACATCATGAGGATTTTCGGGGATCATTTAGCGTCATGAGGACTTTCGGGGATCATTTAGCGTCATGAGGACTTTCGGGGGATCATTTAGCGTCATGAGGACTTTCGGGGATTGTTTAGCGTCATGAGGACTTTCGGGGGATCATTTAGCGTCATGAGGACTTTCGGGGATCATTTAGCGTCATGAGGACTTTCGGGGGATCATTTAGCGTCATGAGGACTTTCGGGGATCATTTAGCGTCATGAGGACTTTCGGGGATCATTTAGCGTCATGAGGACATTACTCTAACTATCGCGGGGATAAATAGAAAGTGGGATGCAATATTACACAGGATATGTGGGGAGGGTTGGGGAGTTTTTTTTTGGGGGGTCAGTTCATTCTTAACTTGCAAATCCTTACCCCCGGTCTCGTGCAGGCATTATCCGGTGTTGTCGACTGGTTGTCGTAGTTGAGGGTCGAGGCGAGCTGGATCATCTTTGGGCAACTGGAACAAACGCAGATGCCGCCATTCTGCAGTAGGAGCAGATCCGTCAGCTGCGAAAGACGAAAAGAAATAAAGACAATTTAGGTGTGCTGCGTGAGCTATGGGCAGAGGAGAGATTAGCAAGTTATGTTATCATTTAAGATGATTAACTAAAATCTTAGCTTTCGGCAAACATTGTATATTGTTTTTCCTAGTTCCTCTTTTAAGAGATTCACAGCAAAACTCGTCTCCCTACCACAGCTGCAAATGAATTTTCGCTTCTTCCGCCATCTGCCTAAGATCAAACGGAGTTTCCATAAACAGAGTTTCTTCCCATTTATGAAACATTACCACGGGGTTACTCTTCCCTGTGTGCTACAACATGGTTGCTCTTCCCTGTGTGCTACAACATGGTTGTCTTCAAATTCAACAAACACTTGTCATGAACAGTCCTTATGAGTTATAAGATTTTGTTCATTCCATTCGTTTTCAATCCTCTCATAATATTCTTCATCATTCAACTGACATTCAATCCATCTCATTAATCCTTATCCTCGAGTGTCTTTTGGCCTTGATAAGTGGTGACTCATTAGTATAAAAAAATCCTCCCATAATATTCTTCATCATTCAACTGACAATCCATCCATCTCATTAACCTTATCCTCGAGTGTCTTTTGGCCTTGATAAGTGGTGACTCATTAGTATAAAAACTCCTCTCATAATATTCTTCATCATTCAACTGACAATCCATCCATCTCATTAACCCTTATCCTCGAGTGGCTTTTAGCCTTGATAAGTGGTGACTCATTAGTATAAAAACTCCTCCCATAATATTCTTCATCATTCAACTGACAATCCATCCATCTCATTAACCCTTATCCTCGAGTGATTTTTGGCCTTGATAAGTATTGACTCATTCGTATATATATAAAAAAAACGTTTTTTTCACCATGACAATGTCCCTGCTCACGATTTAACGAGACCCAACCCCCTGAAGGAGGTAACTGGGGGGGGGGGGTGATACAAATAATGACGAAAAGTACGCTAGGTCAAGTTTTAGAATTTAGTGAAGAATATGTTGATGGAATTCGAATACAATATTATGAGATTTGGAAAGTAAACAAAAGTGATTTGTTGGGTAGTTCAGATATGCACAAAAACAAAACAAAAAAATTGAATAGATACAAAAACAAACACTTGAGTCGCTCGGGAATGAGAAAAAGTCAGAGTGGATTTTACGACTGGGTTGTGAGGGCGTCGTCTGCGCTCGATCCCAATGGCGGGAGTTCGAAGCCCCTAATGGTACATAAAGTAGAAGCGTGACATCAAAGAAAGTAAGGCGTTAAAAAAATTTATTTTATGTTTTCCGACAGATTAAAGGTCAAAGGATGACCTTAGCGAGTGAACGGAAGTGACAAAACCATGGGATTTTCTGGAGAAATAGAATTCTTTCTCATTCCAGCCAGACACTCAAGTTGGACAGACATGAAAAAGTCGCCTTCCCCAAAAACTCCAGTGAGGGTGAGCACATAATGATAAATAAATAATGTGCAGCCCAAGCCGTCTGTCTGTCTGTCTGTCTGTCCCTCTCTTTCTCGTTTCCTGTAAGAGTGTGAGAAAACATTATTACATCAAAGAAAGTCGTAAAAAAATATTTCATAAAAAAACGAAAAAAAAAAAAAACAAACAAAAATATCTCACTGAATCATTGGGTGTAAGTGACAAGTCCGCGACCGGCTGTCCATAGACACGTAAACGGGCAACTCCGCCACCTGGTGAGGAAACAACATTTAAAAAAATAAATAAATATATTTACAAAAGGATTTAAAATAAAAATAATATTTTTGGTTTTTCCTTTTCCATATATATACATGTAAAAAAAAAAAAATATATGTATGCATATATATGTACTCGAAATATATATATATATATATATATATATATATAATATATATGTACTCAGAATATGTATACACAATATACATAGATGTTGTATTAGCAAAAGGAAAGAAGAAGATAAGAGCAAAAACAGAAAATAAACGTGAATCTAAAGGACCCAAGTTAAAAACAGGGAATCAACCGGTGTCTAACTTTATACTGTTTTCCATGATAATAGCTGTAGATAGGTTGGTGGAGGCATAATACAATCCCATTCTTTATTTAATTATATTTGTTAGGTTGGCTATGAGAGCTGATTCGATTAATCGTCGCACAGAGTTGATTTGTATGGGTTTAATTAAAGTGGCGTTTTAAAAGTCAAAACATGAATGCATATATATGTACTCGAAATATGTATACAATACATATATATATATATATATATATATATATATATATATATATATAATAGAGAACGGTAATTTGCTTGAAGCATTGCTGGGTATAGTAGTAGTATGTTTTTTTGCAGATTCTCTGCATAGTCGGGGATTTCTTCTGGTATTGATTACTTTTGACAAAGGGAAGTTTCTTTTCCCGAAATATTAAATAATGATTTTTTAATCATCCGGACATCACACAAACAGCTAACAACACTCTTGCTGTTATGTAAGATTTTAGGAAAAATAAATAGTAAGTCATATTTCGTATTCGATTTATTCTTTTTTGTTCCTTACAACTTGCATCTTACCCGGAATTTGCATTGCCCACAGCCTTTAAAAACATACTACTAATATATATATATATATATGCATATATATGCAAAATATGTCGTATTAGCAAAAGGAAAGGAGAAGATAAGAGCAAAACAGAAAATAAAAGGGAATCCAAAGGACCTAATTTAAAAGTAGGGAATCAACCGGTGTCTAACTTTATACTGTTTTCCATGATAATAGCTTTAGATAGGTGGGTGGGGAAGACATAATAGACGCCCATTGTTTATATCTTTAATTACCTCTCAAGTTCATTCTTATCACTTCCCCCCTTATTTTCTTCAGCCTTCCCCTGTGAACTGAACCTGCTATCTCAACTGATCTACATCTACGAACCCAAGAACTCTCATCAATTCATCCCCCTATACTGTCCATATTTAATCTTCCTCTGATCTTAGATCTGTCTTTAAAATTCAGTTTACTCGTATTTTTTTTTATGAATACGAATGATTCCCTATGTAATAATGAGTCAACGCTTATCAAGGCTCAAAAGCCACTTGAGGATAAAGGTTAATGAGTTTGTTAGGTGAACGGCGAGACAACACCTCGAGAATTTGTAGCGATGGTTGAAACAGGGTAGAATTTGATTATTTAAGACGACGGCTCAACAAGAATTTGTTTAGTCCAGTTGGAAAGCAGCCCTTGGTATTGTGTTCTTATCTGCTACGTGTCACTGGAGACTTCCTGCCTGTTACGCAACATCCTGAACACATCGCTCTAATTCGAATTTTAAACTTCTAATTGAATTTTCCAATTTTCTACGTCATCTAGCCGTGTGTGTGAACTTCCGTTTTTAACACTATTTGAACACATCCCATCCAATACAATGGATGCAGAAGGTATGAAAAGTGTATAGACAGACGGACAATTTTTTCTGTTTTATATATAGGAATTTTTTCTCTCTCTTTCACTTAAACATCTAATGTAAATGATTCATGGGGGACAATTGATTCTTCTTTTACCTGGAAAAATGGAGAATCGCAAATGAGTCCAAGTATTTCTGTCGGAGATTTTGAAATAATTGTGGCAGGAAGTTTGGTAACCAGGTTGTAGAGGTTGCTCGGGAGTAAGTTCGTCCCAGTCCTAAGGAGAGAAAAGAAAAAAAAATATTCACAACAGTCAACATGCACAAATATAATCTCTTATATAAAGGGGAAATGTCTGTGTGTATGTTTGTATGTCTGGAAAAGGCTTCCAAGATACTCGACTACCCGAAAGTTGACATTTTCTGAACCTCCAGCTGATGAGATCTCAGTTTATAACAGCTGTTGATCGATAACATCGACATGCCAGTGTTGCAGATTTTGTATATGTCTGTGTAAATAAAAATAATCATATATAAAAGCTCTATTTTATATTGAGCACTTTTTATAAACCCGGTTGAAATTCTTTGGATTACTATCCTGTGGATGTTTTACCTGGATTATTATATATGTATATATATATATATAAGATATGAAGTTCCTATTTACAAATTAAAATATATAAAAATAAAT
This sequence comes from Sepiola atlantica, assembly GCA_963556195.1. NCBI lineage: Eukaryota > Metazoa > Mollusca > Cephalopoda > Sepiida > Sepiolidae > Sepiola > Sepiola atlantica. The sequence goes on along the minus strand of OY744553.1, from coordinate 46,891,219 downwards.
ATATATAAAAAAAAATTAAATATATATAAAAAAAAAATTAAATATATATAAAAAAAAAATTAAATATATATAAAAAAAAAATTAAATATATATATAAAAAAAATTAAATATATATATAAAAAAAAATTAAATATATGTAAAAAAAAAAAAAATTTTTAATTAAAATAAATTTTTAAAAATGGCGCTTACTTTAGATGACGACCATTCTGACAAACTTTCCGTTTTTTCTTTGTTAGTTTTCTTGGAGGTTTTAGGAAAATCGTCTGAAAGAGAATTGAGAACAAATGAAATTTAAATATATAAAAAAAATTTGAAATGAAAACATCTAATGCAAATCTAAAACATTCGAATTTTCAAATGGGAGGTTGCGCCCATATTTTGCTCCCCCCCCCTCCAAACCCTTTAAAATAATTCAAATAAACTTGAAATTTGGGGAATATTTATTAATTGATGTCTAATACCTATTGTTAAAATTTCACCCAAAAATTGGAGGTATCTGAATTTTCACAAAGAGCCCCCCCCCCGTTTTTAAACCCTAAATTAAACTAAATATAGCTCACTTTACGACCAATTACGCCAAACAGCTGTGTTCTTAAAATTCATAATGATCGGTTAATTAATTTATACAGACCTGACTATATAAATAAAGATAGATATCTTTCATGTGAACATATATTGAAAATTATAGAGAATTATTATTTAAATTGTGTGTGAGTTAGAAAATTCAATTGACGAAACTATTTTTTGGACCGACCCTATCAAAAATATAAAAACATAGCGCCATTCTTTCAACAACAAATAATAAAAGTTAAGCAAAAAAAAAAAAATGATATACAAGGGAGAGAACTCGTGTAAAATAAAACAAAATAATCTTTTGTATTACCTCCCCTTGTACGTATTTTTTCAAACATCAATTTATTTATGAAATTCAGACATCTCTAGTTACGAAATTTAACAAATACATGGTCTGTCTTCTGGCATGCATTTTGGCAGATTCTCTGCACAGACGGAGTTTATTTTTGACAAAGGGAAGTTTCTTTTCCAGAAATATTAAATAAAAGATTTTTATAATCATCCGGACATCACACAAACAGCTAACACCACACTTGCTGTTATGTAAGATTTTAAGAGAAAATAAATAGTAAGTACCATTTCGAATTCGATTTATTATTTTTGTTCCTTCCAGCTTACATCTTACCCGGAATTTGCATTGCCCACAGCCTTTTAAAAACATACAACTACTAATTACATTATGATTTTTCTCCGCCTCTCCTGAAGACTAGTCAAGTCTATTAATTCTGCACTCCATAATAATAACCAATGTGTATTTATATGATATATATATATATATATTTGTTTTTTATTTATTATCTATGTACGTATACGTTTCGTCCTTTATAATTGAGACTCATCAGCATAGAGATATGACTATTCACTACTGGTCATGCGATTCGAAACCCCGGATTCCGAGTATTTTGCAACTCAAATCCCGACGTCCAGAACCACTTGGCCAATGCTGAATAGCAAATAAACAGTGATAATTTTAACACTTTATCTAGTGGCTTGACGTAATATATATATATATATATATATATATATATATATAGTACTAGTAGTATGAAACTATATCTATATAATCGTTTATGATCAACAATACGAATCAATTACAAATTGCTGTGTGAAAGCTCAATATTTAATATATAGTAAAATAGAGCTAAGTCATATATATTTTTACAGAGATTTATAATAACATTTCAATAAAATTTTGAAATTAAAAAATCTAATTCAAATCTCAAATTTTCGAATGGAAGGTTGTGCCCATATTATGCCCCCCCCCCCCCCTGGGGTTAGAGGTCAGGAAATGACATCACAGACAGGAGATCTGAAATGAGACGTGGCGAAGAAGAGAAAATGATCTGCCTCTTTGGTCTGTGATTTTTTTTTTTTTTTAATTACTTTTGATTACTAACAATTCGTCACCGCTCACGAATGTGTTTGGATGTTTTTTTTTTTTTTGTTTTCTTTTTTCTCTTGAAACTCTCTCGTCAGGGAGCGGACCAGGGTAATCTTACGTAACATGAAAGAGAATAAAATAGTTGATTTTTATTATTATTATTATTATTATTATTATCATCACACCCATCGTATTTTAACAAAAAAATAAAAATGAGATTCTGTGACAACAAACTTTTTTGTTTTCACGGCTCAACAAATTTCGGAGAAGGTACAGAATAGTTAACCCCCCGCTCCTCTCCATGTAAAGAGTGGATTTCTAAAAATCCGATGGTAGTAAAAATTTACCGAATAAAACACCTGAAAGCGTGACGTCATAGAGCAAATCTATTCCCTGCTTCCTTTGTTCCAGCTCGTTTGACCCGTTGGTCTAGTGGTCTCCATCAATTTTCTGTTTTGATACCTCATTAATACAGCTTCCTATTCCAGTAGCTTCTTTTCCATGAACTGCAGGCTTGTGGAACTCTCTTCCTGCTCACTGTTTTCCTCCTACTAATGGCCTTGGTCTTTTTAAGACTAAGGCCAATAGGTATCTCCTGTTTTTGCGATAATCATCTTTCGTTCTTGTTAACTCCTTACATCAAGTGGCTTTATGCCTTGTCTGGAGCGATTTCGAAAATAAAAAAAATATGTTGTTGGCGTTTTTATTATTTTATTATCAAGAGATATGTAC
>OY744553.1:46881033-46886033 GCA_963556195.1 Sepiola atlantica | reverse complement strand
ATATGAACAGACAAGGATAGATAGATAGATAGATAGATATGAACAGACAAGGATAGATAGATAGATAGATAGATATGAACAGACAAGGATAGATAGATAGATAGATATGAACAGACAAGGATAGATAGATAGATAGATAGATAGATAGATAGATATGAACAGACAAGGATAGATAGATAGATAGATAGATATGAACAGACAAGGATAGATAGATAGATAGATAGATATGAACAGACAAGGATAGATAGATAGATAGATAGATAGATATGAACAGACAAGGATAGATAGATAGATAGATAGATATGAACAGACAAGGATAGATAGATAGATAGATAGATATGAACAGACAAGGATAGATAGATAGATAGATAGATATGAACAGACAAGGATAGATAGATAGATAGATAGATATGAACAGACAAGGATAGATAGATAGATAGATATGAACAGACAAGGATAGATAGATAGATAGATATGAACAGACAAGGATAGATAGATAGATAGATAGATATGAACAGACAAGGATAGATAGATAGATAGATAGATATGAACAGACAAGGATAGATAGATAGATAGATAGATAGATATGAACAGACAAGGATAGATAGATAGATAGATAGATATGAACAGACAAGGATAGATAGATAGATAGATAGATATGAACAGACAAGGATAGATAGATAGATAGATAGATAGATATGAACAGACAAGGATAGATAGATAGATAGATAGATAGATATGAACAGACAAGGATAGATAGATAGATAGATAGATATGAACAGACAAGGATAGATAGATAGATAGATAGATATGAACAGACAAGGATAGATAGATAGATAGATAGATATGAACAGACAAGGATAGATAGATAGATAGATAGATATGAACAGACAAGGATAGATAGATAGATAGATAGATATGAACAGACAAGGATAGATAGATAGATAGATAGATAGATATGAACAGACAAGGATAGATAGATAGATAGATAGATAGATATGAACAGACAAGGATAGATAGATAGATACATAGATATGAACAGACAAGGATAGATAGATAGATAGATAGATAGATATGAACAGACAAGGATAGATAGATAGATAGATAGATATGAACAGACAAGGATAGATAGATAGATAGATAGATATGAACAGACAAGGATAGATAGATAGATAGATAGATATGAACAGACAAGGATAGATAGATAGATAGATAGATAGATATGAACAGACAAGGATAGATAGATAGATATGAACAGACAAGGATAGATAGATAGATAGATAGATATGAACAGACAAGGATAGATAGATAGATAGATAGATATGAACAGACAAGGATAGATAGATAGATAGATAGATATGAACAGACAAGGATAGATAGATAGATAGATAGATATGAACAGACAAGGATAGATAGATAGATAGATAGATAGATATGAACAGACAAGGATAGATAGATAGATAGATAGATATGAACAGACAAGGATAGATAGATGGATAGATAGATAGATATGAACAGACAAGGATAGATAGATGGATAGATAGATATGAACAGACAAGGATAGATAGATAGATAGATAGATATGAACAGACAAGGATAGATAGATAGATAGATAGATATGAACAGACAAGGATAGATAGATAGATAGATAGATATGAACAGACAAGGATAGATAGATAGATAGATAGATATGAACAGACAAGGATAGATAGATAGATAGATAGATATGAACAGACAAGGATAGATAGATAGATAGATAGATATGAACAGACAAGGATAGATAGATAGATAGATAGATATGAACAGACAAGGATAGATAGATAGATAGATAGATATGAACAGACAAGGATAGATAGATAGATAGATAGATATGAACAGACAAGGATAGATAGATAGATAGATAGATATGAACAGACAAGGATAGATAGATAGATAGATAGATATGAACAGACAAGGATAGATAGATAGATAGATAGATATGAACAGACAAGGATAGATAGATAGATAGATAGATATGAACAGACAAGGATAGATAGATAGATAGATAGATATGAACAGACAAGGATAGATAGATAGATAGATAGATATGAACAGACAAGGATAGATAGATAGATAGATAGATAGATATGAACAGACAAGGATAGATAGATAGATAGATAGATATGAACAGACAAGGATAGATAGATAGATAGATAGATAGATAGATATGAACAGACAAGGATAGATAGATAGATAGATAGATAGATATGAACAGACAAGGATAGATAGATAGATAGATAGATAGATATGAACAGACAAGGATAGATAGATAGATAGATAGATATGAACAGACAAGGATAGATAGATAGATAGATAGATATGAACAGACAAGGATAGATAGATAGATAGATAGATAGATATGAACAGACAAGGATAGATAGATAGATAGATAGATATGAACAGACAAGGATAGATAGATAGATAGATAGATATGAACAGACAAGGATAGATAGATAGATAGATAGATATGAACAGACAAGGATAGATAGATAGATAGATATGAACAGACAAGGATAGATAGATAGATAGATAGATATGAACAGACAAGGATAGATAGATAGATAGATAGATATGAACAGACAAGGATAGATAGATAGATAGATAGATATGAACAGACAAGGATAGATAGATAGATAGATAGATATGAACAGACAAGGATAGATAGATAGATAGATAGATATGAACAGACAAGGATAGATAGATAGATAGATAGATATGAACAGACAAGGATAGATAGATAGATAGATAGATATGAACAGACAAGGATAGATAGATAGATAGATAGATAGATATGAACAGACAAGGATAGATAGATAGATAGATAGATAGATAGATATGAACAGACAAGGATAGATAGATAGATAGATAGATAGATATGAACAGACAAGGATAGATAGATAGATAGATAGATAGATATGAACAGACAAGGATAGATAGATAGATAGATAGATATGAACAGACAAGGATAGATAGATAGATAGATAGATAGATATGAACAGACAAGGATAGATAGATAGATAGATAGATATGAACAGACAAGGATAGATAGATAGATAGATAGATAGATAGATAGATAGATAGATAGATAGATAGATAGATAGATAGATAGATAGATAGATAGATAGATAGATAGATAGATAGATAGATTATTCCAGAAATAAAGAACAAAAATAGCTTCAAAATACGTTTTTTTTTTCTGATCATCGCCATAAAAATTTTGTATAAAAATCAACTCCTCACCGGTGTTTAATTTGGCGACTTGAACCGACATCCGAACGGGGTGGTGGCCTATAAAATAGGCGGTGTCCACATCAATTCCGTAAACTATACCAGGAATCCCTGAAAGATTAATCGAGAGAGAGAAAAAAAAAAAAATGTATGTTTGTATATACACATCCATCATATAAAGTTATCTGGTCGGATTTTCAAAGTCAGACCCAAATAGCATTTAAGCTAACAAAATCAAACTCTGCTTCTGACTAAACCAATTTTTTTAAATTTGTTATTGTTGTACAGTGTTATTGGTAATACAATAACATACTTAGCTACAATTCATTTTTTAAATTAATTGCGAATATGAAACATTTTTTTTATCATTATTTATTTTTATATAGTTTCTGTTTACAAGAGATCACCGATCATTCAAACTACTCCGCCTGACATTCATAGACAACATGAACTGGAACAAATACATAGAAGACATTGCCAAGGCTGCTGCAAAGAAGATGGGCTCCCTTTACCGGGCTAGAAAACTACTCACACCTGCCAGTATCCTATATCTCTCCATGCATGGAGTATTTTTTTTTTTAAATCGAAATCGCTCCAGACAAGGTATGAAGCCACTTGATGTAAGGAGCTAAAAAAAAAAAATTAAAAAAAAATTACTTCAAGGTCAAAAACTAGCCAACGATAAGCTTTAGATGGATAGATTCCGACCCAGAAAACAGCAATTCTTTCCCCTTTGTCAGAAACATCGCTCATGAAATGTGAGGACTAAAGGACAAAATAACAGGAAGCGAGAGTTACGAGGCTGACGAAAGTAAACCCAAGTTAGTCACTTTCTACTCTCCTTGTTGCCACGTCTGGGCTGCTGGTGCACCAACCACTAGTCTCTCTCTATGAGACAGGATCCCAAAAAAGAGTCTCTAATCTAATAGGTCCCGAACTGTCAGCCAGGCTCCAGCCCCTGTCCCATCACCGCAACATTGCATCGCTGTGCTTGTTTTATAAGTACTTTAATGGAATGTGCTCTGACAAACTCGCAGCACTTGTGCCTCCTCTACGTAAATACCTCCAACTAACCCATCAAGCAGCAAAATCCCACCCCTTCACTGTAGGGTTCCCCAGATGCCAGAAAGCTTTCTATTCTAATAGTCTCTTTCACTTAGACTGCTAGACTTTGGAATTCCCTCCCTGCTCCCTGTTTCCTGACATGCAGAAATGTAAATGTAATGCGAACAAACATCCTGCTGTGCAACTCTTTACTCAGAGTGTCGCTGTAGGCATGGTCCCTAAAAGTAGCCCTTTACGTCCCAGCGCCAATGTCCCTTGTTTGGGGTGAATAAGAGTATAAAATAAAGAAAAGAAAAGGATAACAAGCCGCGCGTGCGTGGTCCGCCTCTGTATGTGACGAGTGTAAAATGCAATAAATTTGGGCAATTTGGGGCATTTTTTACCCCCCCCCCCCCCACTGTACCCCCTGAATTTTTCTGAGGTCAAGGATGCTCATTTTATATCCAGAACAATTGCCTCTACATTTTGGCCAAGTTTCAGAAAAATTGAATGGATGGATCAAACGTTATGGGAGAAAAGGGTCATTTTTTTTTTTTTGCCATTTTGGGGGCTTTTGACCCCCTGGGGGCGCGAACCAGATTTTTTTCGAAGGTCAGCAATATTTATTTTCTATTAGGAACAATTGCGTCCACATTTTGGCCAAGTTTCAGAGAAATTGAATGGATGGA
>OY744553.1:46745579-46880833 GCA_963556195.1 Sepiola atlantica | reverse complement strand
CAATCTCTCAGGGGTTTTAGTAGTGAGTTTGGGAACTAATGATATCAATGCGCCGTGTTAGCTGATTCGCCAACATTTGGCCAAACCACCTCACAGGGACACTGATACGCATTACAAAATAAACCTCATTTATGACTGCTACAAAATAGCATAGAAAATGATAGAAAATCGACGCGAAAACACCGGAAGTCGGGCCTAACGAAAACGGAATGGAAGTACGAAACGAAACCAGCACTTATTTTTATAATTCATTTTACGATAAAAAAAGAGATTTTAATTTTTGTATTTGTATTGAGATGACACAAGTTGTGAGATTAAGAAACTTTTTAAATTAATATTTTTATATAATTCCCTACAAGAGTTCGTTTCGGTACTCCATGCTTCTTCACAAGCAACATTTTCGTATGCTTGATGCCGACATTGCCTGTTTTAGACGAAAAATGTATTAAAACGTCTTCGTTTTTCTTTTTACAACTCCAAAACGTTCATCGTTTAATATTAGTTAAATAAACAACATAAAACCATTAAATAAATAACCATTAAATAACCGTTAAATAAACAACAATATAAAACCATTTTCATCGCCTAGAGATTATTCGTCCCCCGATTTATAAAATCGGGAGACCTATGTTTTGAGGCATTTCCGTCCGTCCGTCCGTCCGTCCGTCCGTCTGGATTTTTCTCCGCAACCATCCATTGAATTTCTCTGAAATTTTGCATGAAGTTGTAACTTTTGTCAGGTTAAAAAGCGACATTCTCCGATTTTTGAAAAAAAAAATCTGGTTAGCCCCCCCCCCCCAGGGGGTCAAAAGGTCTCGAAATGGCAAAAAATGACATTTTTTGCCCCATAACTTTTCATCCATCGATTCAATTTCTCTGAAACTTGGCCAAAATGTGGAGGCAATTGGTCCTAATAGAAAATAAGTATCGCTGACCTTGGAAAAAATCTGGTTCGCGCCCCCAGGGGGTCAAAAGCCCCTAAAATGGCAAAAAAATGACCCTTTTCTCCCATAACGTTGGATCCATCCATTCAATTTTTCTGAAACTTGGCCAAAATGTAGAGGCAATTGTTCTGAATATAAAATGAGCATCCTTGACCTCAGAAAAAGTCTGGTTCGCGCCCCCAGGGGGTCAAAAATGCCCCAAATTGCCCAAATTTATTGCAGTTTACACTAGCCACATCGATTCACGTTCGGCTGTCATACGAGTGTTGACGAGCCGAATGGTACCAGACGACAATTTTGATGCGGTGCTGCGTCCTGTAATTGTAAGTTATATTTTCAAGAAATTTTCTAAAAGAAACAATAAAAAAACAAAACAAGCAAAACATAGCGAAGTTACTTTTATCAAATAAATATTTTTTGTTATTTTGATACGTTGCTGCGTCCTATAATTTTTAGTTATAGTTGCAAGAAATTTTTTAAACGACAAAACATATAAAACAAATAAAACAGAGCAAAATTACTGTTCTCAAATAAATATTTTTAACCCTAACCCTAACCCTAACAACAACAAAAAAAACAAAACAAGCAAAACATTATTATCATAGGACGCAGCACCGTATCAAAATTGTCGTCTGGTACAAATCGGCTCGTCAACTCTCGGGCGTTTGCGTAGGACAGCCGAACGCTTCCGAGTCGAACCTCACGAAAACTGGTTATGGATCGATATCAGTACCAAAGAAGATAAAGCCTGGGAGGGGTAGACCTCCTAGAGCTGAACAGAACCATACCTCAGTCCGACAGAAAAAAAAGCCACCTAGCTCAAATGGACTCAAATCTGTCGGGCCGATTGTCAAGGACGTATCCTCGATGCGGTATGAAAAATAGAACAACCGTAAGGGTGAAGTACTGCCTAGTCTCAACGTCGCGTAACTTATTTTTAAATCTTATTTGCTTTCATTTTTTCACTTTGTTCACCGCCTTTTATCACGATATTTCCGGAGGAAATCCCCCTTCTCAAGTGTTTATATTTCGTTGAACTCAGGTTTTCTAATTGAATCAAGGAGTGTTTATTTATTCTGTTGGGAGGTTTCACTATCTATGCTATGACTCTGGTCAACTCCTTGACCTTTTAGATCTGCTTGTTTTCGGTTTTGAACAAACCGGAAAACAGTGTGCGGTCTATTATTTAGAAAAAGTTGGGAGGGTCTTAGTAACCGTTTTCTTTTTTTTTGCTTTTCTTTCTACCACTCCCCCATTATACTCCAATGAATTTTTGTACTTAGATATATTTATGAAAAACAAAAAATTTCAAACCAATTACGGGATATCTGAAGTAGGACGGTCCCTAGAGCAAATGTGGTATTGTGGTGACCGAGATGATTCTAGTTAAGAGTAGGATAGGCATTTTTATCACTTTAGACCAAGGACGACCAACGACACCAAATACCCACACTTTTGATGCCCTTGTGCCTAATTTTTTTTTTTTTTTTTTTTAATTTATTTTCTAAAAATAAATAATTCAAAGTGTAGTATCTGTTCTGATACTACACTTCATCTTTTTTTGTCCTCGGTCGCTGAAGGAGAAATCCTTCTAGACTAAGGCAATTAAAATGTTTGTTCCAATCCAGAGTTCTCCTTGGGGAGCTGAATTTTCTCCACATTAAAATAAATAATTGCAAAAAAAAAAAGAAACTTATCTTATTCCTGACTAGGTAAACCCCCCCCCCTCCTCCCAGCCGTCGTGTGTCCCTATTTACTTGCCTCCCCACGAAGGCAGAATTAGACATACAGGCGTTTTCTTAATGTGAGGAAAATCCAGCTCCCCAAAAACGGGCGCTCTGGATTGTGACAAAAATTAAAATTGCTTCAGTCAATAAGGATCTCTCCTTCTCCGACCGAGGACAGAACTGATACAACATTTTTATTCTAAGCCCCCCCCCCCAAAAAAAAAACGTGTGTTTGCCTGAAGGTGTGTGTGTGTATATATATTAGTATTTCATGTATCCAAATTTTATAAGGAGACATAATTTTTTATGTATCGATTTTCAGTATTTACTTCAACAGTGCTCGATGCGTAAGTAGAGCTAGGTAGTAAGCTATGAAAATATATTTATGGCAATTAAGCTACACAGAGGCTAAACATTACAATCATAAAGAACTAGCAGGGTGACCCGACGTTGCTCGGGATTGAATGAGGATCACTACTATGTACTTTTTACTCCCTTTATTTTACTGACCCCTCATCCCGTTTCGTCCCCTAATATGACCGGAAGAAGCTGAACTGTTGGAAAACTCTGAATTAGTGTTTTACACTGGTTTTAATTTCATTCAAATCGGATATACGGATTTGAAGCTTTAAGGGGGGTTCTGCCCCTATGAGGGGGACCCACGAAAATATTCGGCAAGAAAACAACACATTATCAAATAGAAAATGTCCGCAATGCGTAAAAAGGGGCATTCATTTGTATAGTTAACATTCTGAAAAGATATATATATATATATATATATATATATATATATATATATATATATATATATATATATAGTCTCGGAAGTTTCTGAACCATTAAAACTATATAAAAAAAATTTTTTTTTTAAATTAAAAAACGAAACAAAAAAAAACTTATAGTCTCAAGTCTTCCTTGCTTTTGTACATTTAGTGTATATGAATTTTCATCTTAACCCTATTAAGGCCATATGATTTCAGTATACTGGCATTTTTCATGGAATATATATATATATATATATAGTCTCGGAAGTTTCTCAACCATTAAAACTATATAAAGAAAAAAAATATATATATATATATATATAAAAACTTATAGTCTCAAGTCTTCCAGTGGAAAATCACTCATGTAAGTCAATTTATTTTTTACAGTTATTATATTAGTTAGTTTCTAACACTATTTTAAAGGATCATCAGTTGTTTACCATGAAAAACTGTTTCGGGAATTTATATATACCAACATTTAACGGTAACAATAATACTAAGAATTCAATTACGAATTACCTAAGACTTCTACCCGGTCATGGCTGACTGAACGAGAACAAGCTACCCCAATCAATTTATATATATATATATATATATATATATATATATATGAAAATCGCTCCAGACAAGACATGAAGCCACTTGATGTAAGAAGCTAAAAAAAAAATACTACTTTCAGGTCAAAAACTCGCCAACGATAAGTGTTAGATGGATTCCGACCCAGAAAACAGCAATTCTTCCCCCTTTGTCAGAAACATCGCTCATGGAATGTGAGGACTAAAGGACAAAAGAAGGGAAGCGAGAGTTACGAGGCTGCCGAAAGTAAACCCAAGTTAGTCACTTTCTACTCTCCTGATTAAATAGAGGGTTCCGTTTGAAGTTCCGTACAGATTCCCGAGTTCGACAAAAAAGATTGCAGAGTTCCACAAGACGCACCTGAAGAAGGTCGGAGGATACATCAGCCGAAACGATTTTCAAATACGTGGATGTTTGGCGGAATTTAAATTTGGGGTTCAAATTAACACACATGTCAAGTAAGTTTTTTTTTTTTTTTCTTTTTTTAAATATGTTTTTACTGTTAAAAGCGACCCCAGATAATTGTTTTCGATAATACTTTAAGAACGGTATGAAAAAAAACAAAACATGTAAACCTCCAGAGCACTGCCACTAGTGAAACCACCCCCTCTGGGAAAGGCAGCTCGGTCGGGGAGGGGGGGGGGCGAGAGGGATAATACCGGTTTTGTCATTATACTAAAAAAAAAAAAAAAAAAAAAAAAAAAAAACAACACATGAAAATATTTTAAACACCGACACATTTTGCAACTGACTACACAGTCGTCTCTTACCCAGGGCCCCCAACAAGGGAGGGCCCAACCAGAGGACGCCCCATTAAGTTCACTAAGTACAATGCACAAAGTACTCAATGCCCATTTTTCTTTCTGGTGTCCTCAACACAATTGAAGGTTGGTAAACAAGTGCCCCCAAGCAATTGCGGTGTATTTCATAGGATAGTCTTTTAAAATAATGTATAGGAGTGGCAGCCTCACCACCCTACCCAAGAATAAAACTGGTTTCATCGTTTTACACGTTGGCATATGTTGGACGGCTTTTAAAAAATTGATTCCTAAAATAATTTATCCCTGCCCAGGTTTTATTTATCCCTCTTTCTCTCAAATCATCCTTATCACTTTCACCCATGTTTTCCTTGGCCTTCCCCTGTCAACTGACCCTGCTATCTCAACTATTCTACATCTACTAAATCTCATTTATTCTTTCAATGTGACCATACCATCAAAGTCTCCTGTCCTGCAAACATCTTCCTATACCGTCCAGATTTAAACTTCCTCTGAGGTCATCAGATCTAAGCCTGCAATAGTGACGAGTCTTTGTTGTTGAGCCTTTTTCTGTCTTGACTAAAAAAGTGCCCACATAATGAGTTTATGATAAGTCTTTCTTGATCTAATATATAAAGTAAAGCCATCCCCTTTATCGTTTCTTTATCATCGATAGCTTTCTTTCTACAAAATCAATATTTGATTCTGGTATGTCAGTTTTACTTGTGAATCGTTGCAGCGTGTTCTTAAGAATAAAACGTAATTCGATTTAATTCCTTCCACAAAATACTTTGCCCGGGTCGGAATTAAAAAAAAGAAAGTGCAAATACATAAAAATACGAATATGTGGATCACACCTTTTACTAGACATCTTAATTATCTTTGATTATCATTAATTTCCACAACAAAAATACATGTTTGCATTTATTCATCGTTAATCTCAGGTTAGGGTTAAGGTAAGGGTTAGGGTTAAGATTAAGGTTAGGGTCAAAATGTTATTCTATATATTTTCTAATATAGTTCACTTACTCCATTAAAGTTGTCAAACGTCGAATCCGAAATCTGTTATTGAAAGCTCACATCCCATTTAGCCCCCCCCCCCATCCCCCTTTTTTTATAATCTGGCTGGTGCCTGTAAGAAGTTACAACTCCGAATAAATTCATTGGGATTTCTTTCACCTACCTATTTAGGAATCAGTGCCTTGGTTTCTATCCAAACCAATTCTCGGATAACTAAAGTCCGAGTAAGTAGATCCGTATCAACCGCGAATTAATTCAAATCGTATATAATGTCTCTTAAATCGGGAAGACGGCGACATATGTTATCGACAAAAAACCATGTGGCCTATCGGGTAGTTTTGTCGTCTTACTGTGTCGACAATAATAGTTGAATACGCCGTTTAGAAACGAAGAAATTAATTGAAAATGTGCTAAGTTTGGCAACGTTTAAATTGAATCTTCAGGTTTTTGTGGTCTTTAAATGGTTGCATTTCGGTAGTCATTCGATCACGATGGCTAAGTGGTTAATGACCCATCGTGCGCACAGATATACACAAATATATATACATAACTTTATTTACAAAACTATGCTGGTAAACACATATTCACAAAGTTTGAATTACCTACTGGGGAGTTTGAATTACCTACTGGGGAGTTTGAATTACCTACTGGGGAGTTTGAATTACCTACTAGACACCATCCTCTGGTGACCTCGGTCTCCCTGTACAAGGGTTTGTCAGGACAACCTGACATATAGATACTTCACACTACAAGTAAACACTGACCAAATATTCAAAATAACATAGTATTCTAAGCCCAAATAAGATCTCCTCGACACGGTTATACATTTGCTCATACGAGGAATGGTGCACCTTCTCCTAGTGAGGTTACCTCAAGTAACACCACTTAGCTGGATACTCCACCAGACTAGATGAATTCTTGTCCTGGAATCCGGTAAGATCAAAGACCACAAAAAAGATATACTATAACTGTTTGAATAAACAACATATAGTTGGAAACTCCACCAGACTAGATGAATTCTTGTCCTGGAATCCGGTAAGACCAAGAGATCACAAGAAAGATATAACATAGTTAACTGGTTAATTGGGGAGAGGAAAATTAATGTTCTTAACTTCTTTACTAACTCAATGTTTCATTTTACTTCAGTCGAAGTTCTCAGAAATCAAGAGGCCCTTTCCTGGGGCTAACACTTGATCTCTATATGAGATACATAGACATTTGAATATTCTATTAAAGTTCTCCTTTATTTCTCAAACGTTGAGTTAGTAAAGAAGTTAAGAACATTAATTTTCCTCTCCCCAACTGACCAGGAAACTATTCTCCCAATCATTACGTCCTTCTTTAGTCTAGTATCAGTTTCATTTTACTTCAGTTAGAGTTCTCAGAAATCAAGGGGCCCCTTTCCTGGGGCTAACACTTGATCTCTATATGAGATACATAGATATTCGAATATTCTATTAAATTTCTCCGTTGTTTCTCAAACATTTTTAGCGTTCAAAATTAAAAGTAGGTAAGAATAACATTAGAAACAAATGTTCCGACATTTTTATTGTTCTTTTTCCAGTTTAATATGTTAGCAATATAATAACGCACTTCACTTTCGAAAAGTACTTAGTCCGGCCTAGACAATCTATATTATGAAAGAGGTTTTAACTAATTACCTATAAATCAAAATAAGCAAGGGAAATAACTCATACTTTTATGTGAAGAGCCGTCTCCCTTACAACTAAAATTTTTTATTGTTTTTTTCTTTATAACTTTTTAAAATGCGCAAAAATAAAAAGTTAAAAACTAAAATGACATCACAGTTTGTACAGCTAGTAATATATATATATATATATATATATATATATATATATATATATATATATATATATATATATATATAAATGTAAGTTCGTAATATATTATATAATATTTGAACTTTGGTTTTTTCGAAAGCCAATTTATCCATCTGTATTTCTCCTCTGATGATAAGATTTCGATCTTTGAAAAGCCTTGGCTTAAGGAAAGAATAATAAACACTAGTTTATTACTGAATACACCTTGCATTGAAATTTGAAATAAATTTGGACAATCGTCGCATATTTATTACTCTTTTTTCTTATATCTCTCTCTCTCTCTCTCTCTCTCTCTCTCTATATATATATATATATATATATATATATATATATATATATATATATATATGCAAACATTGTTAAAAATAACAGAATTCGTCTGTTTAATTATACTTTTTTTTATTTTTCTGATGTTGTTTTTTCTATTAGAATCAAAAAAATTAATCACTGTCCCATAGGTTTCACGAACGTTTTCGATTCTTCATCGAATCATCCTCAAATCATTCGACGAAGAATCAAAAACGTTTGTAAAACCTATGGGACATTGTTTTTTTTATTTTTAATTTTAATACGAAAAAAACCATCAGAAAAATTGAAAAAATAAAAAAAAGAGGTATAATTAGACAGACGAATTGTGTTATTTTTAACAATGTTTGCATAAATGAGAAAATGCTGCCTAAATATACACACACACATATATATATATATATATATATATATAAAAACATAGATCTAATATAGGTAAGGTTTTTGTTCTTGTCTTTTAAGGGAAGTGGGGTCTGATTAACTCTGCTGGGAAGCCATGAGATAAAATACCGTTTTGTTTTTAAATTTCCCGAAACAGTTTTTCATGGTAAACAACTGATGATTCCTTAAATAAGACTAGCGGAAATTCTTGGAAGCAAACTAACTTACAAGTAATTTTCCACCGAAGGACTTGGGACAAGTGTTTTTCTTTGGGGGTTTTTACCATATAGTTTTAATGGTTGAAAAACTTCCGAGACTATATATATATATATATATATATATATATATATATATATATATAGTCTTGGAAGTTTCTCAACCATTAAAACTATATAAAAAAAACAAAAAAAACAAAAAAACTTATAGTCCCAAGTCTTCCAGTGGAAAATCACTCATGTAAGTCAATTTATTTTTTACAGTTATTATATTAGTTTATTTCTAACACTATTTTAAGGGATCATCAGTTGTTTACCATGAAAAACTGTTTCGGGAATTTAATATATATATATATATATATATTGATTATTTGGACTACTGTTCTCATATTGAATATTATTCTTACAATGTTTCGGCCGATGTAACCTCCGACCTTCTACGGGTGTATCTTGTTAAACGCAGGAATCTTTCTGTCAAAACTTGGGAGTCTGTACAAAACTTCAAACAACGGAACCCTTTATTTAATCCACGGGGCAGATTGTTTTTGTTCCGTCAGCCATGACCGGGTAGAAGTCTTCAGTAATTCGCAATTGTATTCTGAGTATCGCCCGCACTGAGGATTGAACCTTCAACCTCCAGAAGACTGTCACCGATTATTACTTAGCACTTTTATCTGTGGACAATTCTAGTATGAACTTTGGGAGCCGTAAACCTATTCTTGTTTTTAGATGTGCAGTCTTACTACTTATCACTATAGATCACTACACATTACATATTATATATTTATTATATATATATATATATGTATATATATGAATTATGACAATATAAGTATTAGCAGAGTATATATTTATATATATATTTTTCTTTTTGTTTTAATCGTGAACTTATCTATTATTTATAATTAATGGTTCCGATATCGTATTAAATTCTAGATACACCCGAAGAAGGTCGGAGGTTACATCGGACGAAACGTTGTGCGAATATCATCCAAGATGAGAACAGTAGTCCGAATAATCCAAATAATACACATTATCAATCCTCATCTCAAAAATTCAGAAACGTCTATATATATATATATATATATATATATATATATATATATATATATATATATATACACACATATATATATATATATATATATATATATATATATATATATATACACATATATATATATATATATATACACATATATATATATACATATATTTTTATTTTTTTTTTGTATATTTTTATATTTTTAATTTTTTCCCCTTTTTTTTAACCATTTTTGTAATCAATTTAGTTTTATGTTGTGTCTATGTCTACATTGTTTTCTCTGTCTTACACGACATATGGTACTATCTTCACTATATATATATATATACATATATATATATATATATATGTCATAATTTTGAAATTCAATAAAATAATTTCTTAATTTTAAAATACGAAACTGGTGGTGGTACATTTTTTCAACTACAAATATTTCCATTCTATAAACGCAGCACTCCTTAATTCGAACCCGAATTCTATGGCAAAATTACGTGAATTTTGGGAGAAGTCGATATTAGAAAATCTGCAAAATTCAAGGGCGAAAGGTTTTTTTGACATTCCATTCGGAGGTTTTGGAGTGTGGTGGTGGTGGTGGTGGGGCGGCGGCGTGGAGTGGAGTGAGGAGAGGGTGTGCATTATTGATCGAGACCGAAGAAGTAGCAAAACGTTTGAAGCTATGTAGAGAGTAGTGGGAAACATTGTGTATGGGCGAGGGGGGGGGGGGACACACACAAACGGATGCATGACGAGTAGAAAGGCCACAGATGTGTGTGCATGTGTGTGTGAAAAGAGAAATGCCGCAAATATGCGCGGGTACAGAAAACAGTTAAAAATGTATTTCAGGGAAGTAAAAAGACACACACGTTTGTGCACGAGCAGCAAAAACGCCACACGTATGTGTCTGAGGAGCAAAAACGCCACACGTTTGTGTGTGAGGAGCAAAAACGCCACACGTATGTGTCTGAGGCGCAAAAACGCCACACGTATGTGTCTGAGGCGCAAAAAACGCCACACGTTTGTGTGTGAGGAGCAAAAACGCCACATGTGTGTGCCTGAGGAGCAAAAACCGAAGTGTGTGCGTCTGAGAAGCAAAAAGGCCACACGTGTGTCTGTATGCGTTCTAGGTGTGTATTGATTTACTCCTCTCCAGGAGTTAGACACAAGGCCAGTTTTTATCTTACTCTCACAAGTAAGATGTGACCCAAGGTCGGGTCGGGAAAGTGGGGTTTAAAAATTGCCTGGGCAGCCCCGTCGGCATTCCCCGGTAGGGGCGCCTCAGGCAGTAAGCAATAAACTTACTCCTCCCCAAAGAGGGGAGGCGAAGCTTGGGAGGGTGGACCTCCTAGAACTGCACAGGACAGACCCATAGACCGGCGTAAATCAAGCCCCGAAGGCCAAGACAATACCAGTCTATGGAGTGCAGTATCCATCGGAACAGATACTACACTTTGATCTTAGCCAAAAGGCCAAGTTCTAAGTGTGTATGTGAAGAAAAATCAGAGTAAAATTCAATTATGTGTGCAAGAGGGAGGGAGAGGGGAGAGGGAGAGGGGAGAAGAGAGAGGGAGAGAGGGGGGAGAGGGGAGAGAGAGGGGGAGGGGGAGAGAGGGGGAGGGAGAGAGAGGGAGAAAGGGAGAGAGAGGGAGGGAGGGAGAGAGAGAGAGGGAGAGTACATACATGTCTCAGAAAGAGTTTGTAGGAGAGAGTCAAAGAGAAAAATGTTGCATGTGTGTGTGTGTGTGTGAGTGCGAGAGATTACGTATGCATGTGTGTGTGTGAGTGCGAGAGATTACGTATGCGTGTGTGTGTGTGTGTGTGTGTGTGTGTGTGTGTGAGAGAGAGGAGCTATTACCAGCTAAAAAATTTAAATTAAAAAAATAGCCAGCTATGGATTGGCATAATATAATATCACCATATTTGATTTAACATCCATTTTAAATGCTGGCATGTGTTGGACAGCTTTAAGAAATTGACTTCCAAATTAGCTTATTTCTGGCCAGGTCTTCATTTATCCCTCTTTCTCTCAAGTCCATTCTTATCACTTCCTCATATTGTGTACAACAACAACAACAACAACAATAATATCGAACTAAAGGACAAAACAGCGAAACTCGAGAAACACACACACACACACACACACTAAAGGGAGAGTTTGAATTACCTACTAGAAACCATCGTCGAGTGTCTTCGGTCTCTCTGTACAAGGGTCTGTCAGGACAACCTGGCACGAGGATACTTCACCTTACAAGTAAACCCTGACCAAATATTCAAAATTACATAGTATTCAAAGCCCAAATAAGATCCTATACACTGACTCATACGAAGAAAGGTTCATCTTCTCCTAGAAATGTTACTTCAAGTAACAGCACTTAGCTGGATACTCCACCAGACAAGATGAATTCTTGTCCTGAAATCCGGTAATACCAATAGACCACAAGAAATATATACTATAACATAATTAAATGGTCAATTGGGGAGAAGAAATTAATATTCTTAACTTCTTTACTAACTCAACGTTTGAGAAATAAATGAGAACTTTAATAGAATATTCGAATATCTATGTATCTCATATAGAAATCAAGTGTTAGCCTCAGGAAGGCCCCACTTGATTTCCGAGAACTTCGACTGAAGTAAAATGAAACAAAAAAACCAATAAAGCTTATTTCAGACGTTTGCATACTTCGAGAAAAACTGATGGTGGTGGGGGTTACACATTAGTCATCTACAATTGTTATCGTCCCCCCAACCGTCTTTTCTTTTTAAAACCGTATTTATTAATAAAATTACATAAATGAATTAATAAATAAAAAAAAATAAAAATAAATAATAAAATAAATAAATTACAAAAAAAAATCAAATATATAAAAAAAATAAATAAATTAAAAAATTAAAATAAATAAAATTAAAAATTAAAAAAAGATTAAAAAAAAAATTAATAAATAAAAAATAAAATAAATAAAAAAATAAATAAAATAAGTAAATAAATGTAAAAAAAAAAATTAAAATAAATAAATAAAACAAAAAAAAAAAAAATTAATTAAAAAATTAAAATAAATAAAATTAAAAATTTAAAAAAGATTTTTAAAAAATTAATAAATAAAAAAAAAAATAAATAAATACAAAAATAAAATAAATTAAAAAAATAATACCCTCACCCCTTGGGTAAAAGACCTGCTGAACAAAACCAGTTCAAATGTTTAGGGAAAGGAGAAAGCAACCAGCGAGTCGGACTCCCCCCCCCCCATCTGAAATGTATACTGAAAGAAATTCTTTTACTCTATTTCCATAATAAGCCTTTCTACCACCCCTCCACCGCTTTCTTCTTTCTGTACCGATTGATACATATTTTTTCATCTCTCTTTTTTTTTTTAACTTTCCAGTTTGAGACGTTTTTTATATGAATATTAGCGCAAACACTGAAGGCGAGTGAATACTCAGGATATCATTATTATTATTATTGTTGTGAAGTTGTCCAACAGTAAATAATAAATAAAGGAAGTCAAGTCGAGGGTTGGTTTAACAAGTGTATTAACAAAGTAAGAAACTGACTAGCTCTTGGCTAGACAGTTACAAGACTGTGCTTTGTCTTCTCTGTGTCTCTGGTGACTCGCACTATTTATAATGACAACCGGTGTAGTTTCTCCTGTGTAAGAACGGCCGGTGTAACAATTATCATTATAATTATCATTATAATTATCATTATAATTATTATTATCATTATAATTATCATTATTATTATCATTATTATTATTATCATTATAATTATCATTATTATTATAATTATTATCATTATTATTATAATTATTATCATTATTATTATAATTATTATCATTATTATTATTATAATTATTATCATTATTATTATTATCATAATTATTATTATTATTATTATCATTATTATTATTATCATTATTATTATTATCATTATTATTATTATCATTATCATTATCATTATCATTATTATTATTTTAATCGAATTAAAGGACAAAACAGCAAAACTATAAACACACTCACTATATTTCAGACGTTTGCATCATTCGAGAAAAACATCACTTAGTATGTGTGTGTTTGTATATGTGTGTGTATATATGTATATATATGTGTTTATATATGTATATATGTGTGTATATATATGTATGTGTATTTGTATATATGTGCGTATATATGTATATATATGTGTGCGTATATATATGTGTATATATATGTGTGTGTATATATATATATATGTGCATGGGTGTATATATTTATATATATAAATATGTGTATATATAAATATATATAAATATGTATGTGTATATATAAATATGTATGTATATATAAATATAAATATGTATATGTATATATATAAATATATATATATATATATATAAATATATATATATAAATATGTATATGTGTGTATATATATATATATAAATATGTATGTGTATATATAAATATATATATATATATAAATATGTATGTATATATATAAATATATATATATAAAAATATGTATATCTGTATATATAAATATATATGTATATGTGTGATATATGTATGTGTATGTGTGTGTGTGTGTATACATGTGGGTGTGTGTATATATATCTGCATGTGTTTGTATATCTGCATGTGTGTGTATATCTGCGTGTATGTATATGTGTGTGTGTGGTGATGGGGGGGGGGGAGGGGTAGATATAGTCACACATTAGTCATCTACAATTGTTATGGTTCAACCGTCTTTTCTTTTTCAGATCGTCACTATAAAAATACTATTGATTAACAAAATCACACAGAAAAAACACAAATAAAAAAAAATACCCCCTCCCCTCCAACCCCGTGGTCTAAAAGATGACGCAGTCGGTTTAACCGTCGAAGGAGGGGGGGGGGAGCATTGAACTGGATGGGGTTGGGGGAGAGGCGAAGGGGGGGGGATCTCTGAAGGAGAGTCGAGAATGTCAGCCTCCTGTTAGTCAGTGAAGAAATAATGTCACAAACTGTAAGAGGATGAGCGCTTCTTCGTTCTTCGATGATATTTGTCACAGAAGGAATTCCTGGCATTCAGACTATAATACCACCATCGCCCCCCCCATTCCCCTCTCAGCATCACTGTATTTCAAACTCTCTCTCTTACACACACACACACACATATATATATATATATATATATATATATATATATTATTATTATTATTTCATGTATCTACATCGATGTCTGTAGGTAATAAATAATTAATATTTATTTATCAATATATATATATATATATATATATATATATATACTATTGATAAATAAATATTATATATATATATATATATATATACTATTGATAAATAAATATTATATATATATATATATATATATATATATATATATATATATATATATATATATTGATAAATAAATATTAATTATTTATTACCTACAGACATCGATGTTTCATGTTTACGCAATCTTCAGTGCAGGGAGTTAATTTCCGACGGTCGGCGGGCGCAAACTCCGATCACAAATCGCCCTCCCCCCCCCATTCCCCTCTCAGCATCGCTGTATTTCAAACTCTCTCTCTTACACAGACACACACACACACACATATATATATATATATATATATATATTTAATTATTATTATTATTATTATTTCATGTATCTACATAAAATGTTATAAGGGGATATCATTTTTATGTATCAATTTTCAGTATTTACTTCAACAGTGCTCGATACGTGAGAGTATTTATTTAATCCTCTCCAGGAGTTAGGCACAAGGCCAGTTGTTATCTTACTCCCACAAGTAAGATGTGACCCAAGGCCGGGTCGGGAAAGTGGGGTTTGAAAAGCCAGTGCCCGAGAGGTGAGCACTCTGGCCATTAAAAATTGCCTGGGCAGCCCCGTCGGCATTCCCCGGTAGGGGCGCCTCAGGCAGTAAGCAGTAAACTTACTCCTCCCCAAAGAGGGGAGGCGAATCCTGGGAGGGTTGACCTCCTAGAACTGCACAGGACAGACCCATAGACCGGCGTAAATCAAGCCCCGAAGGCCAAGACAATACCATTATATGGGGTGCAGTATCCATCGGAACAGATACTACACTTTGATCTTAGCCAAAAGACGTGAGTAGAGCTAGGTAGTAAGCTATGAAAATATACATTTTAGCCTGACGATTCCCTCTGGGGATGAAACACGGAAGCCTCTGTGTAGCTTAATTGCCATAAATATATTTTCATAACACACATATATATATCTTTCTATCTATCTATCTTTTTATTCTACCCTTTTTTTATTATATCTCTCTTTTCACTTTATTTTATTTTTTATATTAATACTTTTTATTATTTTTTGATTTTGAGATCTTGATTCTTAACGCTCCCAACCACGTGACTTTCCAAATTTTGACATTTTAAATTTCTTTTCTTTTTTCTCCATTCCATTCTTTCCAAATATGATCTAAGGTTAAGATCAGATTCTAACTCTACCTGACGAGATCTCAGTTTATAATAGCTGTTGATCGATAACATCGACATGCCAGTGTCGCAGATATTGTACATGTCTGTGTAAATAAAAATAATCATTATATATATATATATATATATATATATATATATATACACTAGCAGTGCCTAGTGGAAATTCAACTTTTTTTTTACATCAATCTGTATAATAAACTGGTACTAATATTTCTTTTGAAATAATAAATGTCTGGGTTATTCGGAAAAGTAACCCAGTCTTGATTTATACGTTTAGCTTTTGTAAGTATGGATGTTCGGAAAGACAATGATCTCGGTAAAAAAATCTCAGATCTAGGTCAATGACTTTTTTAAAAAGTAATTCCATAAAGTTAACAGGATGGAATAAAAAGTAAAGAAAAAAATCAAAAAAATCTTGGAATCTTTTTTTGTTTTTGCAAACAATTTAAACAAAAAAAATTTTTTTTTTATTATTAAAAAAATTAAATAAAATTAACCTTATCGATTTTTTTTTTTTAAATTTAAAAAATTTTTTAAAAATTTTATTTATTAAAAAATTAAATAAAATTAACGTCATGGATTTTTTTTTTTGTTAAAATTTTTATTAATTTTTATTACAGACATTTTTTGAAGAAAATTTGTACGTGTCCCAATTGTAGCAATTGAATTCTTTTGAAACCAATAAATATTCTGTCTTCTTACCATAAAATAATTACCAACTAAATATTCTTCGGTACTGGTACAGCTTTTGAACCGCACAAAAACAAAACAGAAGAAAAAAAGAAAGAAAAAAAGAAAAAAAAGAAAGAAAAAAAAAGAGAAAAAAAAGAAAGAAAAAGAAAAAGAAAAAAAGAAAGAAAAAGAAAAAGAAAAAAAAGAAAAAAAGAAAGAAAAAGAAAAAGAAAAAGAAAAAAAGAACTTGTATAATTTTGATTATTCGGACTACTGTTCTCATCTTGAGTTTTATTCTTACGTTTCGGCCGCTGTAACGTCCGGCCTTCTTCAGGTGTATCTTTTTGAACACAGGAATATTTCTGTCGAACTCGGGAATCTGTAATTCACAATTCTTCGTATCGCCCGCACTGAGGATTGAACCTTCAACCTTCAGATGACTATCACATAGAACTGAATTTTACTTAGTACTATATCCACTGCGCCGGCGATACAAAGAATTGCGGATTACAGAAGACTTCTACTCGGTCATAGCTGACGGAACGAGAGCAATCTACCCCTGTGGATTAAATAAAGGGTTCCGTTCGAAATTCCGTCTAATATCTATTTTTTAAATTTCACAAAAATCTGAATTTTTACAAAGGGCTCCCATCTCCTCTTTGCATAAAATAAAATTAAACTAAATATAGCCCACCAGCCACCTTTACAAACACACATCTAACATATAAAGTTATCCTGTCAGATTTACAAATCAAACTTTGCTTCTGACTTGCCCATTTTCATTTGTTATTGTTGTGCCATGTTATTGGTAATATAATAATGTATTTCAAAATGAAAAAAAAAAGAAATTTGTATTTTTTTTTTATTACTAATGAGTCACCACTTATTGTATTTTTTTTTAATTTAATCTTTTTTTAATTATTTTTTTAAATTATTTTTTTAATTATTTTTATTTTATTATTATTTTTTTAGTTTTATTGTATTTTTTTTAATTTAATTTTTTTTTAAATTTTATTATTTTCTTAAATTATTTTGTTTACTTATTTTTATTTTATTATTATTTTTTTAGTTTTATTGTATTTTTTTAATTTAATTTTTTTTTTAATTTTATTATTTTCTTAAATTATTTTGTTTACTTATTTTTATTTTATTATTATTTTTTTAATTTTATTTAATTTTATTTATTTTTTTTTACTAATGAGTCACCACTTATTGTATTTTTTTAATTTTTTTTTTTTTTTAATTTTATTATTTTTTTTAATTTTTTTTTTTAATTTTATTATTTTTTAAAATTATTTTTTTACTTATTTTTATTTTATTATTATTTTTTTAATTTTATTTAATTTATTTTTTTTACTAATGAGTCACCACTTATTGTATTTTTTTAATTTAATTTTTTTTTTTTTAATTTTATTATTTTTTTTACTTATTTTTTTAACTTATTTTTATTTTATTATTATTTTTTTAATTGTATTTATTTTTTTTACTAATGAGTCACCACTTGTGAAGGCCAAAAGGCGACTCGAGGATAAGGGTTAATGAGTTTGTTCGATGGACGGTGAGACTGGGCAGAATTTGATTATTGAAAAGGACGACTCAACAAGAATTTGTTTACATTGGACTGACTTGAAAACGACCATGTTGTAGTCGGCTGGGAAGCAGACCTGTGATATTGTGTTCCCCAGACGAGTATTTCAGCTGTGTGTTAGTCTTGTGTTAGTCGTATGACATAATTTACTTGGGTGAATCCCCCCCCCCCCGCCCCCCAACGAGATTATCGGATCATTAGTGGATTACCACGGATAATCCTCATCCTTTGTGATTTTTGTTGTTTTTTTTTTGAATAAAAAAAAAAAGAAAAAAAAAAAAAATGTCAGTTATACAATCAGTAAATATTCAAAGCAAGTAAATGGGGGGGGGGCTTGTAGTCAGACTAAACCATCATCTACGAGGGGGTGGATGGGGTGGGGGTCGAAAATACCTGGTGCAAGTGGCCAAAC
Source organism: Sepiola atlantica (assembly GCA_963556195.1). NCBI lineage: Eukaryota > Metazoa > Mollusca > Cephalopoda > Sepiida > Sepiolidae > Sepiola > Sepiola atlantica. Next base: position 46,862,146 of record OY744553.1, on the reverse strand, counting down.
ATTTATGAAAACAGACTGTGGAATTGGCAAGCAGAGTTCAAATCCAGGCCTTTGAAAACGAATACACGCCATAGAAAAAGGTATGAACCCCCCAGACCCCACATCATCTACGCATAGAAGAGAAGCATAAACAATAACATTATCTACAAAAAGTGATTGGTTTAATTTTTTTTTTAGATAAGGATTAATAATTGGTATTATTTGTATTAATCGGACTACTGTTCTCATCTTGGATGTTATTTTCACAAAGTTTCGATGGTACTTGCTTCCTCCTAGCTCAACACTCAGCATCATAAGGTGGGGATCAAGGGCAAGTGGAGTAATCCTGGGAAATGAGTGTCGCCCTCCCCTACATCTCGACATAGTAGCTAATGAAAAGCGAGCCTACGGGCGATTACTGTATCTTTTGATTATCTATATAAGTTTTCTAATGTGAGAGTGAGAGAGAGGAAATGAGATCATATATATATATATATATATATATATATATATATGATTTCATGTATCCACATAAAATGTTAGAAGGGGAATTTTCAGTATTTACTTCGACAATGCCCAATACGTGAGTAGAGTTAGGTAGTTAGTTATGGCGATACATTTATGGCAATGAAGCTAAAATTTTAGCCTGACGATTCTCTACGGGGATGAAACGCGGAAGCTCTGTGTAGCTTAATTGCCATAAATATATTTTCAGAACTTTCTCATATGTGTGTGTGTATATATATATACATATGTGTGTGTGTGTATATATATATACATATGTGTGTGTGTATATATATATATGTGTGTGTGTATATGTATATATTTGGTTTTTTGACGTGGTTGTTATACATCTGAGGAGACCTAATTAAGGGGTCGAAATAAGTTATAATGTGTACAACCTTAATGTGTGTATAGTTTTTTCTTTTTATAATTCTGTTTTGCTCTGTTTAAATTACATTGAGCTCTGTTATTCAGATTCTCTACACAAAATTGAAATCCACACACTATATATATATATATATATATATATATATATATATATAGTGTGTGCGTATATGTATATATATATGTATGTATATGTATATATATGTATATATATATATATATATACATATGTGTGTGCGTATATATATATATACATATGTGTGTGCGTATATATATATATATATATATATACATGTGTGTGCGTATATATATATATATATACATACATATGTGTGTGCGTATATATTATTATATATACATACATATGTGTGTGCCGTATATATATATATATATACATACACATGTGTGTGCGTATATATATATATATACATACATATGTGTGTGCGTATATAAAATAAATATATATATATATCTATAAATACATACATATGTGGTGCGTATATATACTATATATATACATATGTGCGTATATATATATATATATACATATGTGCGTATATATTATATATATACATATGTGCGTATATATATATATATATACATATGTGCGTATATATATATATATATACATACATAATGTGTGTGCGTATATATATTATATAATATATATATCTATATATACATACATATGTGTGCGTATATATATATATATTATATAATATAAACATACATATGTGTGCGTATATTATATATATATATATATATACATACATATGTGTGCGTATATATATATATATATATATATATATATATATATATATACATACATACAATGTGTGTGCGTATATATATATATATATAATATATATATATATATATATAAATATATAAATAAGAGAGAGAATTCTGTTAGTTTTAAATATTTAAATATAGCTAAATCCATATTTACTGTTGGCTGACGAAACATTTCCCAAGTTACAAACACAGAAAATCATTTACAGACAGAATAACCACAAATATATTTACACAATGAATCACTTTCACATCTTTTATATTAACAAAGTTATCAAATAATTTCACGTGTGGGGTGTGTTTAATTACACGCGATTTTTAATTTTTTAAATATTTTTTTTTGCAGACCGCCACTGTAGACGCAAGGAGCTACTGAGAAAAAAGGGAGAAGATTGGTGGGGGTGTGGGTGGGGGGGGGGGGGGGGTCATCCTAAGTTGGGTATTGATTTAACTCCTCTCTAGGAGTTAGGCACAAGGCCAGCTTTTATCTTACTCCCACAAGTAAGATGTGACCCACGGTCGGGTCGGGAAAGTGGGGTTTAAAAATTGCCTGGGCAGCCCCGTCGGCATTACCCGGTAGGGGCGCCTCAGGCAGTAAGCAATAAACTTACTCCTCCCTAAAGAGGGGAGGCGAAGCCTGGGAGGGTGGACCTCCTAGAACTGCACAGGACAGACCCACAGACCGGCGTAAATCAAGACCCGAAGGCCAAGACAATACCAGTCTATGGGGTGCAGTATCCATCAGAACAGATACTACACTTTGATCTTAGTCAAAAGGCAAGGTTGGGTAGTGTGCAGTGAGATGTCTGTTTACATTAGTTTTAAATTTTCTGTATGTCAGTACCGTCAGGAAAACAGAGCAGTGAGGGAGTTCCAGAGTCCAGCAGCACGAGGAAAGAAGCATCTGGGGACCTCCACAGTGAATGGATGGGATTTGGCAGATTGTCGGGTTGGTCGAGTGAATTTACGTCGTGGGGGTACCAGAGCAGCAAAGCTCATCAGAGAATTTAATATTAATTAACTAATTAAAAAATTACATTGTGCAACAAGCCATGTAAATAAACAGGTGGAAGCTTTTTACATCTGAATGTTTGTCGAAGGCCGCTTTGAACATGGATATGGTAGTCATCGTTACGACCTCCTCTGGTAGGGTTGTTCTACGGCGCAGAAACACGGGCAGGGAACGCTGCCTTTCTTCTATTGAGCTGAAATCGACGCTGGTGCATCCTTTGTAGTTGCACACGGAGACCGTGACTTGGTGCCGAGGTGAAAAACTCCCGAAAGGTGGAGTTAAATTCCAGTTGATTATGCTGTACGCAAGAATCAGGTCTCCTCGCATAGCCCGCTGCTCAAGTGAGAATAGATTTATAGTCTTTGGAGCCGCTCTTTGTAACTAAGCGTGGAGAGTCCTGTCACCATTCTGGTTCTAATTAACTATTCAACCCCCCCCCCCCACCCACACACATAAAAAGGTGCAACAAGCCCTGTAAGGAGACAGGTAGAAGTTCATCGCAGCCACATATAATGTGAATGTTTGTCAAGGCCACTTTCAACCTGGATTTAAAACACAAAAGAAATAGTCAGGTAGGTAGAAAAGTAACGTTTATTGCTTTTGGTGACAGTTATTTGTTGATTATTTGTTTATCAGTACTCCCGGGCAACGTTGGGTCGCCCTGCTAGTCAGTAATAATAGAAGATCAATAATAAAAGTGTGTGTGTGTGTGTGTTCAGCTAAAAGTCAGAAACTACACAAGACACACCCACAAAGCTGATATATTATTTTTCCGCATTGCCCTCGGACATAAGAATATGGACATATCTTTTGTAAAATCCATTCTTTCGTTGGGGGGGGGGGGGGAACAAAATTAGTCACGAGAAAGACGGGGAGGGGGGCGGGGTGTCGACATGAATTTCATTGTAGCATGGCAGATATGAAAGCAACTTCTCAAAAATCATTTGTTCCATCAGCCAAAGAATAATCAAGTGTCACACACACACACACACACACATTTTTTAGCAAAGGGAAATCATGTGTGGTGACATCGTGTCATATACTGACTAATCAAAGATATGCACACGTGCCAAGCACACCAGACACACACACACACATATGTGCAGATAAACGTGTTGCCCTGTCGCCGTACACATATATATACGGACGATGCGCACATACATTGGGGGTGGGGGGGGTCGTCAGACACGTCGAAACCCAAATCACTGAACGAAATAACAGTGTTATGTTTTTAGAGAGAGAAAGAGAGAGAGGGTGAGGGAAAGAGAAAAAAAGGGCGAGAAAAATAGTGAGAAAGAGAAAAAGAGAGAAAGGTGAAAAAGAAAGGGTGAGAATAAGAGAGAGAGAGAGGGGTTGAGAGAGAGAGAGAGGGGGTTGAGAGAGAGTGAGAAAGAGAGAGAGTGAGAAAGAGAGAAAGAGTGAGAGAGAGAGAGTGAGAAAGAGAGAGAGAGTGAGAAAGAGAGAGAGAGTGAGAAAGAGAGGGAGAGTGAGAAAGAGAGAAAGAGTGAGAGAGAGAGTGAGAAAGAGAGAGAGAGTGAGAAAGAGAGAGAGAGTGAGAAAGAGAGAGAGAGTGAGAAAGAGAGAAAGAGTGAGAAAGAGAGAAAGAGTGAGAAAGAGAAAGAAAGAGAGAGAGAGAGTGAGAAAGAGTGAGAAAGAGAGAGAGAGAGTGAGAAAGAGTGAGAAAGAGAGAGAGAGAGTGAGAAAGAGAGAGTGAGAAAGAGTGAGAAAGAGAGAGTGAGAAAGAGAGAGAGAGTGAGAAAGAGAGAGAGAGTGAGAAAGAGAGAGAGAGTGAGAAAGAGAGAGAGAGTGGGAAAGAGAGAGAGAGTGGGAAAGAGAGAAAGAGTGAGAAAGAGAGAAAGAGTGAGAAAGAGAGAAAGAGTGAGAAAGAGAGAAAGAGTGAGAAAGAGAGAAAGAGAAAGACAGAGACAGAGAGAGTGAGAAAGAAAGAGAGAGTGAGAAAGAAAGAGAGAGTGAGAAAGAAAGAGAGAGAGAGAAAGAAAGAGAGAGAGTGAGAAAGGAAGAGAGAGAGAGAGTGAGAAAGGAAGAGAGAGAGAGTGAGAAAGGAAAGAGAGAGAGTGAGAAAGGAAGAGAGAGAGAGAGGGAGAGGGGGAGGAGGGAGTCAGAACAATGAAAGTGAGCCTTCCAGTCTCTTATCTTATTATAAGAACCCCTACCCCTAACCTTAGGGAAAGGGGCCTTAAGCAGACAGGTTCAGCAGAGGTGACCTTGTCCCCTGCGGAAATTCAACAACGAAGTTCACTTGTTTGAAAAGACGTGAAAAAAGTAAGGAAATTTAAATTAAACAAAAAAAGAAAGATAAATTCAATTCTGAAATTTAAATTAAATTTATCGAATAAATAAATTTAAATTAAATTTATCGCATAAATAAAAGCATGGAGGTGTGGGCTTTACCCCCCCCCCCCCCCCCGTAAGCTCCCAGAAATTCGCCAAAACTACACTCGATGCCCCCCCCCCCCTACGCATGTACACACATACATATATAGGGGAGTTTGAATTACCTACTAGACGAGGATGGCCTCGAGTGTCTTTGATCTCTCTGTACAAAGGTTTGTCAGGACAACCTGACATGAGGACACTTCACCCTACAAGTAAATTATGACCAAAAATTCAAAATAACATAGCATTCGAAGCCCAAATAAGATGCCCTCGACACGGCTATACACTGGCTCATACGAGGAATTGTGCACCTTCTTCAAGTAATGTTACCTCAAGTAACAACACTTAGTTGGATACTCCACCAGACCAGATGAATTCTTGTCCTGGAATCCGCTAAGACCAAGAGATTACAAGAAAGATATACTATAACATAATCAACTGGTCAATTGGGGAGAGAAAAATTAATGTTCTTAACTTCTTTACTAACTCAACGTTTGAGAAATAAAGGAGAACTTTAATAGAATATTCGGGTATCTATGTATCTCATATAGAGATCAAGTGTTAGCCCCAGGGAGGGGCTAACACTTGATTTCTGAGAAAAGTCTGACGATTCCCTGCTGGGACGAAACGCGACGAAGGAATATATCGCAACGAAGGAATATATCAAGATGTTTTCCCAAAACACGTTATATTTTTATTTTACGATGAAGTGAGTTCATACCTTTCTGCGTGGAATTAATGCATATTTCTTCGCCAGTACTTTTATCGGGAAAATGTTAAATATTTGTCGACCAGCGCGGGGGCGGGTGCAGGGGCAAGGGTGCTTAATAGCAGGTATGAATCAAGATTTTTTTTGTTTAAATCTTGATTTTGCAGTCTGGCACTTTGCCCTCACTTGTAAGGTTAACCTCCACCAATCATATAAGTAACTAATTTCTTTGGCCACGTACCATACAAAATTTGGCTCGTACACAGGTGACCCACCTACGGCTAACCTGCCACATATTGTCGTAAATGGCCATGGGTGTATATATATATATATATATATATATATATATATATATATATATATATATTTATTGTGTGTATTTAGGCATCATTTTCTCATTTATGCAAACATTGTTGAGCCCCCCCAACCGTCTCCCTTTTTTTTCTCAGTAGCCCCTTACGTCTACAGTGGCGGCCTGCCTTGTTTGGGGTGAACTATGTTAAAAAAAATAAAAAATAAATAAAAAAATAACTGTCTCAGTAGGCATGTGATAGAAGTCAAAAGTCACTTTAGTCCAGTGTTCAAATCCTGCGACCAGTGGTACAATTATATAGCCACACTGATCAGTCTGTATTAAGATGAAACATGTAGATATTAAAAATATGTATTATAAAATAATTATTTATAGGATGGATGCTGGTCTAGCCACACTAAAGAGCTGTGATACAGCGAAACAGTCTGTCTGGAAATAACTATATAAGCCCCACCACTGTCGTTAATGATATCGCTTCCTACTACATTAGTGTAATACGAAGCTCTTTGCAAATCAACAAATGGAACACTGTCAAGTGGTGGTCAATGTTTGTTGCTATCGTTTACCTAGAGCGCCTGTCCCGAGGTCTGGGAGTGAGAACTATTAACTATCAAGCAGATAGATGTTAGTTCGATCTCTAGCTTGGGATGGGTGCTGATCTAGCCACACTTAAGAGTTGCGATACAGCGAAACAGTCCCCCCTTTCTCGTTAATCATATCGCTTGCTATATCTTTAGCGTAATGCAAAGCTCTTTGTAAATAAACAAATGGAGCACTGTAAAGTGGTGGTCAATGTTTATATAAAAACATTGTAGAAATCATTTATTGTTGAGAGCCACTGACTATCGTACTGGTCTAGCCATACTGACGAGCGTTGATACAGCGAAATAGTCTGTTGATGACATATATATATATATTGGAACCTCATACGTCGCAATCGACGGGAGAGTCCATCATATATATATATATATATATATATATATATATATATATATATATATATATATATATAATAAAATGGGGCGTTTAGTTTTAAAGCATTGCTGGGTATGTATTATAAATGGAAAATAGAAGCCATTATCAATACAAGATTAATTTTTTTTTTTTTTAATTTAATCTTAATTTCGGAATAAAATTCCATCATCAGTATTAGTATTGTGTCATTTTTTTTTTCATATATATATATATATATATATTAGTATGTATATATATATATATTAGTACTTCATGTATCCACATAAAATATTATAAGGAGATATAATGTTTTATGTGTCAGTTTTCAGTATTTACTTCAACAGTGCTCGATACGTAAGTAGAGCTAGGTAGTAAGCAGTGAAAATATATATGGCAATCAAGATGAAACACGGGAGCCTCTGTGTAGCTTGATTGCCATATATATTTTCACTGCTTACTATATATATATATATATATATATATATATATATATCAAGTTTATTCTGTGTAAGCAGTTGTTTGCTATTTCACTTCTACAGTTTAATAGGTTTTGGGGGTCTTTAAAGTTTAGAATATATATATATATATATATATATATATATGAATAATGAAGTGATGAAGTGGATAAAATTTGTATAGCTTACCGATTAATTAATTCATCAAGTGTTCAATGTTTATATAAAAACATTGTAGATATCATTACCAGCAGTGGCTGTCCCGTGGCTAACAAGGGCCTCATATCTGAAACCCGTTCCCTTGCCGCCGCCGGTTGTTGTTATGAAGCAAACACGAACGCAACTACATACAATTGATCTTCTTCCATTAAGAATGTCTGGTTAGGGTCAATTTCGTTTGTGTTGGTTACGGCAAACATTGATTTTAAAATGAGAATGTCTTAGGACGAAACGTGGGGGGGCGTCGCAAGACGGCCAAAGAAAGCAGGTATGAATTTGAGTTATACTGATTATCATGGTCTCCATTCAGTCTAAAGAGACAATGGACACCCCCTGTAAGAATGGCTGTGCATGAAATTGTGAAGCAAGGGTTGCGCAATCCTCAACCACACCTCTCGTGAGTTGGCACTGCTCGATTCCAATGACAAGAAGTGCAAGTAGACTGGAAACACTGCCGGGATAAGCGGAGAGCACATACAGCACCAGGTATTCCCAAATGGTCACCCATTTTAGTACTGACCAGGCTGAACGTCGCTTAACTTTGGCGTGCAAACGTGGTTATGCTATAGACAAGACTAAATAGCCGAAGAAGAATTAAGGGTTTGAAGCATAAAATCTTTTACCAAAATAATTAGATTCGGTATTAAATAACCCGAAATGGGTTGATATGCCGTAAAATAGAACGCCCAACCAACTTGATCATCCGTCCTCTTCGTCCATCTTGGATACAACTTACCCACCTTCCATTTCAAGACTTTATTTGTCTCTGTTTATTTATGTCTGCATTCGTTGGAATCGGTGCACTCAAAGACGGTCGAGATTTCTCTGCAGATTTGCTTATTGAGAATACAGTGGCAAGGGAAAGTCCAGGACGACAGGAAACACTGCTGAGATAAGCGGAGAGCACATACAGCACCTGGTATTCTCAAATGGTCACCCATTTAGTACTGATCAGGCTTAACGTTGCTTAACTTCGATGATCTAATGGCGGGAACCGGTGTGTCAACGTGATTATGTTGTATATGATTATAATATGTTGAGTTCCAGAAGGCGGAGAAGGGTGGTGGTGGGGGGCACCACCACCCTTCTCCGCCTTCTGGAACTGTCACGGGGTTGGAAATTTTTGAAGGATTGCAGAGTCGGATTTGTAAGAATGGTCGAAGTCAGATTTTTAATCTCCAAAGAATCAACAGACAGTCTGTTGTTGCTGCAATGGCGTTCACCCTCGGCGCGCCTGAGCCGATTTATTTTCTGGCGTGCACTACATCTCAAATCATATGGGCCCATGCACGGCAGTCCTGAGTAAGATCACATGAGATCGCTAAGCAATCACGATTCCACCCGCGAAGGCCGACCACTTGCGGACCTGAGAAGTTTTCTTCGATGGTTGTTGTTGAGATTCTGAGCTGTCCACCGATATACTTGCGCGCCATCCGGGCAGAGAGGTAAATTAAATTCCCCTTCTAAGCGGCAAGCAAGCTGCATGCCCAAACCATCAGACAGTTTTAATATTGGAAGACTTTAAAATAAAATAAAATATTTTGAAATTGTCGGAGTCGGAGTCAGAGTCAGAGTTGGACCATATACCTTCCGGCACCGCAACCCTGTATATATTTTTTTTACGGAAGTTGCTCAAGACAAGGCATGATGCCACTTGATGTAAGCAGCTATTTTCGAATTATGAGTCGGAGTCGGAGCTTATATCTTCCGACTCCGCAACGCTGTATATTTTTATTGGGGAGGGGGGGGGGCACTCCAGACAAGGCATGATGCCACTTGATGTAAGCAGCTAAAAAGAATGAAAGATGATGAACACAAATGCAAGAGATGCCTACTGGCCTTAGTCTTGAAAAGACAAAGGCTATAGGTATCAGGAAAACAGTCAGCAGGAAGAGAGTTCCACAAGGCTGCAGTTCTTGTAAAAAACCTACTAGAATAGGAAGGTATATGACAAACGAGGTACCTGAACAGCAAATTGATGAAGATCATTAGACCAACGAACTAAACGAGCTGGAACAAAGGAAGCAGGGAATAAATCAGACAATTTTGAAGAACACGTACCATAATAGTATCTATAGAAAAGACTGAGACTAACAACATCACGTCTGTGAGAGAGAGAGAGAGAAGAAAGGGTGGGGCCAACCAGCTTAAAGATACGAAGATGTGGATGAAAGGGTTCAAATCCTGTTTAAGTTTATTAGTTATGGTTGTATTTATCTACCTACCACGGTGGTAACATGTGACACAAGGTTCTAGAGAAAGAGCACTCTGGCTTACAAAAAATGCCTGCACAGCCCCGTCGGCATTCCCCGGTATGGGCGCCTCAGGCGATTAGCAATAAACTAGAATAAATATAAGAACAAAAAAAAAAAAACGTGCTTATATTTTGTCTGAGACAATGACGAAAAAGAATATATCAGCTCTGTGGGTGTGACTTGTGTAGTTTTTTACTTTTAGCTGGACACACAGACAACTTTACTTTATATAATAAATTACTAAAGGAGAAGATAATGACAGGGAGAATGATATCATGACAACGGAATAGATAGTACACTATCCCCCCCCCCCCCCCCCCCAGCTGTTTAGGAAATAGATATGCAAATTAGGAAATCCCAAAGCTGATTTTTGGTATTATTTGGATTGTTCAGACTACTGTTCTCATCTTGGGTGTTATTCTCACAACGTTTCGGCCGATGTAACCTCCGACCGTTTTAAGGTGTATCTTGACAATGTCTCTTATTGGTGAATGATAGAAATAATGTTTCTTTTTTTGTTTTTTTTGTTTTTTTTCCAACAAACCCTAGTCTAGAATGTAAGAATTCAAAATGTGTGATGTGTTTTTGAAACGGAAAGAGCGTCGAGTGGTTTCCATTTTCGCATTAATTCGGGTCCGCTCCGATTTGATATGATGTTTCTGAATTTTTGCAATGCAGATTGATAGAATACAGAGTTAATTCCCTTTTTTTAAGATGGCGGCCATTTGAAAATAATTCTGAGCCGGTCCAAGTATATTCTTGAAAGAATTAAATCGAAATACATTCTATTATTTGGATTGTCCGGACTACTGTTCTCATCTTGGATGTTATTCTCACAACGTTTCGGCCGATGTAACCTCTGACCGTCTTCAGGGGTATCATTCTTTCTACAATTCACCAATAAGAGCCATTGTCAAGATACACCTGAAGACGGTCGGAGGTTACATCTGCCGAAACGTTGTGAGAATAACATCCAAGATGAGAAACGTAGTCCGAACAATCAAAATAATACATCATATCAATCCTCATCTAAAAAATTTAGAAAGACTAATTGTTAGTGTTTTCAGATTACTATATATACGGTATTTCAAAGTCTCATGTCGTATCATAGAATTAAATAAGCGTAAACCGATTCGATGTTAATATAGTTCGGATAAGTAGTAAAAAAAAAAAAAACTTTCGCATTTATTCATATTTAGATATAGATATATATATATATATATATTTTTTTTTCCCGTTTTTCTTCGACCGATTCGGTCTTTTATTGTTGTCTTCTGATAATGAAAGTTTTTCTTTCGAAAATTTAAGATTACCCTTTGCCGAACTGTTACTTACCGGACAGTATTTACTATTTGGTATTTAATCAGTTTTTGTGAAATTATTAATAAATCGTTTTGAGTTTCACTTTCTCTCTTCGTTTATTTCTTTTCACTTTTCCATCTTACGGCAACCACATCGCATTGCTATAGCCTCGGACGACTAATCTGCACTTACATTTACCAGCAATGCTTCAAGCAAACTACAATCTCCTTTTATATATATATATTTATTTATTTATTCATTTAGATATATATATATATTTATTTATTCATTTAGATATATATATATATTTATTTATTCATTTAGATATATATATATATTTATTTATTCATTTAGATATATATATATATTTATTTATTCATTTAGATATATATATATATTTATTTATTCATTTAGATATATATATATATTTATTTATTCATTTAGATATATATATATATTTATTTATTCATTTAGATATATATATATATTTATTTATTCATTTAGATATATATATATATTTATTTATTCATTTAGATATATATATATATTTATTTATTCATTTAGATATATATATATATTTATTTATTCATTTAGATATATATATATATTTATTTATTCATTTAGATATATATATATATTTATTTATTCATTTAGATATATATATATATTTATTTATTCATTTAGATATATATATATATTTATTTATTCATTTAGATATATATATATATTTATTTATTCATTTAGATATATATATATATTTATTTATTCATTTAGATATATATATATATTTATTTATTCATTTAGATATATATATATATTTATTTATTCATTTAGATATATATATATATTTATTTATTCATTTAGATATATATATATATTTATTTATTCATTTAGATATATATATATATTTATTTATTCATTTAGATATATATATATATTTATTTATTCATTTAGATATATATATATATTTATTTATTCATTTAGATATATATATATTTATTTATTCATTTAGATATATATATATATTTATTTATTCATTTAGATATATATATATATTTATTTATTCATTTAGATATATATATATATTTATTTATTCATTTAGATATATATATATATTTATTTATTCATTTAGATATATATATATATTTATTTATTCATTTAGATATATATATATATTTATTTATTCATTTAGATATATATATATTTTTATTTATTCATTTAGATATATATATATATTTATTTATTCATTTAGATATATATATATATTTATTTATTCATTTAGATATATATATATATTTATTTATTCATTTAGATATATATATATATTTATTTATTCATTTAGATATATATATATATATATTTATTTATTCATTTAGATATATATATATATATTTATTTATTCATTTAGATATATATATATATATTTATTTATTCATTTAGATATATATATATATTTATTTATTCATTTAGATATATATATATATATTTATTTATTTATATATATATATATATTTATTTATTCATTTAGATATATATATATATTTATTTATTCATTTAGATATATATATATATATTTATTTATGCATTTAGATATATATATATATATATATTTATTTATTCATTTAGATATATATATACAGGGTGGGCCAAAATAAGGGTCCTATCTTTAAATTTGAATAACTTGAATTTGAATAACTTCCACAAAATAAAAGTTAAACTCACCAAACTTTATGTGTGTGTAGACTGACCCTTCCGAGATTTTTTGAAATAAACAAAACAAATTTTAGCCGAAAAACACTTCTTAAAACTTACAAAAACTAAAGTATTGTTTTTTACACTGTTTTGAGTTTTTTAAGCAAAAATAATGTTTTCTAAATGAGGGTACGTTCCTTAGGGCTAATACGGCTCATGCTTGCTTCGGAAGGGGTCCTTTACTTATTCTAAAAAAGAAAAAAAAAAAAAAAAAAAAAAAAAAAAAAAAATCAATAAATAAAAAAGTTATGAATTTTTAAAAATAGGACTCTTATTTTTGCCCACCCTGTATATATATATATATATATATATATATATATATATATTTATTTATTTAGATAATGAAGATTCCGAAAGATTTCTAAACTATTTATGCGTTCTCGTGTTTTTGACAGATGGTCTCATAAATCTGTACTGCAGACATCTTGGCGAGTAAACATATCCTAAAGAGATAAGAATTTGAATGCACGTGTGCATATGCACAGACACACACGCACAATTGACCGGTGCACACATCTCGCTTCAAGGTCAGAATATATATCGCACGTTCCCGACGCACACGCATCTTGCTCGTTATAGGTAAGAAGCGAGCTTGTATAGGAGGATTTCCACGCAAGTAGATCTTCCTTCCGACGTTGCCAAAATTATTGCTACGCTTAAATCTAGAATTGAGTAGTCAAGATTTGGATAGAGTTTCCAAATATCAGTGCATGCACACACACACACACACATCTATATATATATATAGTAAATGTTTTTATTCGAACATGTACATGGTCTGCTACACTGCATGACATTTTTCTTAAAATTATCATCCTGAGGAAGTCTTACAATAAAGATGAAACGTTGATGAATATATAAAAAAAATCTCTTGGTTTTTCCTTTTTCATTTCCCAAAATCTCCGAAACAGTTACATGGTAAACAGCTGATGATTCCCGTGTTAATATTAGACGCTTAAGGTCTCCTGTTTTTGTTTAACTCTTAGATACTTAACCCCCCCCCTTTTTTTTAAACTTATTTTTTTAGTTATTAATTTTCCAACGAATGTTAAGTCTGCAATATCTTGGATTTAGTTAGTTTCTCTGGGAATTTAAACTGCATTTTACTTTCTTTTTTTTTTTTTTTTTTTTTTAAATGACTCAAAGCTTGTTTAGACTATATATATATATATATAGTACATGTATTATTTTTCCCTAGATGTTAACCCAATGAAACTCCAGTGTTTATAAAAAGTGCTCAATAACAAGTAGAGCTGTTCTTTAGTATAAATTTCTATTTATACAAACATTTTTGGTTACATATGTGCATACATGTCTCAGCTGTGCCTTCTTTCAAGAGTCAACTTCATCAGATCTTTAGAAAAAAATGAAATGAAAAAAAAATCAATTCCTCTTAAATAGTCTTCTGTTCATCCGATCCATTGTCTCCGGTCCTCTTGTGGAGACGATTATCTTTCAACCGACGATGATCACCAAACCCTTATCCTCGAATGGCCTCCGGGCCTTAATAAGTGGTGACACATTAGTAAAAACTCCGAAGAGTAGAAAGTTGACCTTTGGTTTACATTCTGACAAAGGGGGAAGAACGGCTGTTTTCTGTTTTTTCTATCTAACAAAGGAGACTAAAAAGTGAACCTTAGGTTTTCTTTCGTCAACCTCGTAACTCTCGCTTCCCTTATTTTGTCCTTTAGTCCTCACATTGCATGAACGAATAATTCTGACAAAGGGGGAAAAATTGCTGCTTACCGAGTCGGAATCTATCCATATAACACTTATCGTTGGCTAGTTTTTAACCTTGAAGTAGTATTTTTTTTTTTTTTTTTTTTTAGCTCCTTACATCAGGTGGCTTCTTCATGCCGTGTCAGGGTGGGTAATTATCATCAGTTTAACATCCGTCTCCTATACTTTAAAATATTAAGAGAGCCTGCTTCCCTAACTGACTACAGCATGGTCGTCTTCAAGTCAAACGTGAACAAACACTTTTTGAGCCGGGTAATAAATTTCTCTCAAGCAACATTCTGCCTATCCGACCCATTGTTTCCGGCCCTCATCTTCCAACTGACGATCTCTAACCCTTATACTAACCCTAATCCTCGAGTGGCTCCTCGGCCTTGATAGGTGGTGACTCTAGTTAAAAAACAAAACAAAAGGTAGCAGACTTGGCAAGGCAAATGAAAAGTTGGAAGGTGTTAACAGTTTCTTCAAAAATTCCAATAAAATTAGTATATAGGCGATAATATATATTTTTTAAAAAGATTATGACATTAAGAACGTTTTGGGGTTAAAATCAATTTAGTATTACGTAGTAATAGAGGGGGAAGACGTTTTAATATTTTCTTTTTCGTTTTGAGCGATACAAAAAAAAAACAACATGGCACCATTAGGTAAATGCACTACTTCCGGTTCCATTTTGTTAAAATCTCGATTATTCTAACATATTTACACATTCCAAACGTGTTTTTCTTCCGATTTCATGCGTCATACTAAATAGATTTTAACTCGGAAAAAAAAAAAAATGGTTCGTCATTTAATAATATTAAAAAAACAACGTAAGACCATTTTTATCGCATATCTTCTTCCGGTATCAGGTCTGTTTGCAGACATCGATGATCATGGCTCTCCATTCTTCTCTGCATTCGGTCTTTCTGACGAGATCCAGAGTCGTGATTCCAGTGACCGTGTTGACGCTATTTGTGAACTGGGAGGTGTCGGTGGTTAAGTGGATATCGACACGGACTGAAGTCCTGGGTGTTCCAAGTTCGAATCCAGTCGGTTCCACAGAACCCACTTTCACTTAGGGACGGTGGCAACCTTCTCGTGGTCCTTCCCGTAAGTACCCGATGTCTTTCTGACGAGATCCAGAGTCGTGATTCCAGTGACCCTGCCGAGGCCATCTGTGAACTTGGTACGCTGTCTAAGATAGTTATAATTGCGTACAGTCACTGGCTGACGATCGGGTGACACCTGTCGCACTTGATCTACCCTACTGAGAGAAGAATTCCCATTAACGCTGTTGACCGATGTTTGAATATTTCGTTTCACCATGATGTTCTTTGCAAAAAGGTTCCCTATACTGGGTTGCAGTTACCTTCTATAGGGGCCGTGCTCTTACAGAGCAGGAAGTCTTAGCCATTGTACAAAGATCAGTATCATCTGCCTAACACAAAACGAAGGGTTGACCAGTTTCTAAAATCCATTAGGCTGCTCAACCCTCCATCCATCACCTGCATGCCATGACTTTATGTACCTTGATCAGGAGGCTGGCTAAATGGGTACTCGACCTTGCCCAAGGGTCTCCCACATGCAAGCGGAGGAAACGAGGTGCCTAACTGCTCCTGTTTGTTTCCACCCCACTACCCATACACAATTTTTTTTTGCCATGCGATCTGGCAAAGTTAGCTAGTACATCATATAGATTTATCAGAGATATAGAATATATATAGGACGGCACTGCACAAATCTGCTGGGCACACTACGTGCTGACCTCAAGCAGGCGGGACTAGGACCACTACGTACAGCGAATAACTTTACTGCCTACGACAACTTGCGCATGACAAGGCCAGATGGCCTGGGACTAGCATGGAGGACTGATTGCAGCTACGAGATGTCATTTGACTACCGTAGCCGCAGAACACAGTTTTTTAATAAATAAAATAGAATATTTTATTTTAAGAAAAAATGTCCAGAGTGCTCAATTACTAAAACAAGAGTGTAATTTATTTATATCTAAATAAAAAAAAAAAACAATAAATAAATTGCCATGGTTACATAATCCTGAGTGTTTCGTGGATCACTGCCAATCCGATTTTAACAGCCGGGCTTGTTATGGCGGCCACTCGTTAATTAAATAGCCAAGACTGTAAAGCCTGAGTCAGGCTTTCCAGTCTTAGCTATTAAACTGATGAGTGGACGCCATAGCAGGCTCGATTTATTAAAACCGGATTGACCGTCATCCATAAAACCTGGGTTATCATTATTATTATGCAACCAACAGCATCATCATCATCATCATCATCATATTCGGTTTAACGTCCGTTTTACATGCTGGCATGTGTTGGACAGCTTTTAGAAAATTGACTTTCAAACTTATCTCCGTTCAGGTTTTTTTTTGGAAATGATTTTCGTAATTGATGCAAGGGTACCTTTCCTGGCGCCAACCAAGTGGCGTGATGTTTATTTACTCCTCGCGGAGTTAGGCACAAGGCCAGTTTTATCTTACTCCCACAAGTAAGATGTGACCCAAGATCGGGTCGAGCAAGTGGGGTTAAAAGCCAGCGCTCGAGAGGTGAGCACTCTGGCCATTTAAAAATTGCCTGGGCAGCCCCGTCGGCATTCCCCGGTAGGGGCGCCTCAGACAGTAAGCAATAAACTTACTCCTCCCCAAAGAGGGGAGGCGATGAGAACGAGTTTTTTTTTTTAAATCAAAACGCTAAACAGTTTTTTGGGGGGTCTGAGATCAAAGTGTAGTATCTGTTCCGATGGATGCTACACCCTATAGACCGGTACTGTCTTGGCCTTCGGGCCTTGAATCCGCTGGTCTGAGGGATTGTCCTGTGCAGTCCTAGGAGGTCCACCCTCCCAGGCTTTACCTTCTCACCCTTTGAGAAAGGGGTCAGTTTATTGCTAATCGACTGAGGCGCCCCTACCTGTGAAAGGCCGACGGGGCTGGCCGGGCAATTTTTGTAAGTCACAGACGGTGCTCTTTCTCTAGGTCGCTGGCTTTTCAATCCGAGTTTCTCGACCTTGTGTCACATCTTACCGCTGTTGGAGGTAGATAAATACGAAGATCAAAGTGTAGTATATGTTCTGTTGGAGGTAGATAAATACCAAGAGATATATAAGTTTGTGCACGAATGACGGATGAGCGGTTGGAGGGCGAGGGAAGGGCGCTCAAAAAAGTAACGGGACTGGGGATAGATAGAGTAGGAGAGAAACATGTAACGGACACCTTTTTGTAAATTCTAATTTTGTTGTTGTCTTTGTCTTTTTGTATGGGTATTCCTTGCTTGAACACTTGAGGAGTTAATAAACTTGTAAACTATGCCAATTTTATCGATTTCATCACTTCATTATCATCTGTATATAAATGTTCTATCTACTATATTGAGCTTCACCGTATCTCGATAGGATATAGTTTTTTGATTTTTATAACATCCATATATATATATATATATATATATACTTTAGTTTTTGGATTGAGTTATGCTTGAACATTTTTTTTACCATTTTAATCGTTCTAATTAGCCGTAATTTAAAGCAAGGAGCTTCATATCCTTAATCCATGAATTTTCAAAGATAAACTCTTTTCATCAGAGGATAAAAAAAGCCGACAATGTAATTGTAAATATTATCGGATTTACGCCGGTCTATTGGGGGTTGCCGGTCCTGTGCAGTTCTAGGAGGTCCACCCTCCCAGGCTTTGCCTCCCCTCTTTGGGGAGGAGTAAGTTTATTGCTTACTGTCTGAGGCGCCCTTACCGGGGAATGCCGACGGGGCTGCCCAGGCAATTTTTAAATGGCCAGAGTGCTCACCTCTCGAGCGCTGGCTTATTTAATCCCACTTTCCCGACCTTGTGTCACATCTTACTTTGTGGGAGGAAGATAAATAAATTGTTTCGACTTCTTTAGTGCAAGAAATAGTCCAACTTTTGCATTTATTTATTTAAATTATCCCCCCCCCCCACGCCATCTTTTTTTTCATTTAATCTTTTCATTTTTTTTTTAAATAGGATTTTTGAAAGTTAAATTTAATTATTATGTTATCGTTTGGTGATTAAATTATTAACTGAACCAAAAGGTTATAAAACCAAAACACGTTTTTAAAGGCAATGTTGTTGCAATCTATTTATAAGATAAAGATTGTGCACCCCTCCCTCCCCTCCCCCGTCAAAAAATGAGAAAAATAATTATGCTTCGCGAGTGTTCGCACTAATATTCATTTAAAATAACATCTCAATCGGTAAAGTTAAAAAAGAAAGAAAGAAAGAAAACGTCTCAAACTAGAAAAAAAAGAAAAACGTATAAATCGGTATAGAAAGAAAAAAGGCGAAAAGAAAAAAAACCCGTCTCATTATGGAAATAGAGTGTAGGATTTATTTTCGAATTCATTTTAAACGACAAGAGTGGAGAGCAGAGGGTCTGACTTGCAATCTCCCTTCACATTAAAAAAAGGTTTCGCGTTCGGCACGTTTTTTTACTCACAAGACGGGGGGGGGGGGGTACATTTCCATCCGAGATGGGACGGAATACGTACACAAACACGTTGATCTTTATTATGGAGCAGATTATGATTGGGTATAAATAACTCCTAAAACTTTCAATATGTTAACACATGAGGATTTGCTAAGAATTTTAAAGCCGGTTAAAATGACTTTCTATTCGACAGTTTAAAGGCTTCCAGATTCCTTTCAAATTTTGAAGGTTCACGAATTCATTCATTCTTTTTTTTTTTTTCAACTATTAACAAAAGATTCAAATGGCTGCGTTGTTTACGAAGAAACCGAAATGCATTCTGGTGGCTTTAATTTCATTTTTTTTTAAATAGGAATATTTGTTTGCGTCATTGCCTTTCTTTATTTTAATAAAAAAAATCGATAAGAAAAAATGTGTAAGTCACGTGGAGGCGAGAAACACACGTACGCACATGCAGAGAAATGGTGAGAAAATGTTATTAATATAGAGAAGCAACACACTTTAAGAATATAACAAGTTTTTTTAATCGAATTGTTCACATTTTAGAGAGGGATTCAGTTTGCTTTGTTACTTACACGTAAAATACCCCCTCGTTGGCATTTGACAATAATTTATTTACTATTTTTCTTGTTAAATTAAAAAAAAAAGAAGGTATTATTGTAGATTAACACCGTCAATTAAATTACCCACACCCTAAAAAAAAAGTCAGATTCTACTTTTTTAGGCGATTACGTATAAACGAACCCCTAAAACATTTGTTGAGTTTTAAAAAAAATTTTTTTTTTGGGGGGGGGGGTGCTAAGAACAAAGTGTAGTATCTGTTACTAAACTTTATCTTTTTCTTTGTTTTCAGTCAGTGAAGGAGAAATCCTTCTAGACCGAGGCAAATTTATTTTATTTGTGTCCCAATCCAGAATGCCTATCTTCTTTTGGGTGCCCGGAAAACTCGTCACAGGAAAATTCGTAAACGGAAAATTCGTAAATGGAAAATTCGTAAACGGAAAATTCGTCACTTTTGACCAAGTAGGAAAATTCGGCAATTATCGAATAAATATCGATTGAAAATAGATTTTAGAACCGTTTTTACAGGAGATATACTTGTAAATACGAGGCTACCCACCTCACCAGTGGAGAACATTTTTTCATATTATTTTTTTGGTACTTGTGCAGTTTACGCCCCGCACACACACATTAAAAACCGACCTCTTCCTCTAGGGTGCTGACTTACCAAATCCCATTTTCCGACCTTGTGTCACACTTTACTGCTGTGGGAGGTAGATAAATACCCCGACCTTGTGTCTAACTCCGTCCTCGCGGAGAGGAGGCAAGTAAAATAGGGAAACCCGAGGGAGGCGCGTAAAACTGATGAAATGCTATTAATAGCAAAAACGAAATCCCTCCCTCGCCCGAGTCCAATTGGCGGGAGGGAGAGGGAAGGGGAGGAGATGGGGGGAGAGGGAGGGGAGGGGGAGTATGTAAAAACAAACAAAAACTAATAAATTAATTAAATTTAAAAAAAAAATTAAACGTTAAAAAGGAAAAAAAAAAAAAAAAAAAAGAGTGAAAAATATGTCTTCGATTTACTAATGGAAATTTAGTATCTGTCAGTCCGAAGTCGAAACTCTAGTTAAAAAGTAGTTTAGAGTCCTGAGTATAATGCGATAAATATTGTTTCCTGTTGGTTTTTTTTTGTTTTGTTTTTTGTTAACTATTTTTAAATAATTAATAAATGAGGAACCATTTTGAGCTAAAATCTAATTAGTTTTACGCATGTAATCTTAAGAAAAACACGCTTGAAATGTGTAATTAACTGCTTGAAAGAGAGAAAAAAATCGTATACAGAAGTAATGGTTTGAAGACTCCATTTTTATTTTTATCCTAGCGATTATTTACACATTTCAAAACTAATTAGATTTTAACTCGAAATGGTCCCTCATTTTAATATTTAACAATATCTAACAATATTTAATAAAAAAACAACAATAATATTTTAATAATATTTAAATAATATTTAAATAATATTTTAAACAACAATAATATTTTATTTTAATAATATTTTTAATATTTTAATATTTTAAACAACAATAATATTTTAATAATATTTTAATAATATTTAAATAATATTTAAATAATATTTAATAAAAAAAACAACAAAAACAGGAAACAATATTTATCGCCTATACGCATTTTTTTATCGCATTATGTTCAGGACTCTAAACTACGCGTTAACCGAAACCATACTATTACTTCTGTTTATGTACTATCATACTAGCTCCCAATACTCAATTCATAAGATCATCATACCAGGCATTACCTCCTCTTTTATTTTTGGAGGAGGGGGTAATCCTTACTACTACCGACAAACTATTGTGTTTGAAAATTTGTCAAAAACAATTTATTTCGTTTTTTCTCATTCACCTGTGACCTATTTGCGTTTAAAAAAAAAGTAAATATTTCATGTAAGTTTTAAGCATTTTAGGTTAGCATAAATATAGATTCTGAGCAAAGTAGCCATATTTGTTTAGTCAGTAACGTAAAAAAAAAGAAGATGGCTACTTTGCTCAGAGGCGATATTTAGGAAACTTTCAAGGCTTATAATTTCTATTAAATATTTATTTATTTTTAAACGCAAATCGGTCACAAATAAGTAGATAAAACGAAAATAAATTGTTTTTGACTAATTTCACAACCGTTATTTAATCTAAAATAATTTATGTCGGCAATACTAATGGTTGTATTGTTGTTATTAGATCATCCTCCCAGGCATTAGCTCCTCTCCTCCTTGGGGAGAGGGAGGGGAGTAGTGTACCTCAATATTTATTTACTCCTTCGCTACGAGTTAGGCACAAGGCCAGTTTTATCTTACTCCCACAAGTAAGATATGACCACAGCTTGGGTCGAGTAAGTGGGGTTAAAAGCCAGCGCCTGAGAAGTGAGCACTCTGGCCATTTAAAAATTGCCTGGGCAGCCCCGTCGGCATTCCCCGGTAGGGGCGCCTCAGGCAGTAAGCAATAAACTTACTCCTCCCCAAAGAGGGGAGGCGAAGCCTGGGAGTAGTGTACCTCAATAAAAAAATATCACAATCGACTGTTCATTAGTAAAAAAAAAAACTAGAAAAACTATGCGCCCTCCATTCACACAGTCTTTCTATAATAAATAAAAAGGTTTGTTTTTTTTAAATACATAATTGTTGAAATTTTATATCTAAAAATATAAAACAATTTTTCAATTTCATATATATAAAAAAAAAAGAAATATATTTTATATCTAAAAAAAAGTAAATTATTTATTTTTTCCTTAAGGAAATAAATAACCACCAACAAATGAAGTACAAACAATTGTAACCAATTTCTTTGTTTATTAAATCCGTCCGCTATTTTGGAGGGAAGTTTTTTTACGAAGCATGGTTTAATATATTGTTAACTATATAGTTTTTTTTTTATTATTATTTTTATTATGGCTTTGTCATTTATTTCCTATAATAATAATGATAATGATGATGATGATAATAATAATAATAATAATAATAATAATAATAATAATAACTAACAAAAAGAGCACACGTGGACATGCATTATATATATATATATATATATATATATATATATATATATATACAATATATATATATATATATGAGTAAGTTATGAAAAATATATTTATCGTCAAGCTTATAACATTATATGTGGATACATAAAATAATATATATAATGTATCCACATATAATACAGTATTTCAACAGTGCTCAATGCGTGAGTATTATATATATATATATATATGTGTGTATATATATATATAGTGTGTGTGTGTGTGTGTGAAAGAGAGAGTGCGTGAGAGTGAGAGAGAGAGTGTGAAAGAGAGAGAGAGAGAGTGTGAAAGAGAGAGAGTGTGAAAGAGAGAGAGTGTGAAAGAGAGAGAGTGTGAAAGAGAGAGAGTGTGAAAGAGAGAGAGTGTGAAAGAGAGAGAGAGAGAGAGTGTGAAAGAGAGAGAGAGAGTGTGTGAAAGAGAGAGAGAGAGAGTGTGAAAGAGAGAGAGAGTGTGAAAGAGAGAGAGAGAGAGAGTGAGAGAGTGTGAAAGAGAGAGAGAGAGTGAGAGAGTGTGAAAGAGAGAGAGAGTGAAAGAGAGAGAGTGTGAAAGAGAGAGAGAGAGTGTGAAAGAGAGAGAGAGAGTGTGAAAGAGAGAGAGAGAGTGTGTGAGAGAGAGTGTGAAAGAGAGAGAGAGAGAGAGAGTGTGAAAGAGAGAGAGAGAGTGTGAAAGAGAGAGAGAGTGTGAAAGAGAGAGAGAGTGTGAAAGAGAGAGAGTGTGAAAGAGAGAGAGTGTGAAAGAGAGAGAGAGTGTGAAAGAGAGAGAGAGAGTGTGAAAGAGAGAGAGAGTGTGAAAGAGAGAGAGAGTGAAAGAGAGAGAGAGAGTGTGAAAGAGTGAAAGAGAGAGAGAGAGAGTGTGAGAGAGAGTGAAAGAGAGAGATTAATAATAGAAACGAATTGTATATAGTTAAATAAAGATTCGTACAAGAAGAAATCTTAATTGCGCGAATCAGATCCAAATTGCCATTTAGAAGCTCAATATTTCCTATATATAAAATAGAGCTTAATTATATATGTTGGGCAATTTATAACATATATTACCAATTTCGGATCGAAAAATTTGAGACAAACAAGAATTTTACGTGCGTTTCTAGAAGTTAAATGGTCTTTAGAGTATTTTCATGTGTTGAATTTGTTTGAATATTTCTACTTTTTATTTTTATTTTTTTCTCAGTATCTAAAAATAGCTTCTTTTTTTTTTTTTTTTTTTAGCTTTCAAAAATGAAGGGAGGCCCCAGGAATTCGTCTGTCCTTTCTTGTTTCACTGACTCAACGTTTGAGAGACAGAGGAGACTCTTAGTTGAACACTCGGATATATCTATGTATCTCATAGAAATAAAGTGACCCCCCCCCCCGATTTCTGAAAGCTAACTGATTTTGAATTATTATTATTATATATATATATATATATATATATATATACACATATACACACACATATATAAAGGTAAGTGGAGATCAATAAAATTTGAACATTGTTCCAAGAATTCAAAACCAGCTAATTATATGGTGTACGATCGTTTCCAAGACAATTTAGACCTATTTTATTCAGTCTTATTTTTCTGAAGACTTCAAATCGTCTTCGTCAGCGATATATATATATATATATATATATATATATATGGGAAAATGAAAAAGGAAAACCAAAAAGGGATGTTTTTTATGTGTACATCAACGTTTCGTCTTTATTTAAGACTTCATCAGGATGATAAGTCTTATAAATAAAGACGAAACGTTGATGTACACATAAAAATACATCCATTTTTTGGTTTTCCTTTTTCATTTTCCCATCACGTCGGATTACCTTCATCCTTCTCTTCCCATATATATATATATATATATATATATATATATATATATATATATATATATAATTACATAAAAAATATTACAGTGAGGTATCAAAACAGCGAATTGATGGAGACCACTAGAACAATAGGTCAAACTATCTGGAACAAAAGAAACGGGGAATAGATCACGTAATTCTGAAGGACACACGCCATAATAGTATTTATAGAAAAGACTGAGACTAGCAACATCTCGTCTGTTGGAGAGAGGGTGCAGAGAAGAAGAAAGGGTAAGGCCATTGCTCTATCTCGTATATTGAGCATTTACTTTTTATGATAGGATTATATATATATATATATATATATATATATATATATATATATATATATATATATTTAAATATTTTCTTTGTCGTACAAAACTTTAAAATAGCATTCATAATGAATTTAAGAAATTAAAAAGATGAAAGGGCAGCTGACCGGTTTCGTACCTCGCTCAACAGAGCCAAATATCGAGGTAATATAATATATATATATATATTCTGAGGGAAGGATCAAATTCTAATTCTGCTTGATGAGATCTCAGCTTTTAACTGCTGTAGATCGATACCATCTACATGCCAGTGTTGCAGATTTTGTACATGTGTGTTTGAATAAAAACAATCATTTATATATATATATATATATATATATATATATATATATATAAAGATTTTATGAAAAAAGAATTTGAAAAAAAAACCCCAAGTTTTTTTAGATAAATATAGTAAATAAAATAAAGTTAAAAGTAAAGAATTTTTTTAAAGTAAATTTTGTAACAAATAATTTTTATATATATATATATATATATATATATATATATATATATATATATATATTAAGAAAGAAAAGATCTTATGAAAAAAAAAATTTGAATTTTTTTTTTTTTTTTTAGATAAATATAGTAAATAAAATAAAGTTAAAAGTAAAGAAATTTTTTAAAATAAATTTTGAATTTCAGACATTTTTACATTATCTCGAAGAAAAAAAGAAAAGAAAAACAAGGAATGACACTGACCTGTGCTTATTTAACTTGTGTTTCTGAGATCCCATAAGTTTTCCGTGCTTTTTAATCCTCCTTTCCAACGATCCATTGGTCTTGGTAATCCGTTTCACGGGACTTACGGGTTCATCCTCACACCCTTCCCCCTTGGGTATCCGGGTGGGCGGATTCACGTAGTATCCAATCAGTATCTTAGCGTCATCTTTTGAAATGACCAGCGTGCTCTTAGAGTTGTAGGCACGTCCATATTGTACGAGGAAGTATCGTTGGAATTCCGTGCAGTTTAGCACTTCCAGGCTCAGGAGCTGGCAGCGTTTTTTCAGGATTCCCGTATCTTTTGCGGGAAGGATTTGCTTGTGGATATCGACAAGCCGAATGTACGGCTGGTTGTCTATCATAATAGCGGGTAGGTCGTTCCAGAACATTGTAACGGTGACAATCCACGGAGCATGGCCTTCGGAAACGGGTGTTTCTGTGACAGCGGGTTCCGAAAACAGGTCCGATTTTAAGTTGAATAATTTCTCGAACGACTGCATGTTTTCGTCGGTCAAGCACGAGTTAGAATTATTTGTACACAAGGTGCTTAGGTCTGAAGGCGGGAGGCCACTTCCAGACGCGCCACTCAGCGAGGCGGTATCTTTAAACGTATCCGAATTATTGCTAATCATCGGGTTGATGTCATTAATCGGTATATTATCCAAATCAAGAATGTTCGCTTCGCTTGTAAGACCCTCTTGTTTCGTGAGGTTATTCGCGGGTGAGTTACAACCTGACCATCGTGAATCGGCATTACAGGCCGTTTGTGACGAGGCCGTTGTGGGGATATCAGACTTGTCCGAGACGACTTTGGGATCGCTTGCTGCGTCAGTCAAACAGGGATTCCCTTCGCGCAATACGGATGCCGGACTTAATTCCTTACTGGTTTCTTCGTAAGATCCGATACCTTTTGGGATCTCATCCATGGTCGTGAAGTTTGTGCTTTCAACTTCTTCGACAGCTTTGAACAAGATATCCATCTCCTCAGGCGTCAAGTACTGCTCGGGGTTTGCAGCGAGGTTGTCGGGTACGACGGTGTTATCTATCAACTCTGGGAGGACATTCTCCGTTACAGGGTCCGGACATAAATTCTCCACGCTCAGAACGGAGTTTATGAGACGATTGTCGGATTCTACCTCGCCCGGAGGATCTTGGGAACTCTTCCAAATCGGTAAATCCACAGTCTGGCTATTAAGATAGTTTCGTCTCTTCTGTTTCAAAGCCTCGATGTCAGCATCAGTAAGATGGGGAATGACAATGTCGTTATAATTCCTCACTTGGAGGTTTTTATCCGGGAGAATTTCATGGCTAAATCTCCGACGACTCCGAGTCGTCTTATTGAGGTAATATACGTAATCATTCTGAAAGCTTCCGGTTATTTTCAGTTTGGACTCGTTTGTCCGAGCGGCTTCACTGTTTGGATCTGAAAACTTCGGAGAATCTTCGGACTTTTCTGCCAAAGACGATTCCTGCAACGGATCGCTGACACCTACAAATTTGGAGGTAGAATTATTCCGGCTTTTCCGTAGACCCTTAGATTCGGTGCTTGACGACGGCATTATGAGAGGGGTGTTTTCCGAGTAAGAAGTAGAGTGAGGGGAGGAGGAGGAGGACGAAGAAGAAGACGAAGAAGAGGAAGCAGTAGAGTAGGTTAAAGAATTAGATGAAAGAGTAGAATTTTTTTGAAGGTTAATGTTGGAGAATTTCGAAGAGTTGGAACCCAGTTTTGTGCCAGACAAAAGCTCCTTTGCGAGTTCACTCTTCATCGGGGAAATCGTAGTCCTCATGCAATAGTCGTGGTCATGAAGGATGTGAACCATTTTAGCAGAGACGTCGTCTACGGGGTGGGGCGTACTCACTTCAAACTCACTTTTAGGGCACGGCTCACCGAGAGACGTCATATTCTTATCCGCAAAATCAACTTTCCGACAATACGTGAACTTTTCCACTGGTTTATCTGAAAGAGTTATACTTCCGACGGAGGATGACGTATCCGAGTTTTCGTCCCATTCTATGTTGGATATAGATGCGAACCGACCAATTCGGAAACAGCCGACTTTTGGAGACGCTTGCAAGCTCCTTCTGCCACTCAAACCCCCGGGGGTTATTTTAGGCGACGTTAGTGAAACAGAAATGTTTTCCGCGAACTTAACAGGCGTTATTGGTATTGGTGGGCTTACTTTGTGGTCTTCACCTGATCTGTTATCAAAAAAGCGGTGAGTTTTCGAGTTGACCTCTGGTCCAGAACGTGGTAAATCGGCCATAAATTTTGTTGCGCAGTTTGTGGTAAATGCGTTAGTTTTTGTGGGTGTCGTTGCAGAGCTCGTCGCCTTACGGCTTTTCTCAGAGCCCACAAAGGTTAGTGTGGTTTTCGGATTCTGTATCTTCGAAGATTTAGAGAATGTATTTTGGTTAAGGAAAGCGATGCTTTCCTGGGTGTCAGGAACGCCGTCCTGAGAACTGGAATCAGAAATTTCGTCATCGCACGGATGTGCATCCCTCAGCAACGATTCTGAATCCTGCGTTTTGGACACTGACCAACAGTACGAGTGATCGTCCGCAATTGCCGTCGTACAACGAAGGAGGTCAGTGGCGAATTCGCTGCTAGTGTTGCCGATTTTGCTGCCGGATGTCTCCAAGAGCTGATCAATGTTTTCGTTCTGAAACGAAAACGTGCAGTTGTAGCCGCTCTCAAACGGCCCGTAGATTTTACGGTAGACATTGCTACCGAAACGGAAGTCTCTAGATAAAGTGGTGTTGGTGTCGTCTTTGAAATACGTTTTCTCCGATGGTTTCACACGGCTGCACTCAATATCACAAGTATCCTCAGACGCAAGGCTTTTGTGTCGCTGTTCCAACACGCTAGAGTTGTTATGGTCAAAGGCACAGTCCGAGTTTTTACTGATGCTGCACGCAGACCCAGCACCGCCGCGGGCGTTGCTGGTGCTATCTTCAGGGGTTGCTTCGAGTTCATTGCTTCGAAAGCCTGTCTGGGGAAGGGCCACAAACGAATCAGGCGAGTCGACGTCGGGTTTTGGTGGACCCTGGCTGCTCATACTCTTCTGAGGGGTGTTACGAACAGAAGCCGTCGGCCCTTCTTTGGGAGGCGCCGTGTTGATACCGGCCGATGTTTTCGCAAGGCTCTTCGTATTGTTGGTGAGTATACGGGACGTCTTTGGAAGATCATCTTGTATAATCGGAAAAGTATTTCCGTTTCGCTTGATCGTCGGAATGGATTCAAACGGGGGAGATACGGGGTGGGCGAGTGAGGGCAGTAATGTGAATTCTGAGGATGCTGATATTGATGAGGAAGATGATAAGGATGGTGGTTCTGATAGTGATGGTTCGTGAAGTGATGGAGAATAATTGGAGGGGTTTGTATTAGAAGAAGAAGGAGGAGGAGGAGGAGGAGCGGCGGCAACCAGCTCCTCTTTTTTCACAGTCTGACCCGCATTCGGATCGGTTAGTATTTTTACATGTGAGGAAGTGATTTTAACGTCAGTCTGGCTAAGATTGATAGCCGTTGCCGACGTACTAACTGTAGAAACCGATGCGATAGCTCCATTAAAGTTATTCGTCGGAGACGAAAGGGTTAGTACCGTCGGTTTTGTGACGGACGAGTTTGGTTGTGTAGTAGTAGCTGTTAGGGGTTTTGTTGGTGCAGCTGTGTGTGTAGGGGTGTTTTTTGTTGCTGTTGTTGTGGTTGCTGTTGTTGTTGTTGCTGTTGTGGTTGCAGTCATATCGGGGTCCTGTGTACCCATTCTATCCTCATTTTTATCGTCCGTGGCTAACTCGCTCGTTTCACCAGAAGAATTCGGCATAATTTTATCCTCACTTGGTCCGCACATAGTGTCGGCCGTGCCCTCGGAACTCCCCTTCTGCGCGGTTATTGCATCCAAGCTGGTAGCTGCGTTGTCATCCGAGCTGCGCGCAGTGCTCGCCGGTGGCAGAGCCCCGGTTTTACAAACAAGGCCATGTTTTGGTGACGTAATAACAACGGAGAGAGTCAGCGGTTGCTCATTGCCGACGTCTAACGACGAAGCCGGGGATGATGTTGGAGACTCTGATGGTGGCTGTTGTTGTTGTGGTGGTGTCGGTGTCGGAGGTGCGCTAACAAAAGAAGCAGTGATGCTAGGTATCCAAGAAGATGAGGAAGAGGGTGGATTAGAATATGATACAATTTGATCCGATCCTGGATTCGGATGACTAGCTGATACTCGGCTTTTTAGAGAGACGTCGTCCGTCTCCTCACCAGTTCTACCAGACGAGCTCCTTCCTATATCAGAGTCAGTAGTAGTAGTAGTAGTAGTAGTAGTAGCGGCGGTAATAGCAGCGGTAATAGTAGAGACGTTCGTAGCTACAGCAGCAGGAGGAGCGGACTGCTTCAGTTCGCCTTCTTGCGGTAAGGAGAGGGAGGAGGAAGAAGTGAGAGACGCAGTACCACTCTCTGATATTTCTTTGTTTTCTTCTTCTTCTTCTTCTTCCTTTTTGTCCGGCCCCTCCCTTTCCACTACCACCTCCTCCTCATTCTCCCCTTCCTCCACCTCCTCCTCCTCCTCCTCTCTTTTGTTCAGGGGAAGCAGCTGCTGCTGATGTTTTTGTTGCTTTTCTCCACCCCCTTCCACTTTATTCAATTCAGCAATACTTTCAGCGTTCCGTTGTTGGCCCGCCGTCGCCGCTGCTGCTGCTGCCGCCTTTCCTTCTTCTTCTTCATCATCATCATCATCTCCATCTACTACAAGGCCCCCACCACCACCATCATCCTCCTCTCTCCCATCCTCATCGCTACAAGGATCAGAACCCTCAGTGTTGACCAGATTTTGTTGTGCTTCACCAATAGGTCCCCTTTCAGACTCCCCACTTCCACTCTCCTCATCAGCATCTTCAATAGTAACAGCGGTAGTACCAGTAATGTCGCTACCACCAGCAGAGGAGGTTTTAGCAGCAGTAGTAGTAGCAGTAGTAGTAATAGTATTAACGGACGAGGAGGTGGTGGTGGTTGCTGCTGTTTTATCATCCTCAGACGACCCAGTCTGCTGGTGCTCACTGTCCGAACACACAGAGTTGATTTCGCGGGTTTTATTCCTGCTACTTACTCCATAGTTGCCGTCCGTCGTCCTGGGGGTCACGGGCGCTACCGCCAGTGCTACGGAGGGAGGTGGGACCGAGCTATCAAGATTTGGGGCCGGCGATGTCACCTGAACCACCGTAGAGTCCTGCAGGGGAGCAATGACCGCAGTTTCCCTCCCGGCGGGTTCCGTAATACGGCTTGCAGCTGCGTGCCCCTCGAGGGTTACAATCTCGGGCTCACTGGTTTCGGGGTCGCCGCTACTGCGGTCCGAGGTATCGCCAACAAGAGACGGGCTTTTATTAGCCGTCTGGGATGCTTCCGGTTTGCCTTCGGGCTTTTGTCCCCGATTATGTCTCTTTGGTTGACTTGGCAGTTGAAACTTTGTATTTTTAATATTTACAAAATTATTATTATTATTATTATTATTATTATTATTATTATTATTATTGTTATTGTAATTATTGTGTTTTATCAAATTGGTGTTATTCTCGTTGACCTGATTCACAGCCGGGGTGAGACGTCTTCTGGTAGCCGAATGGGCAACGTTTATATCAGAGTCCGTATTAGTAAAACTAATAGTTGTAGCTTTGGTTACGTGAGACTGATTCTCCGTTGTGCCGGCTCTGTTGGTTATAATCGACTCGGATATCGGAGAAACCCTTGTCGGTGATTGCGACTCAACCGTTGTGACGCAAACAGGATCAGGGGTCACGTTCGTTATGCTGTTGGTGTCTTCGATACTCCTTTTCTCGCGACCCGATAGACTCATGGGGTCAGGGTCGCATACGAGGAGAGGGTTGTCGCTGTTGCTGGCCGTGGATTTGAGATTGCCGTCAAAGTCGCCTTGGTTGATGTGATCGTTTTGGTTGTTGTTTGTGTCCCTGTTTTTGGGGGTTTCGTATTGTTCATTGTGAGTCTTTGACAATGCAGCGGCGAGCAGGAGATCCAGTGGATGGAGATCCATTTGGCTGATCCGTATTGTCACAAATCCACCGGGGCTGGATGGCAGGAACAATCAGCAACAAACTAGAAAGAAAAACAAATAATTGTTCATAATTAACGGAAACATTCATTATACACACACATGAAATAATTATATATATATATATATATATATATATATATATATATATACACACATGAAATTATATATATATATACACACACATGAAATATATATATATATATATACACACACATGAAATATATATATATATATATACACACACATGAAATATATATATATATATATATATATATATATACACACACACACATGAAATAATTATATATATATATATATATACACACACACATGAAATAATTATATATATATATATATATATATATATATACACACACACATGAAATAATATATATTATATACACACACACATGAAATAATATATATATATATATATACACATAAAAAATAATATATATATATACACACACACATGAAATAATATATATATATACACACACACATGAAATAATATATATATATACACACACACATGAAATAATATATATATATACACACACACATGAAATAATATATATATATATATATATATATATATATATATATACACACATGAAATATATATATATATATATATATATATATATATATATACACCCACATGAAATATATATATATATATACACCCACATGAAATATATATATATATATATATATACACACACACGAAATATATATGCATACACACACATGAAATAATATATATTATATATACACATGAAATAATTATATATATATACACACATGAAATAATTATATATATATATATACACACATGAAATAATATATATATATATATATATATATACACATGAAATAATTATATATATATATACATACACATGAAATAATTATATATATATACATACACAAGAAATAATTATATATATATATACATACACAAGAAATAATTATATATATATACATACACAAGAAATAATTATATATATATACATACACAAGAAATAATTATATATATATATACATACACAAGAAATAATTATAAATAATTTATGGAGAAAATCCTGAAAAATGCATTGATGAACCACCTTGAACGAACCAAATCTTTGACTCAGACCCAGCATGGTTTCGTCCCAATGCGATCCTGCCTCTCCAACCTCCTTCTTACGGAAGAATGGATAACCAAGATTTTGGATGATGGCGATGCTGCGGATATCCTGTTTCTGGACTTCTCCAAGGCGTTTGACTCCGTAAACCACCGCCTGCTCCTTCACAAGCTTGATCGGTACAGGATTCACCGGTCCATCATCAGCTGGATTAGGTCGTTTCTACAAGCACGAACTTTTCGAGTTTCTGTGAGTGGATGCACTTCAGCAGAAGCAGATGCTTGCAGCGGAGTACCACAAGGTTCAGTGCTTGGCCCGATTTTGTTCCTCCTGTTCGTCAACGACCTTCCAGACTTACTTCAGGGCAAAGTTTTGCTTTTCGCTGATGATGTCAAACTCATAGCGCAAAGACGCAATCATGCCATCCTGCAAACCGATCTGGATTGTACTGCAAACTGGGCCTCAGACTGGGACCTTCCACTCAACGCAGCCAAATGCAGTCATCTTCCAGTTGGCGCGCGACCATCCCAGCTCTTCACTATCGGTCCGAACAACCATGAAATGGCCTCAGTATCTCAGGCAACTGATCTTGGTGTAAGAGTGGATAGCTCTTTCAAACCGTCTCGTCACTGCGTTGAAATGTCCAGCAAAGCCCGGGGCGTCTTGTTTCAAATTCGACGTTCCTTCATCAACCTGACGGCCGAAGTGTTCCGTCCACTCTATTTGACGCTTGTTCGACCTTTGCTGGAGTACGGTGTTGAGGCGTGCAGTCCCTATCTCCGAAAGGATATACTTCATGTTGAACGCATCCAGAGGCGTGCAACCAAAATGATTTCTGGCTTTGCCGATCTCTCGTATGAAGAAAGACTCCACCGTCTTCAACTTCCGACGCTCGAAATTCGAAGGATGCGAGGGGACCTCATCCTGGTTTACAAAATCCTGAATGGGCTCATCAATCTCCCCGCTGACGAATTCTTTACTCGTGCGCCAGACAGAGGCCTTCGAGGTCATGACCAGAAGCTCTACTGTCGTAAATTTCGGCTTCAGAGGCGTCAAGCATCCTTCTCAATTCGTTCTGTCAACCCCTGGAACAGGCTTCCCGCTGAGGTCATCCAAGCGCCTACTATCAGTGCTTTCAAGAGAAAACTTGATTTATTTTTGTACACTGATTAAATTTTTGCCTATCTTACATGGCTTGTGCGTATGCTTTCTTAGCCAAAAAAAAAAAAAAAAAAAAAAAAAAATTATATATATATATATACATACACAAGAAATAATTATATATATATATGAATGAAAAATGACAAATGGAACGTTTTTCTGAAAACGTTCGCGAAACCGGTCAAATCTCTTGTTTTTGTTTTTCTCCTGGATTTTAACCTGTTTTCGTTTGTCTTCTTTCACACATTTTGTCTACCACGGCTTGTCATGATTTATCGTTTACCTTACTTCATATATATATATATATATATATATATATATATATATATATATATATATATATATATATATATATATAGGGTCAACCATAACTATATAATTTTATTTCAATATAATAAATGCAAGATGTATTTACTTATGGAAAACCCTCTACGTAACATAGAAATACGCATAAAAAAAAAACTGGTGCAAAAAAAAAACTGGTGCAAAAAAAAAAAACTAAATCGCCGCCAGTGATTATTGAATTAAAGTTCGATTCTCAACACTTGAAAAAAAAAAAAATTAAATGACAATTTTATTCCATGACAAGAAATAATTCTCAATCGCATCCAAAATTTGAGTGAGATATTTTAACGGCCTCCATAGTACAATTGAACGAAACTGTCCATTACTTGACGATTACTTGGCTTTTAGGCAAACACACATCAAGTTACCAATGACAACGGCGCCCATTCATAAAAAATTCGTGTAAAGATGGGGTTGAGAAAAATACGGGTATTCTTACTTATCGGCAATGAATGGACAAGTATCTAATTATGTATGTATATATGTATGTATGTATGTATGTATGTGTGTGTGTGTGTATGTATGTATGTATGAGAGAGAGAAAGAGAGAGAAAGAAAGCGAGAGAGAGAAAGAAAGCAAGAGAGAGAGAAAGAAAAAGAGACAAAGAGAGAAAGAGAGAGAGAAAGAAAGAGAGAGAAAGAAAAAGAGACAAAGAAAGAGAGAGAGAGACAGTATATATATATATATATATATATATATATATATATTAATAAAATTGAAATAAAAGCCAAATTAGCAATACAAGATTAATTTATTATTATTTTTTTCTGTTTATTTAATTTTATAAATGCTCTACTTGATATTGAGCACTCTTGAAGAATATTGGTTTTATGTTCATTTTACTAATATAACCAAAGTAAACCTTGACCAAATATTCAAAATAACATAGTATTCGAACCCCAAATAAGATCCCCTCTGTATGTCTCCCTCCATACTGGCTTTTATGAGCCTTTTGGCTAAGATCAAAGTGTAGTATCTGTTCCGATGGATACTGCACCCAATAGACTGGTATTGTCTTGGCCTTCGGGGCTTGATTTACGCCGGTCAATGGGTATGTCCTTTGCAGTTCTAGGAGGTCCACCTTCCCAAGCTTTGCCTCCCCTCTTTGGGGAGGAGTAAGTTTATTGCTTACTGCCTGAGGCGCCCCTACCCGGGAATGCCGACGGGGCTGCCCAGGCAATTTTTAAATCCCACTTTACCGACCTTGGGTCACATCTTACTTGTGGGAGTAAGATAAAAACTGGCCTTGTGCCTAACCTCCTGGAGAGGAGTAAATCAATACTCTAAGTAACAGCACTTGGCTAGATACTCCACCAGACCAGATGAATTCTTGTCTTGGAATCCGGCCAATTCAATAATGATAAACTATAACATAATTAAGTGGTCAATCGGGGACAGAAAAATTAGGGTCCTTCACTTTTTTTTTTACTAACTCAACGTTTGAGAGGTAAAAGAGAACTTTAGTTGAGCACTCGGATATTTATGTATCTCATACAGAGATCAAGTGTTCGCCCCAGGAAAGGGGGGCCCCCTTGATTTCTGAGACTTTAAACTGAAGTAAAATAGAGAGAGAAAAAAAAAGAGAGACACATACGTACAGATATGCATACACATCACACATACTTAAATGCACACTAATAATATAGCTGGAGATCATGGGGGTCACAGGAAAGGGGTCAACCAAGTGACCCCCCCCCCCCCCCCGCCATCGTGTACACACACGTACTTAGAAAGCCTGGGCCGACATTTATTCGATTTCCACTATAGCACAGTTTTATATGAAGTCAGTTTGACGCGTAGGGAAATAGATGCCCCCCCCCACTCCCACCCCCGAGGGGCACTCTGGGTAGATTAAAAAAAAAAAAACTGCCGAAAACTGACTCGAACGAAGAACGAGGGAGGTAATGCCTAGGAGGAGGATCGCCTAGGACTGAACCGGACTATATACATGAAAAAAAATAAAAATAAATAAAAATTTTTAATAGAAAAAAAAAAAAAAAAGGAAAAATATTTAAAAAAAAAATATATATATATATATATATATATAAAAAACAATAAAAAAAATATAAATAAATAAATAAATAAAAAAATAAAAATAAAATAAAAATAAAAATTAAAAAAAGGCCTTGGATTGTCAGAGTGTGCCAAGGATTAAACCTCGGCTGCTCACGTTGGGCTACAAACTTTTTTACAAAACCTGAAAACTTCATTTTGTGACAAGGGACGAAAAAGTAAACAAAGAAGATGCTTCCTTTCCCCCCACACCATGAGGAAACCAACCCTCAACCTCATGGTCACCGGGAGACACCATCCCCCCCCCCCCCCCGCCCTCGTCAATCCTCCGCATATAGTGAAAGAATTGAGTAGTACAGGTGTTAACTCTCTCTCTCTCTTTCTCGTGGAGTGGGGATATGCCTTCCCATGTACTTCTTGGCTAGAACATGCTACCCACCAATACCACCACCGCCACCACCCCAACCACTGACCCTCAAAAGAGCTTAGCTTTTTAAGCATGTGCCCCCCCCCCCAAACAGCACCCACCCTCATCCTTTACACCCACGCTCGATCGAGCAACGGTGAATGACAATCTTAAACAATCACACTATAAAGAAAATTCTATAAAATCGTTTCCTTTCAATCAATCAATAAAAAAACAAAAGATTCTATTTTTAGATAACCTTCCTGATAAAATTCAGGAGACAGATTCGAGGTATTTTCTCCCCCCCCCCCCCACATCAATATAAATAAAATTTTAAAAAGTAAAAATGATTCCCGTAGAGATCCAGTGTTTTTACCTGGCACACGCTAGGAAGTAAGTGTAGTATCTGTTCCGATGGATACTGCACCCTGTCCTGTGCAGTTCTAGGAGGTCCACCCTCCCAGGCTTCGCCTCCCCTCTTTGGGGAGGAGTAAGTTTATTGCTTACTGCTTGAGGCGCCCCTACCGGGGAATGCCGACGGGGCTGCCCAGGCAATTTTTAAATGGCCAGAGTGCTCACCTCTCGAGCGCTGGCTTTTAACCCCACTTACTCGACCCAAGCTGTGGTCACATCTTACTAGTGGGAGTAAGATAAAACTGGCCTTGTGCCTAACTCCTGCAGAGGAGTAAATAAATATATATATATATATATATATATATATATATTAAAAAAACGAGCTCAATACTTGGCATTAAATAAGAACTTATACATATATTTTTTATTTCAAAATTTATATATAAAATTAGTCGATGGAAATGTGGATAAGCAAGAAACATGCTAGTACAAATAAGGACACAAACACATCATTAAAGCTTAAATGCTTTATTTTTTATATTGGTTTCACATCGAAGATACTGATTACCTATTTAGCGGGTATGCTGATGCAACATCATACTAATACCTACTCACACTTGCCAACAGGCTCGTTGCAGATGCGAAACAATTTGCAGTTTGACACATTTTCGTTGAATAGGCATTTTGTTGGAATGTGTCATATTTGAAATTAAAAAAAAAAATTTTTTTAATTAAAAAAACAGTTAAGTGTTAAAGCTGGATCAAGATATTTCGCGACCGAAATATCTTGATCCAGTTTTAATGATGTGTTTGTGTCCTTATTTATACTAGCATGTTTTCTTGCTTATCCGCATTTCCAACTAATTTGAATTTTCTCTGAAATTTTTATTTCATGATTATATATATATATATATATATATATATATATATATAGAGAGAGAGAGAGAGAGAGAGAGAGAGAGAGAGAGAGAGAGAGAGAGATAGAGAGAGAGAGAGAGAGAGAAGAAAAAAAAGAGTGATAAATATGCGACGATTGTCCAAATTTATTTCAAATTTCAATTGTTCAATGCAAGGTGCATTCAGTAATAAACTAGTGTTTATTATTCTTTCCTTAAGCCAAGGCTTTTCAAAGATCGAGATCTTATCATCAGAGGAGAAATACAGATAGATAAGTTGGCTTTCGAAAAAACCAAAGTTCAAATATTTGAAAAATATATGAAAAATATTATTTAAAAAATGCAGTGATATATATATATATATATATATATATATATATATATATATAATATATAATATATATATATATATAATTCTTTACCGCTTAGGAAGTGGAAAAATACTAGGAAAACAGCTGTTTCTATCGCCAGTAAAAAAAAAAAAAAAAAACATAACAAAAACCTACGTAATATTATGGAGCTAAAAAAATCGTACATATTTCAGCAAGTTATTTGTGGGGTCTGGTGGTAAAATGCCAGACAGTAATATCGTAGGTTTTATCCTTGCCAAGGTTAGCCATGCTGATGACGGCTGATAGCCAGAAACACGTGTCCATCGATTCCTTTTATGTACGTAAAAATTAACTAATACATAAAACGGGGGGGGGGGGCGACTGAATGGAATATTCTTTACCGCTTGGGAAGTGGAAAAATATTAAGAAAACAGCTATGTTTCTAGCGCCAGTTAAGAAATAATAGTTAATTAATAAAATGTACTTTTTCAAAATCCGTATGCAAATTAGTTAGCCTTTCGACTGATATCTTGTATACATAAGCAGTATATAAAAAAAAAAAAGATGGCGCGTCTATTGTGTGAAGTTGAATTTACTTGAAACGGAGAGTTTTAACTTTACCGTTGGTGCGAGAAATGGACCCAACTTTCGCATTTATTTATTCAAATTATTATTTGTCTGTTTTTTTTTTAAATTTTTTTATTTTATTTTTATTTTTTTTAAACACAATTGGTGAGAATTTTTTGTTTTTTTTTTGTTTTTTTTTAAATACAATTGGCTATTTCTAGAATTAAAAAAAAAAAAAAAATTCTCACCAACAACTTATTAAGTTTGGGGACAGCACGTGTTGCCTGTCAGTTTCTAACGCCGCTTTCTTTAGACCATGTGGGTATTTATCTACCCCCCCCCCCCCACCAACAGCAGTAAGATGTGACACAAGGTCGGAAAGTCGGATTTGATAAGTCAGCACCCTAGAGGAAGAGCACTTATGACCATCAAAAAAATTGCCTGTGAAGCCCCGTCGGCATTCCCCGGTAGGGGCGCCTAAGGCGATTAGCAATAAACAAACCCCTTCTCAAAGGGTGAGAAGGCAAAGCCTGGGAGGGTGGACCCCCTAGAACTGCACAGGGCAACCCCAAAGACCGGCGGAAATCAAGCCCGGAAGGCCAAGACGATACCGGTCTATAGAGTGTAGTATCCATCGGAACAGATACTACACCTTGATCTTAGCCATGTGCTTCCCTCCAGCATTGTTGGTATCCCTTTATAGACTTTAAGAGGGTCACTATGGGATGGGTGATGCCATTTTAACTAGGTTAATTGGTTCAGTTCATTTTGGGGGCAGGCTTCTTTTTTTTTCTTTTTTCTTTTTAACATTGTTTTAACTTTTTCAGGATTTGTAAATTTTTTTTTTTTTTTTTTTTTTTGTAAATTTATTGTTCATTGATTTTTCAAAAAATTTTATAAAAAATTCTGTATTCATTTTTTTAATTAATGTTTATTCCCCCCCCCCCCCATTTGGCATACTGGTCAGTGTTCCCTAAAAGGGAGGGGGGAGACTGGGAGGTCAATCCTTAGTGGAGCCATATCAAAGATTAAAAAAATATGATACTTGATAAGTTGAGGGTCAAAGGTCAGTTGAACATTAAGGGGTGGGGTGGGGTGGGAAGTGTCGCCCTCCCCTACATCTAATCAGTGACAAGGGAGCCTTTATTTATTTGTTTTCTGTCAAACAGGACTTCTGTTTATTAATGATGCGCTGTGGGTACCATCCTCAATTGGATTGGCTTTACAAAAGCTTCTTTCTATCTCCACTATATATAACGCCTCGAGCCTGCTCTTGGCCTGCCAAGCCAGTATGATATCCAATGAAGCTTCCTGATATTTGCATATTGGTTTTGAAAAAAAGACATTTTATTAATTAACTATTATTTGTTTTTGTTAAATAAATTTTATATTTGTTTAGTTTACTCCGAAACATGACAACAGAAGCTGAAGAGAGCCGGATGGCTATGTCCTTCTGTGCTTGAAACCGACGGTACGAATGTTGTACTAATTTTTCTGTACCAAAATAAATAAATATTACGCTCTTAATTTTTAATTTTTAACTTTAATTCTTAATTAATCGAGCACTCGGGTGGGATTTTTCCTGCTATATTACAAAGAAGTTTATATATATATATATATATATATATATATATATATATATATATATATATATATATAGTGTTTTGTCTGTGATTATGTGAATGTCAACCCTAAAAAATGACATTCATTCAAATTCAGAAATATCATTTCCTTACTATCAATAAAAATAAATTCTATTTTTAGATAGAATTTCAAAAATGCACAAAAGAGATTAGGTGCATTTTTTTTTTCTGAACTCGCACATTTTTCTGTCATGTACAAAATTATATAATCATAATATAATCATAATAATAATAATATATGCTTATATAATCATAATATCTTCTTACGGTTTGGTTGTTTTACGGCATATCAACCCTTTTCGGGTTATTTAATGCCGAATCGGGTCATTTTGCTAAAAGTTTTTATGCTTCAATTTTTACATATCTTCAAATATTTATTCATGGTGTTTGGTTTGGTTCTTTTTTGTTTTACGGCATATCAACCCTTTCAGGTTATTTAATGCCAAATCCGGTCATTTTGGTTAAAGTTTTGATTCTTCAAGTTCTTTATATGTTTAAGTATTTATTCATGGTGTTTGGTTCAGTGAAAGGGGGGGGGGGGAGAAAGAGGGGAGAGTGAAGAAGAGGGGAGGTGGGGAAATTGTTTTTGTTTTGGATTTTGCAGAACATGCTTGAGTTTTGCAAAGAAAAAAAATAAAACGTCAATGTTTGGTGCATTTTGAGTCAGGAGGTCAATAATAGCCTGATTTGGTAGCACCAGTAGGTTCTATTTGACCCATAGATAGGGCCCTTACAGGTACTATCACTCCGGGCCAGAATGGACCTGGGAGCAATGGCAACTAAGGGGCAACTCCACATTCCCCACAGCTCCAAAATGGAGGCTTCACCACTGGATGTCTTTTAAGGTCATACCCAGGACCGTCTTGGATAGGATCTGTTCAAAGAGGTTGATTTTTCAGGTTTTTATATATATATATATATATATAT
Source organism: Sepiola atlantica (assembly GCA_963556195.1). Lineage (NCBI taxonomy): Eukaryota > Metazoa > Mollusca > Cephalopoda > Sepiida > Sepiolidae > Sepiola > Sepiola atlantica. The sequence continues at coordinate 46,820,651 of OY744553.1, read as the reverse complement.
ATATATATCCAGGTAATTGTGCATAATGGACCGAACGACCAGAGTTCCATCCTCGGTCGAGTCATACCAAAGACTAAAAAAAAATGTCCTCTTGCTAAACATTCAGCATTATAGAGTGAGGATCAAGGGTAAATGGAGTAATCCTGGGAAAGGAGTGGCACCCTCCCCTACATCTCGGTGTCGCTCTCGACTCTGGTAAATCCATTTAATACACACACAGGTTTAGAACAGCCTGTTATGCAATAGACAAGTCGAAATCGAGTCGTCGTACCAAACAAGTGACGTCATCAAAAGATACGAACATCGTTATTGATTCGACACGAACAGGTTTGCATTTCCTTTTTTATTTCTTGAGAAAGAGTAAGAAAGGGGGGGGCATATAGAGGAGAGGGGAAGAGAAATTATATATAGAGAGAGAGACAGAAGGAGGGGGAGTTAAAGAGAGACAGAAAGAGGGGGAGTGAAAGAGAGAGAAAGGGGGAGTGAAAGAGGGGGAAAGGGGGAGTGAAAGAGGGGGAGTGAAAGAGAGGGGAGAGTGAGAGAGAGGAGGTGAAAGAGAGGGGAGAGTGAGAGAGCGGGGGGGAGTGAAAGAGAGAGAGGGGGAGTGAAAGAGAGAGAGGGGGAGTGAAAGAGAGAGAGGGGGGAGTGAAAGAGAGAGAGGGGGGAGTGAAAGAGAGAGAGGGGGGAGTGAAAGAGAGAGAGAGAGGGGAGAGTGAAAGAGAGAGAGAGAGAGGGGAGAGTGAAAGAGAGAGGGGGGAGTGAAAGAGAGGGGGTGAAAGAGAGAGAGGGGGGGTGAAAGAGAGAGAGAGAGGGAGAGTGAAAGATATAGAGAGGGAGAGTGAAAGAGAGGGAGAGTGGAAGAGAGAGGGAGAGTGAAAGAGAGAGAGGGAGAGTGAAAGAAAGAGAGGGAGAGTGAAAGAGAGAGAGGGAGAGTGAAAGAGAGAGAGGGAGAGTGAAAGAGAGAGAGGGAGAGTGAAAGAGAGAGAGGGAGAGTGAAAGAGAGAGAGGGAGAGTGAAAGAGAGAGAGGGCGAGTGAAAGAGAGAGAGGGCGAGTGAAAGAGAGAGGGGGAGGGCGGGTGAAAGAGAGAGGGGGAGGGGGGGTGAAAGAGAGAGGGGGAGGGGGAGTGAAAGAGAGAGGGGGAGGGGAGGAAAGAGAGAGGGGGGAGGGGGTGAAAGAGAGGGGGAGGGGTGAAAGAGAGGGGGGGTGAAAGAAAGAGAGAGAGTGAAAGAAAGAGAGAGAGTGAAAGAGTGAGAGAGAGAGAGTGAAAGAGTGAGAGAGAGTGAAAGAGTGAGAGAGTGAAAGAGAGAGAGAGAGTGAAAGAGAGAGAGAGAGTGAAAGAGAGAGAGAGTGAAAGAGAGAGAGAGAGTGAAAGAGAGAGAGAGTGAAAGAGAGAGAGAGTGAAAGAGAGAGAGAAATAGAGGGGGAGTGAAAGAGAGAGAGAGAGAGAGAGAAGGGGAGTGAAAGAGAGAGAGAGTGAGAGAGAGAGAGAGAGAGTCTATTCAAGTTGAGTCTCACTTAACCGTCACAATAAGCTGACTAAGAACTAATTAATTCTACCACATGAAATAGAACGCTGCTGCTGCTGCTGCTGCTGTTAGCTTTCAAAAGTTAGACACACACACAAAGAGATTCATGCATTTAAAAAGCAGGTTGTCGATGGGGTGGGGGGGTGTAGGAGAGGGTTTAACACCTGCAATCAGGTGAGTTCGTTAGGCAATCACAGGTAGGTAGACTTGTTTTCTTTTGTTTCACAGCATATCAGTCCTTGTGGCTCATTTGTTGGGGTCTATCTGATTAAATATTTTAGAGAATTAAGGTCTGTAGATTCCTATTATGCAGAATACTAGCGGACTCACCCAACGTTGCCTGCATATCAAATACGTAGATTGTTGAACATAAATAATTAAACTTGGGAAAGGTATGAACCCCCTGCCCCTTAGACTTTCGAACAGCTATTGTTCTTCTAACAATCTATTGTACTAAAGTCAGTAGCCCGGGTTGGCCTTCAACGTGCCTGGAAAGGGTCCCTTGAATGGGACGTATAGGGTTAGGGTTAGGGTTTAGGTTAGATAAATGCTGCATTATGAAACGGGTTCTCCTTCCGACTCGGCTCTTACCCTCGACGGTGATATAGCTCTGAACGAGACAAAATATCTTGGCCTTCTGGTCGATTCGTCATTCGAGCCATCGAAACATTGCATTCAGGCTGCAAACAAAGAAAGAAACTCCATATTTCTCATTCGGCGCAACTCCCCCATGAAATATTTCTCCCATGTTGTCTCCCTTCTTTAGGCCTCTGTTCCATATCTAATACGCGATATCCAGCACCCGGAAAGAGTTCAACGAATGGTTACTCAAATGGGGCAGGGACTACAACATCTGCCCTACAAAAGCCGACTTGAAAAGCTTAACCCTTTCCCCCTTGAGCGCCAACATTTATGCGGTGATCTTATGATCTCACCCAGGACCTACTATACACCCCTGCACCAGAAAGAGGTCTATGCAGACACTACCAGAAACTGTTTCTATTGTTGATTTCGATTGAACCGGTCTTTCTCTCTAGACTTTGGAATGGAATTCAAGGAGATGTAGTAAATGCGCCAACGATGCAGCAATTCAAGACAAAATTGTGCTGCTAGGCCACTGTATCCTCTTCAGTGTTAATTTTTACCCTCTCCCTTTCCCTACATGACAACTGAAAGCTTGTTTTATTTTTTTGACAAATTAATTGAATTGAATGTGACTTGTTTCTGGATTTTTAAAGCCTTTAAGCTGGCGATTAAGTAGTAATTCTATTTAAAAAAAATTTTTTTGTCCCATTCAATGGACGCTTTTCTTATTTCACTGCCGATTTCGATTGAATCGGAAAAGGTCCATTTTCTAAAATCAGGATTCCTCGACCTTAGAATGGACTTCCAGGAGATGTAATAAATGTGCCAACGATGCAGAAATTAATGGCGAAATTCGGCAGGTGCTGCTGGGCTACTCTATTCTCTTCCCTACATGGAAACTGAAGCATGCTTGTTTTATTTTTCATCCAAATTTATTGAATTAAAGTTGAGTTCAGATCTTTTCTATGCCCGCCACGAATAGAAATTCTGTTACTACAATGCCCCCACCCCCAAGTAGGAGGTAATGCCTGGGAGGAAGATGGTATCCTTACAACAGAACATATACTACACTACTCTCCCTCAAAGGAGGAGATAATGTCTGGGAGGATGGTATCATGATAACAGGACATATACTATAGGGAAAATATGACATAGAAGGCATTAAATGGAAAAAAAGACTCCGAGTTAATCAAAGTTTGTTTCCCTAAGGCTTTTTTTACTATGAATTTTAATCACAAAATACTTGCTAATAAATATGACTTAGTTTTAGGATTGAGTTATGTTTGAAAAAAAACAAAAAAACTTCCATTTCAATTGTTTTAATTTGCAAATAATTCATCTTTTATAAAACTTTCTAACTATTACTTCCACCCTCTCACTGTATGAGAAATGGAAAGAATAAGAGAGACAGATGGAAAAAGAGAGAGAGAGAGAAAAGGAAAGAGAGAGAGAGAGAAGGAAAGAGAGAGAGAGAGAGAAGGAAAGAGAGAGAGAGAGAAGGAAAGAGAGAGAGAGAGAGAAGGAAAGAGAGAGAGAGAAAAGGAAAGAGAGAGAGAGAAAAGGAAAGAGAGAGAGAGAAAAGGAAAGAGAGAGAGAGAAAAGGAAAGAGAGAGAGAGAAAAGGAAAGAGAGAGAGAGAGAAAAGGAAAGAGAGAGAGAGAGAAAAGGAAAGAGAGAGAGAGAGAAAAGGAAAGAGAGAGAGAGAGAAAAGGAAAGAGAGAGAGAGAAAAAAGGAAAGAGAGAGAGAGAAAAAAGGAAAGAGAGAGAGAGAAAAAGGAAAGAGAGAGAGAGAAAAAAGGAAAGAGAGAGAGAGAAAAAAGGAAAGAGAGAGAGAGAAAAGGAAAGAGAGAGAAAAGGAAAGAGAGAGAAAAGGAAAGAGAGAGAGAAAAGGAAAGAGAGAGAGAGAGAGAAGGAAAGAGAGAGAGAGAGAGAGGAAAGAGAGAGAGAGAAGGAAATAGAGAGAGGGAGAAGGAAATAGAGAGAGAGAGAAGGAAAGAGAGAGAGAGAAGGAAAGAGAGAGAGAAGGAAAGAGAGAGAGAGAGAGAAGGAAAGAGAGAGAGAGAAGGAAAGAGAGAAGGAAAGAGAGAGAGAGAAGGAAAGAGAGAGAGAGAAGGAAAGAGAGAGGGAGAGAAGGAAAGAGAGAGGGAGAGAAGGAAAGAGAGAGGGAGAGAAGGAAAGAGAGAGGGAGAGAAGGAAAGAGAGAGGGAGAAGGAAGAGAGAGAGAGAAGGAAAGAGAGAGAGAGAAGGAAAGAGAGAGAGAGAAGGAAAGAGAGAGAGAGAAGGAAAGAGAGAGGAGAAGGAAAGAGAGAGAGAGAAGGAAAGAGAGAGAGAAGGAAAGAGAGAGAGAAGAAAGAGAGAGAGAAGGAAAGAGAGAGAGAAAAGGAAAGAGAGAGAGAGAAGGGAAGAGAGAGAGAGAAGGGAAGAGAGAGAGAGAAGGGAAGAGAGAGAGAAGGAAAGAGAGAGAGAAGGAAAGAGAGAGAGAGAGAGAAGGAAAAAGAGAGAGAGAGAAGGAAAGAGAGAGAGAGAGGGAAGAGAGAGAGAGAAGGGAAGAGAGAGAGAGAAGGGAAGAGAGAGAGAGAAGGAAAGAGAGAGAGAAGGAAAGAGAGAGAGAAGGAAAGAGAGAGAGAGAAGGAAAGAGAGAGAGAGAGAAGGAAAGAGAGAGAGAGAAGGAAAGAGAGAGAGAGAGAGAAGGAAAGAGAGAGAGAGAGAGAAGGAAAGAGAGAGAGAGAGAAGGAAAGAGAGAGAGAGAGAGAGAGAGAGAGAGAGAGAGAGAGAGAGAGAGAGATAACCAAGTTCTGTAGCAATGTGATAATAATAGTTGTAAGAATGCGATGAAAGAAGCGAAACTTTAAAAGCATTTTATGATTGCGGCCCCACAGGACGGCCGAGCAGGTCAACGACGGTTCTTCCTTTCATAGCCAGAAGTTCATTCAGGACAGTTGAGTCAGCCAAGACACTTGAACTATAAAAAGGCTTCGGGTGGGGTCGGGTGGGAGTGGACAACTAACACTAAATCTTCACTCCTACTTCTCCTCTCATCTATATGGAGGTAGAATAGACTCTCAAACCAGTTAAAGCAACTCATCTAAGAGAAGGAAAACATGCTGAAGTGACAAACAACTCTAATTAGGAATCACTTGCTTTTCAGGTTTCTTTTGGCAACTACCAATCCAGGGCAACGTTTCTCAACCCTTTTTTTTTTTTTTTACCTTTGTGTAACCCTTTAAAATGAAACAAAATTATATACCCAATCTTTTTGATCTTAATTTCATTTTAGTCCACATGTGGTAACAATATCATCTAAACCAGGGGCGGGCAACCTCCGGCCCGCGGGCCACATCCGGCCCGCGAAGGCTTGGCGTCCGGCCCGCCACCCTGCTATGCTTTATTATTGCAATCCGGCCCACGGACCTCCTAGTAAAACTCATATCATTTTGTGACATAGACGTAAAAGTAGGTTTCAATTAAGATTTACAGTGGGATAAAAATGTATGAATATCAGCGAGCGATGATGCATGTATATTTCATTTTTCTTTAACTATTAATTTCAAATCCTTGGCCTGAGATAAAAATAGAAAAAGAGAAAGAGAGAGGAAAGGGCATGAAACAGAACTTATGTGAGGTGTGTCAAAACGAATGGTGGATCAACTTGCTACTTCCCCCGCCATTATTTTTTTATGATTCCAAAATGGCTCTTCGTCGGTGCCTTTTATAACATCACATACATAAGTCTCTTGAGGGAAAATATCAGATTTGTATAGTGTTCGATGCAACTTTTGTACAATTTATTCATGTAAACAAAATATAGTAATTCTGAGATTTCGTTTTTCACTCCGGCCCGCGATCTCCTTCCAAAACATTATATATATATATACACAACATTATATACAGGGTGTCTCAAAAAAATGTACTCATTCTTAGAATGACGAGAAAACCTTTATTTATGAACATGCGCGTTATCAGCTTTGTTTGAACAATAATGGTCATCAGTTTGAACATTTGCGAACATGATTCTTCAATTACATCTGTCTCATGTATTCGATGCTATTTCATTTCACTCTATGTTCATAAATAAAAGTTTTCTCGTCATTCTATGAGCGAGTACATTTTTTTGAGACACCCTGTATATATATATATACACAACATTATATATATATACACAACATTATATATATATACACAACATTATATATATATACACAACATTATATATATATACACAACATTATATATATATATATATATACACAACATTATATATATATATACACAACATTATATATATATATATACACAACATTATATATATATATATATATATATATACACACAACATTATATATATATATATATATACACAACATTATATATATATATATACACAACATTATATATATATATATACACAACATTATATATATATATATATATATATATACACACAACATTATATATATATATATATATACACAACATTATATATATATATATACACAACATTATATATATATATATATATATATATACACAACATTATATATATATATATACACAACATTATATATATATATATACACAACATTATATATATATATATATATATATATACACAACATTATATATATATATATATATATATATACACACAACATTATATATATATATATATATACACAACATTATATATATATATATACACAACATTATATATATATATATACACAACATTATATATATATATATATATATATATACACACAACATTATATATATATATATATATATATATACACAACATTATATATATATATATATATATATATACACACAACATTATATATATATATATATATATATATACACACAACATTATATATATATATATATATACACAACATTATATATATATATATACACAACATTATATATATATATATACACAACATTATATATATATATATATATATATATACACAACATTATATATATATATATATATATATATACACACAACATTATATATATATATACACAACATTATATATATATATATATATACACAACATTATATATATATATATATATATATATATATATATATACACACAACATTATATATATATATATATATATATATATATATACACACAACATTATATATATATATACACAACATTATATATATATATATACACAACATTATATATATATATATATATATATATATATATACACACAACATTATATATATATATACACAACATTATATATATATATACACAACATTATATATATATACACAACATTATATATATATATATACACAACATTATATATATATATACAACATTATATATATATATACAACATTATATATATATACACAACATTATATATATATATATATACACAACATTATATATATATATACACACAACATTATATATATATATACAACATTATATATATATATACACAACATTATATATATATATATACACAACATTATATATATATATACACAACATTATATATATATACACACAACATTATATATATATATACAACATTATATATATATACACAACATTATATATATATATTCACAACATTATATATATATATACAACATTATATATATATATACACAACATTATATATATATACACAACATTATATATATATATATACACAACATTATATATATATACACAACATTATATATATATACACAACATTATATATATATATACAACATTATATATATATATACAACATTATATATATATATATATATATATATATATATACATTATATATATATATATATATATATATATATATACACATTATATATATATACATTATATATATATATATATATATACACAACATTATATATATACATTATATATATATATATATATATACACAACATTATATATATATATGCAACATTATATATATATATACATTATATATATATATATATATACACACAACATTATATATATATATACACACAACATTATATATATATACACACAACATTATATATATATACACACAACATTATATATATATATATATATATATACAACATTATATATATATACACAACATTATATATAGGGTTCCATTATAGCCAGAATGATTTACCTTAAAATGTGAGTCACACCGTGGCTGTTATCTATATGATGCAGACCACAGCCGATAAGGACAAGAGAGGGGGGGGGTAGAGGGGAGAGAAGGGAGAAACACGTTCAAAAGTTTAAGGCTTAAGAAAAATAATGAGTCTGTATAGTAATATGAAAGCACTTTACAAATATAAGAGAAGGGCAGAGGGGGATAGAGGGAAAGAGAGGGAAAGAGGGGGAGAGAGGGAAAAAGAGGGATATAGTGATAGAAAGAAAGGGGAGAGAGAAGGGAGGGGGGAGACACACAACGTTAAAGACTTAAGAAAAATAATGAGTCTGGTTAAGTACAGTATAGTAATTATGAAAGCAGTTTACAAATATAAGAGGAGAGAGAAGGGGATGGAGAGAGAAGGAGAGGGATAGAGAAGGAGAGGGATATAGAGAAGGAGAGGGAGAGAGAGAAGGAGAGGGAGAGAGAGAAGGAGAGGGAGAGAGAGAAGGAGAGGGAGAGAGAGAAGGAGAGGGGAGAGAGAGAAGGAGAGGGGAGAGAGGAGAGGGGAGAGAGAGGGAAGAGGGGAGAGAGAGGGAAGAGAGGAGAGAGAGGGAAGAGGGGAGAGAGATAGGAGAGAGATAGGAGAGAGAGGGGAGAGAGATAGGAGGGAGAGGGGAGAGAGAGGGAAGAGGGGGAGAGAGAGGGAAGAGGGGGAGAGAGAGGGGAGCAGTTTACAAATATAAGACAGGTCCTGGATGTTGATACTAAAATATATTTTAGAAAAGCAATTGCTTACATATACAGTGGAACGCCCCCCCCCCCCTCTATTCTCGGACACATCGTTCGCGGTTTCACAAATTCACGGATTTTCAGCAAAAACATTGCCTTACCATTTTCTTCATAAATTCGTTAGAACTTACAATATAATAATCATTTAAGTCCAACTACGGCCAATATGACAAAAGCAAAAAAAAGACGCAATTAAAAACGCTAATTATTCCGTAGGATTCGTATTAAATGCGGTTCATACAAAAGCATCGGTGATCCAAATTTTCGCGAACTTTTTACACGAAACTGAAATATTTTTTTTTAGAAAAATCAACCAACTTGCAAGCAGAAATGGCGAATTTACGCTAATTTGGTGGATTTCATGCAAAAAAAACGTCTGCCCTCCCCCCCGGGCAAATAGAGGGGGGGGGGGGGCTACTGTATATATAATTGTCTTTAATAAATAATTTTTTTTTTAATCCACAGACATATATACGTTTCATGTTTTGACTAACAATCATCAGTTTGGATGAAGTAGCGGTACCGTCGGTTGAATGATTCGAACCCCGGACCCGAATAACTCGAATCAAAGGCTGTTACTGCAAGTCCGCCATGACAACTACATTTCAAATGCAAGAGAAATAAATTCTGTATTTATTCTCAACTTGCAACTTTGCTAGGTTCGAATCTCAGATTATATTTCTCTCAAAGACCTCGACTTGAACAGAGTGAAAAAATAAATAAATAAAAAAAAATAAAAAAATAAAAATAATTAAAAAAAATAATAATAATAAAAATAAAAAATAATAATAATAACAATAATATTAACAATAATGTGTTTAGAGGTACAAAATTTATAAATACATTTGAATAAAATGGACGAAATACTCTGTAAGGCCCTTTCAACTAACATCTCGTCAGGAGAAAATCGTTATTTTTTTTTAAATGAATGAAAAATATTTATGATAAAATTAAACGGCAGAAAGGGTAAATTTGGGAGTGGAATCTAAGCGGGAGAAAAGAAAAAGCAAGCAGGTCAATCTCTAAACGGGAGTGGGATCTAAGCGGGAGAAAAGAAAAAGCAAGCAGGTCAATCTCTAAACGGGAGTGGGATCTAAGCGGGAGAAAAGAAAAAGCATGCAGGTCAATCTCTAAACGGGAGTGGGATCTAAGCGGGAGAAAAGAAAAAGCAAGCAGATCAATCTCTAAATGGTAGTGGGATCTAAGCGGGAGAAAAGAAAGAAAACGGTTGCGGGAGGGGCAAAGAACGTTTGTCAAGCAGTAGTAAAAAAAAGAAATCTATTATAAGGGAATTATTTCCCTTTGCTTAGAGAGGGTTTATTGATCGACTTTCATCTGATATCTAGCCTGTCTCGGAATCGGAGAAGACGTCACACTCGCCTGATGACACATGGAGTGACGACAGACACACACACACACACAGACACACACACACAGGCTTAGTTACTAGATCGGTATAATTCCAGTTGCCAGGAAGCCGGGATAAAAACGAACCTAATTACGGAAGCCAGTCCGAGGAGGAAATTTCCAAGGTTGAGCACCAAAAAGGATTAGTTAGTCAGCAATTAAATAAAAATAAATAAATAAATTAAAAATAAAAAAATGAATTTAAAAAAAATAAAAAATAAATAAATAAATTTTAAAAAAATAAAAAATAAAAAAATAAAAATAAATAAATAAATAAATAAAAAAAATAAAAATAAATAAATAAATAAATAAAAAAATAAATAAATAAAAAAAAAATAAATAAATAATTTAAAAAAAATAAATTAAAAAAAAATAAATAAAAAAATAAATAAATAAATTAAAAAAATAAAATAAATAAATAAAAAAATAAATAAAAAAAAAAATAAATAAAAAAAAAATTAAAAAAAATAAATAAATAAAAAAAAAAAAACAATAAAAAAAAAAAAATAAAAAAAAATAAATAAAAAAAAAATTCAAAAAAATAAAATAAAAAATAAAAAAATAAATAAAAAAATAAAATAAAAAAATAAATAAATAAAAAAATAAAAAAAAAAATAAATAAAAAAATAAATAAATAAAAAAAAAATTAATAAAAAAAAAATAAAAATAAAATAATAAATAAATAAATAAAAAAATAAATAAATAAAAAATAAATAAATAAAAAATAAAAAAATAAATAAATAAAAAAATAAATAAATAAAAAAATAAATAAATAAATTAAAAAAAAAAAATTAATTAAAAAATAACTAGCAGAGCTAGTATTTACTTCCGCATCGCAGGAAGATGTGACACAAGGTCGGAAGGTGGGTTTGAAGGAAAAGCCAATGCCGAAGCACTCTAGCCTTCAAAAAATGCCTGGACAGCCCCGTCGGCATTCCCTGGTAGGGGTGCCTCAGGCGATTAGCAATAAACTAACCCCTTCTCAAAGGGTGAGAAGGTAAAGCCTGGGAGGGTGGACCTCCTAAAGCTGAACAGAACCATACCTCTGTCCGACAGAAAAAAGGCCACCTAGCTCAAATAGACTCAAATCTGTCGAGCAGAGTGTCGAGGACGTATCTTTGATGCGGTATGAAAAATAACATAAGCTTAGGATCAAAGACCCTCGACATTGCTTGGGCATCTCTATTTATATAAAGTTTGGTAAGTGTATATTCTTACATATTTCTATGTACAGGATTAACTCCTAAACTAATGAAGCAGCATTATGGATTTTGGAATATATATATATATATATATATATATATATATATATATATATATATATATTGGTTCTTTGAAAACATTTTGCGTCTTTCTTGATGTTTAAAATTCTAAAGATGCTTAAAAAAAAAAATGAACTTTCCCAAATTTATACCTACCAGCGACCATGCGCGATTTAAGTTCAATTTAAAAGAGACATTTGCATTGTTAGTCCACACAACATCGGACGTCACTCCTAGAAGACCAGGAAGGATTATTACGAAAAAAAAAAAATGGTTAATACCTTTTATTTGTCTAAAGCTCTGTCGAGGCTTGTTATATCAAGCGAAATATTAGATCAAAAAGTCAAGATGAAAAAGGAAAAAAAGAAAATGTTTTTATTATACTCAAATAACCATGTTTTTATTTTATTATTTTTATTTTTTCACATTTCCAAAAAACATAACATTTCTCTGAGATATATTTTTTACGGTCCGTTTCATTTGTCTTGTGCCAAACAACATTTTAATGTCAATATCGTCTCTGCAACATTACAAAATCATCAGAAAAAATTCACAAAGAGTAAAAAGTTCTTGGATTAAAGTGTCTTGAAAAAACCTACACTATACAGTGGTTCATTTTTGGGTGAAACCAAACAAAATACAAAGAAAAAAGCAAACGCACACGTGGAGAAACCCACTAATACACCATTTTGAATTTTATATATATATATATATATATATATATATATATATATATATATATTATTTGTCGCTCCTTGAAAGTAGAGCACTGTAATTGGTAGTATTAACACAGCATGACGTCACTTGCTTATAATGCATCATTCCTTCCCTTAATAGAAGTAGAATGCCTCGACGTCAAAGCCACCGTTAAAGTGTTAAAATTATCATAGTTTATTCGCTGTTTACAATTGGCCCAGCGATTAGCGACGTCGGACTGGAGTTGAAAAATACTTGAGGTCCGGGGTTTCGAGTCGCATGACCGGTAGTGAATAGTCATATCTCTATGCTGATGAGTCCCGATTGAAAAAGGACGAAACGTATACGTACATAGATAATAAACAATAACAAATATTTATTATATATATATATATATATATATATATATATATATATATGTGTGAAGCTAAAGAATTTTTTTTTCTTTTTGGAGTGGTCTCGGTGTAGGATGAAATAGGAGCTCTATTATCGCGATTGCGGTTAATCAAGGGTGGGGCTTAACCAAACTTTCGCTGGCGGCAAGAAAGTTGCGATGGATAACATCACGCTTGTTAGTGGCCAGGTTCTAGTGTTTGCAGAAAGTGCTGCTAACCATTTGGCCAGAAACCAGGACTTGGATTCATGATTCTGCAATCGTTCCAGCAGACGACATTTTTAACGAAACGCAAGATAAAAAGAGGGCGTCGTCTTTTAGTGGTTTTAGTTTCTGAAGCGATGGATTTGGTTTCCTTCGTCCGTTTTATAACGTACCATTTCTTTGACGATTAAACAAAATAGCAATGATCCATAGAGTGGTCTTATTTATTGATTTCATGGCATATTAACCCTTTATGGCATTTGGATCCGATAGCATTTGAATGCAATAAGGATGATTTCATAGTCTGAGATGGTATATATTTGGCCAATCACGCAGTCCGAAATTCTAAAAGAGATTTTTACAAAAAAGGAAGACTGTAGAGCTGCTATTTAAAACGTTTCACTCTGAATTTAGCTCTGGCTCCCGACGCGATCACAGGTCTGACTGCGGGCTCCCGACGCGATCACATGTTCGACTGCGGGCTCCCGACGCGATCACATGTTCGACTGCGGGCTCCCGACGCGATCACGGGTCCGACTATAGTCTTCTGACATTATCACAGACCCAACTTCAGGCTCTAACCCTAAGCCACTAACCCTAACCACTAACCCTACGCCACTAACCCTAAGCCACTAACCCTAAGCCACTAACCCTAAGCGACTAACCCTAAGCCACTAACCCTAAGCCACTAACCCTAAGCCACTAACCCTAACCACTAACCCCACGCCACTAACCCTAAGCCACTAACCCTAACCACTAACCCTACGCCACTAACCCTAACCACTAACCCTACGCCACTAACCCTAAGCCACTAACCCTAAGCGACTAACCCTAAGCCACTAATCCTAAGCCACATATCAACCCTGAATGTCAGGTTAGGGTATTCCATAAAACTGATAAAAACCAAACGGATTGGAACAATTATATTTCAGAATTTTTTAGATGAGGAATGATAATTCGGATGATTATTCGGACTATTGTTCTCATCTTAGATGTTATTCCACCTTCTCGAGATGATGCTGTTCACAGAATCACGTGATAAAACAAAACATTCTTAATACCTTCTAAGTTACAGTCCTCTGGAGGTTGAAGGTTCAATCCTCACTAAAGGCGATACTAACTAAGCATAACATCAGAATTACTTAAGACTTATACACGATCATGGCTGATCGAACGAGAACCTGGTATCTTGTACCGGGTGCGGCATTAACCCTAGGCGGGTTGAACCAGCTTCCTTTGAACGAGGAAGTTTCTAGGGAATATCAAATTCACAAGCTGTCCCCAGTCGTATGCATATCTCAGTTAGGGGAGATGACGACATTAGGTTTTTGTAGTTCTTGTAGGGAGGTGTCGACGTCCTCCTACATAATACAACGCCTTGTATTCCCAAATGGTCACCCATCTGGTACTGACCAGGCTCGACGTTGTTTAACTAGATGTTTATAATAAAGAGGTTTTGGTGCTACCAGATCAGGCTGTCTGAAGATATTGGCTTCATGACCCCAAAACGCACCAAAAGGTTTTGAGTTTTATTGCTTATTTTTCTCTTTGAAAACTCAATCATGTTCTGCAAAATCAAAAATCAAAAATAAAACAATTTCCTTCTCTCCTTCCCTTTCCCCTTTTTGTCCCGCCCCCTCCCCTTTCACTTAACCATAAACCATGAATTTTATAAAAGTGTGCTTCATCGGCATTTTGTTTTGGTGGTTGTGGATGGATTTCGTTTCTCTCTCTCTCTCTCTCTCTCTTTTTCTCTGTTTCATTTACATCATTCCATTCCTCTCAGAATATCTCTTAACTTGATTTTATTTTTTATGTTTTATTTTGTATGTCGCAACACCAGGTCCAGGCTTATTTTACCTGTGATCCTCTCACAGGAATAGTGTTTATCTATTCCATATACCTGTACCGGGTACGTCATTAACCGTGGACGGGTTGAACAGGCTTTCTCCGAAGAAGGAAGTTTCTAGGGAGTATCAAATTCACAATCAGTCCCCAGTCGTATGTATATCCCGTATGTAATACGCCTTGTATTCCCAAATGGTCACCCATCTGGTACTGACCAGGCTCAACGTTGCTCAACTTTAATTAAGTAAGGTTTTCAGTTCTAAATTCCATATAGATTATAGTTATCGCACAAAGTGGGACTTTAACCTTTTCTGCGACCTTGACCCTTGGCCCAAATATCACCAAATCAAGTTAGGTAACTGTTAGCTAGGAGCATTTCTACCTAGAAAAAAAATTGAGAGATTCAGAATGGACATATTAAAGGGAGATAAATTGTCAGAGTTGCTTCCCTTGCGTTCGATTTGGAGAGTAACGTCCCCTTGGCTTCCAACAGAAACGGACATTTTAGAAAGATGTTCAAATTAATTAGTAAATCCTCTTTCAATTGTAAAAATTAAATAAATAATTAAATTCTTGACCATTTTTAACGTCCGAATGCCGAAGTTGCTCCTCCTATACTTCTGCTAATGTCAGATGAGGATCCCGGATTTCCACCGAGCCAAGAAAGAAAATCTTATGAACCATCTGCCGGAGAGTAGTAGTCTATTTACAAATAATACCTTCCACTTATCAAAACCCTTAAATCTCTAATTGAGCCGACGGCAGAAAAATGAGCAATGTTATTTTATCGAGAGAGAGAGAGAGAGAGAGAGAGAGAAACGCGTTTTTGTTGCATCCGGCTTCAGGGAGAACAAAAAAAAAAAAAGTAATTTAAAAAACCTTATAACAATAACTGCTTCAATGCAAGCTGAAACAAGATTTGGCAGAAAACCGTAACACACTTGATTGCTTGCTTTGTTTTAATGACAGGCATGTCAAACATGCAGCCTGTGTGCTGCATGTGGCCCTTTACAAGCACATTCATGACCGATATCCTCCACTCTATAATAAAGATCAATGTGTTTTTATTTGTAAATATATATCCATCCCGTCACACAAAAGGATTGGTAAGGCATCCACAACCTTCTCTAAACTAACTAAAAGAGTCTGGGAAAACAGCAACCTTACTACTTCTACCAAGATGGCCGACTACAGATCGTGTGTTCTCAGTATGGGAGTGAGTCCTGGACCACATACTCAACACAGGATAGGAAACTCCAAGTCTTCCATATGAGGTGCCTACGTAGAATACTTGGTATCACATGGCAGGACAGAATGGGCAACAATGATGTTCTGCAAAGAGCAGGCATTCCATCCATTCCTACTGCGTGAGTGACGTCTTCGCTGGCCGGGCGATGTGTGCCGGATGGATGATGGGCGCATCCCTAAAGACCCTCTCTACAGCGAGCTTGCCTTAGGCTCAAGAAAAAGGGGTCGTCCCCATCTCCGCTTCAAGGATGTCTGCAAGGAAGATATGAAGGCTTGCTCAATGGACATTAATACATGGGAAATCTCTGCAGCTGCCAGACCTGCCTGGAGGAAACAGATATGCCAAGGAATGATCATCAGTGAGAAGACCCTCCACGATGAAAACGCTGCGAAGAGAGCTAGGAGAAGAGCGAACCTACAGGCCGACCAACAAGCCGAGGTGACACATTGCGCAACAGCTTTTGTATGTCAACGCTGTAGTAAACCATGCAAATCAAGAATTGGTCTCTACAGTCACACAAAAAGATACACACAAACAACATCCCAATACGGCGCTGATCCATAGTCGTTGTGACTGATGGATACCAACACAAACACATATCCATGCCGTCACACAAATATCTGCCAAACGAATAAGTGGAGGGAGAATGGAACTCTATTTCCATAATGAGACATTTTCTTTCTTTTTTTCTCTCATTTCTGCATTCTAATACCGATTTATACGTTTTTTTTCTTCTTTCCTATTTTTAAAACCATTTCCCTTTCTGCTAACGTCTTTGATTCTAAAAAAATCGTCATTTTTGTTTTCTTATGTCTAGCCCTCCTCCTCCTACCACCCAATAATCAAAGAAAATTAAAGGAAGAAAATTTGAAAAGCAAAATCAAGGTTGGTGTTTTTAGATCATCAGAAATGACTTGCATTTTTTTTTTAACTCGCAACTCATATAAAATATTAACATGTATATTATATAACATGTGTTTATTATATAATATATAAAACAGTATATGACACAATATACATGATATATTGCATAATATATTACTCACTATAACAGAATACATATATATTGCACAAATATATACCCATATTGCATAATATATACCCATATTTCATAATATATTACTCACTATAACAGAATACATATATATTGCACAAATATATACCCATATTGCATAATATATACCCATATTGCATAATATATTACTCACTATAACAGAATACATATATATTGCACAAATATATACCCATATTGCATAATATATACCCATATTGCATAATATATACCCATATTGCATAATATATTACTCACTATAACAGAATACATATATATTGCACAAATATATACTCATATTGCATAATATATTACTCACTATAACAGAATACATATATATTGCACAAATATATACCCATATTGCATAATATATACCCATATTGCATAATATATTACTCACTATAACAGAATACATATATATTGCACAATATATACCCATACTGCATAATATAGTTCATATCAGATCTAAAATTACATAATACACCATATTACATAACGTATATTACATAATGTATATTGTATAATATATTGTGATATATTAGGGTACCTTGGAGTCAAGTGGGCCATAAAATGATTATCCCTTATTTTTTTCCCTAACTTAGTTTCCCCCAGAGTGTGATTCTTCCATTATGGATTGCATCAGGCATTGTCTTTTGATTCCAATTTCCAACCCAAACTCCGCCATTACGGAGTTTTGGTTGTTGTTGTTTTGAAATATTCCAGGTGTGACGTTGTATTAGTTCATTTTATGTTTGTTTCACATTTGTGACCTGATGATACGAGTTGGTTGATGTGTGACATCTGTGACGTGTGCCCTGCGTGTTACCAAGTGATACTCATCTGTAACAGGACTTTTCTTTTTTTTTTTAAACAAATGTACGCAAGAGTACCTTCATCCAATATACGTGATGCGTTGATGAAAAAATACTTAATGTTCTTCGGTGATTTAGTGTCGCTATTCACCTCGGTAATTTCTTTTTCAAGATATGTAAAGCACCTAAAAAAAACTTGGAGTACAGTTTAGTACGATAGATAACATTACGTCGCATTGTCTTTATTTGACTGAATGCCGAGACCCCAATTTCTAACATGAGCTCATTTTCTCCCTTTACGCATGAAGTTTTAGGGAAGTATGTCAAAGTAAGAAAACCCCAAAAAGGGGCCCATTTCACCTCGGTTTACCCCATAGTATTATATACTATGTATATTATATAATATATGTTGTAAACTATTATAGGATATTTGTTATACAATGGTATTTAGTATATCGTATAATACATTAGATAATAGTATATAATATACGATATTGGTCCCCCGATTTATAAAATCGAGGGACTTATGTTTTGAGGCATGTCCATCCGTCCGTTCGTCTGTCCGTTCAGATTTTTCTCCGCAACCATCCATTCAATTTCTCTGAAATTTTGCATGAAGTTGTAACTTTGGTCAGGTTAGAAAGTGACATTCTCCGATTTTTAAAAAAAAATCTGGTTAGCCCCACAGGGGCTCAAAAGGCCCCGAAATGGCAAAAAAATGACATTTTTTGCCCCATAACTTTTCATCCATCCATTCAATTTCTCTGAATATTGGCCAAAATGTAGAGGCAGTTGTTTTGGATATAAAATAAGTATCGCTGACCTTGGAAAAAATCTGGTTCGCACCCCCAGGGGGTCAAAAGCCCCCAAAATGGCAAAAAATGACCCTTTCCTCCCATAACGTTTGATCCATCCATTCAATTTTTCTGAAACTTGGCCAAAATGTAGAGGCAATTGTTCTGGATATAAAATGAGCATCCTTGACCTAAGAAACATTCTGGTTCGCGCCCCCAGGGGGTCAAAGGGGGGGGGGGGGGGAGGAGTCAAAAATGCTCCAAATTGCACAAATTTATTGCATTTTACACTCGCCACATCGAGTCACATACAGAGGGGGACCACGCATGCGCGGCTTGTTATATATATTATATAATGGTATGTAGTATATTGTATAAAACATAATATAATATACGATATTATATGATATAATACTATACAATATATAATATTATACATATATTTTGAGTTTTAAAATCGATTAAATGTATTTACAAAAATACCATCGTTGCCCAGTCCCTTTTTTTTTTTTGGTAAGGGACGTAAAAACGGTGCGATTAATATCACGTGATCTCCGGTTTACAGCTGAAGCTATTGGGTACTATACTCGTACACATTCATCCTTTCATTTTACAAAAAAACCTACGAGAAATTAATTACGAGAAATTAATTACGAGAAATTAATTACGAGAAATTAATTACGAGAAAAGGTAAGGGAGGAGTGATCTAAACGTAAACGACTGCCGGGCAACGCCGGATAGATAAAGCTAGTATTAAACAGAACTTCTGTAGCAGTCACCAATAGGGACTTCTTTTGAATGCGTAATCACTGCCCCTGTTAGCTGGCTTGTCCAATCAAATCACATGGCGCAATAATATCGTTAGTTCCCTAAGGGACTACTTATATCCCCTTAGGGTTCTGAGGAAAAAGATCAGACGACCTCCTGGCACCAGCTTGGACACATCGCAGAGAGCACCAGCGAGGAACGAGGAAACGCTCTCTCTCCCGCAGCCGTCACCACTTGACGACTACTACCATCTTCACCTGAAGAAATCCACGGGCGGCTCTAAGAACTCTTATATTCTTCCTCTTCCTCAGACGGACACCGTCCCACTCTCTTCTACCTATACCAAACGGTATAGGTAACCTTGAGTTAATAAAACCCCTTTTTGTTATAGTTACAGAAATACTTTTCGTTGTTCCGTTTCTTTACGAGAAGATAAAAGAATAACCACTTTCATCAACTCATCATCTCCTTACACTTCAAGTCAGGGTTGCAGCGTCACAGTTGGAGACAGTCGAAGGAGTCAGAGTCGCAATCGGACTCATAAGAATGCTAGGAGTCGGCGTGGGATATTTTAATTTCCAAACAAAAATTAACGCTGTGAATAGGGAGTCGGAATCGATTTGGGAATCATAGGAGTTGGAGCTTTCATACTTTTCGACTCCGCAACCCGGCTTTGAATTTTGTTTTAATACTTATGACATGATGGGAAGAGTGTTCGCTAATGGATTCCGTGACCAGGGTTCAATCTTTGGTCGAGTCATATCAAAAATATTTTTTATTTTATTTTTTTTTTAATTAATTTTTTTTTTTTTTAATAAAAAAATAAAATGAAAAAAAACAAAACAAAACAAAAAAAATTTTTTTTTTAAGAAAAAATGGTGTCATCAATCAATCAATTGTGGCTAGGAGCAAAGTGTAGTATCTGTACTACATGTACTACACTTCATCTTTTCTGTCCTCGGTCAATGAAGGAAAAATCGTTCTAGACTGAGGCAATTTAAATTTTTGTCCCAATCCAGAGTGCCCCTTATTGGGAAACTCCCACATTAAAAACCGACCTTGTGTCTACCCTCGCGGGGAGCCAAGTAAATAGGGACCCTTTAGAAGTGTTTATCAACTTGGTTGATATTTTTTTTTTTAATTTTAAAAAGAAGAAGAAGAAGAAGAAAAAGAAGAAGAAAAAGAAGAAGAAGAAGAAAAAAAAGAAGAAAAAGAAGAAGAAAAAGAAGAAGAAAAAGAAGAAGAAGAAAAAGAAGAAGAAGAAGAAAAAGAAAAAGAAGAAGAAGAAGAAGAAGAAGAAAAAGAAGAAGAAGAAGAAGAAAAAGAAGAAGAAGAAGAAGAAAAAGAAGAAGAAGAAGAAGAAGAAGAAGAAGAAGAAGAAGAAGAAGAAGAAGAAGAAGAAGAAGAAGAAGAAGAAAAGAGAAATTTTTTAAAATGGGGGGAGGGGGTAGTCAGGGCGTAAAAGATGTGAATGGGGGGGGGGGAGAGGGAGTTAGTGATTGTTCAGGTTTGTATTTCTTGGTTACTAAAAGGTTTCTTAAAAGGCTGAAACTGGAACCTCCCTTGCCTCAAACTTGAACTCTTTTTTTTCTTTCTAACAAAAGAATCTTGGATTTAAAAATAAAAAGGAAGGAAGAAAGTCGATGGGGGATCTCAGGATCTGGAGAGGGGGGGGGGGGGGTGAAGAAGATCCTTTAAGACTTGGTGAATAAGGGGGACAAAAAGAAAAAGGGATCTTAAAAAACGAGAGTTGAAAGCCAGGCGAGAAAAGGGTTAAGAAATGGGAGTGGGAAACAGAAAAGAGGGTAAAAAAAATATTCAAGGGTTGAAAACAAGAAAAGGAAAAAGAAGAAAGCGACTCATTGGAACGGGGAGGGGAGGGGGGGTATTTTTAAATTCGTGAAATAAAAAGGAAAATGGAGTGGGGGGGGGGGGGTAAAAAAAATTTGCCAATCGTTACTAAATTATTTTTTAAGAAAACGTTGGGATAATTAGTCAAAAACAATTTATTTTCGTTTACCTACGAATTTGTGACCTATTTGCGTAAAAAAAAACCCATTCAATATAAGACTTACATTAAAAAAATTTTTTATATATATTATGAGTTATAACTAAGCCTTAAAAGTTACCGTAAATATCGGTTCTGAGCAAAGTAGCCACCGTTGCCTACGTTATGGATCTTACTTCCTCTGACTAAACACAGATGGCTACTCTGCTCAGAACCGATATTTACAGTATTTGAAAGGCTTATCAAATATTTTTCAACGCAAATAGGTCGCAGGTGAGTAGTTTAAGCAAAATAAAATGTTTTTGATCGATTTCCCAACGGTATTCCCCTTTAAAATAATTTATGTCGGTAATAGTAATGATTATCAACATTTTGAAAACTTTAATTTAGAATCAGGTGAAACAAGAGTTGATTTTATTAGGATTAATCAGCGCGTTTAGCGATAATACGAAATGCATTTTCAAACAATCGTGACAGACCAACGACATTTCTTTTTTTACATTTAAACCAAAGAAACTGCTATTTTAAACTTAATAAAACAATGATAATGCTATGACAGACCAACGAAAATTCTATTTTAAATTTAAGCATGACATCATCATCATCATCATCATCATCATCATCATCATCGGTTTAACGGCCGTTTCACATGCTGGCATGTGTTGGGCGGCACACCAAGGAAAATGCTATTTTAAGCTTAAGCATGACAGACCAAGGAAAATGCTATTTCAAACATAAGCATGACGGACCAACGAAAATTTTTTTTTTTTTTTGTTTTCTTTAAACAAAAATGCTATTTCATTCTTAAGCATAACAGACCAACTTAAGTGTGACAGACAATCTAAAATTTTAATCTCAAGCTTGACAGACCAACGAAAATGCTATTTCAAACTTAAGCATGACAGCCGATAGAAACTTGAGTCTGTCTGATTAAAATATTCACAGACTAACAATTATGTTTTTTTTTGTTTCGTTTTTTTTTTTCAAATTTAAGAATGACGAACTGAGCGACAGGCCAATCTGCTTACAGAGATGTTTGGAGGCATCTTGAATAAGATGATGATGCAATTTCATCTTGAATAAGATGAAGATGCAATTTCATCTTGAATAAGATGATGATGATGCAATTTCATCTTGAAACGTGTTATTCTAAACTGTAGCGTGATAAACCGACCGACGGGCAGACAAAACCTGTTTTAAAAATGTAAGGACGGATTTAAACAGAAAGGAAGAAAAAGTCGAAGAAAGGAAAAAGAAAAGGAAAAAATAAGGAAGAAAAAAAAAGAAGAATAGAGAAAAAGAAGTAAAGGAGAAAAAAAAAAAAAACGAAATAAAAAGAAAAAATAGAAAAAGAAAAAAATGAAGAAAAAAAAGAAAAAAATGAAGAAAAAAAGAAATGAAGAAAAAAAAGAATGAAGAAAAAAAAGAAAAAAGAAAAAAAGAAAAAGGCAGAGAAGAAGAAAGAGAAGAAAGAAAAGAAGAATTTGTTGAAAGGGGGGGGGGGGGGGTAAACCATTTTTTTTACCCATGAAATAAAATTTTTAAAAGTCAGTTTAATTTCGAGGCAGGTGAAAAAACATCTGATCTGTTTTTTTTTTCAAGAACTGTTTCATTTCTTTATTAAATTAATGAAAGTCGAATTTCAGTCAGTGTGTCCGCCTAAAACTCAGAAACTCCACAAGATACAACTATAAACCGTACATATTCCGATTCAGTATGACTCCGAGCAGGTTATGGTAAAAAGATTTATTGTAATATTAATTCGATTGTCGTCATTGTGTTTATTTATCTCTTCTGCAGGAGATTAGACATAAGGGTTTTTGAAAAGCCAGCACACTAGGTGAAGTGCACTCTGGCCTACAAAAAAAACATGCCTGAGCAGCCCCGTCGGCATTCCCCGGTAGGGGCGCCTCAGACAATTAGCAATAAACTAACCCTATTCTCATAGACAAGGCATAACCTGGGAGAGTGGACCTCCTAGGACTAAACAAAACCATATGTCAGTTCGACAGCAGCAAAGCCACTTTCGGACTGATTGTCAAAGACGTATCCCCAACTTGTATGAACAACACCTATTGAAGCTCTGGCACAACCTGAGTAAGTTTTGATTCATACCAGTTGAGGATACGTCCTCGGCAATCATTCCGACAGAGGGTGTACCGTTGGGTGTTTCTTCTGGCCCTGCTGTCGTGCTGAGGTGTGGGCCTGTTTAGTCTGCCAGGCTTTGAGAAAGGGGGTAAGTTTATTGCTAATCGCCTGAGGTGCCACTACTGGGGAATGTCAATGGGGCTGCTCAGGCATTTTTTTTTTTTTAGGCCAGAGTGCACTAATCCTAATGCGCTGGCTTTTTAAACCCACACCTGACCTTGTGTCTAACCTCCCCTGGAGAGGAGGTAAATATACTTAAGCTGTGCCATGCATGTCAGTCAAAGTGTATGTACGAACATGAAGTTGCCTTAGCGTGTCATTATATAGTGATTTTATTTATCTACTTCCCACAGCGGTAAGATGTGACACAAGGTCGGAAAGTGGGATTTGATAAGTCAACACCCTAGAGGAAGAGCACTTTGACCTTTAAAAATTGCCTGGGCAGCCTAGTCGGCATTCCCCGGTAAGGGGGCGCCTCAGGCGATTAGCAATAAACTAACTAACCCCTTCTCAAAGGGTGAGAAGGCAAAGCCTGGGAGGATGGAGCTCTTAGAACTGCACAGGACAAACCCATAGACCAGTGGAATCAAGCCCCGAAGGCCAAGACGATACCTATGGGGTGTAGTATCCATCGGAACAGATACTACACTTAGACCAAGAAATATTAATAACATAATAATAATAATAAATATCTCACTCACCAGATGATTGGATCCATGATTTTTAAAATTCCTTATAACCTACAAAAGAAAGAAACAATATTGTAAACGAGATAAAAATCAATTTTAATTCATACGCGTGTTTATACATACGTGTAGAATGTATAACTATATGCGTTTATACATACGTGTAGAATGTATAACTAATATATATATATATATATTGATTGGCTGAATTCCGATGACCAAGATAAAACGTCAGTCTACAATCATAATTTTTGGAAATGCAATTTTTTTTAATCGTCTTACGACCGTTTCACAACTTGTAAACAAAGATAATTTTTAGTTGTTACAATCTGCTCATCAGAGACCTTGATTTAATTATTACAATAAACATACTGGTCCAAAGCAAAAAATAAAATGAAAATTTTTTTTTAAAAAAACAAGGAAAACATGCAAAACTCACATTAAATAAGACTATCAGAGAAAATCCCCCCCCCCCCATCAACATCTGCCGCCATATTGGAATCTACATGTATATATAGATGCATGCGTGTGTGTGTGTGTGTGTGTAAACAAATTCACAACAAAAATAATAGAAGACATTGCCAAGGCTGACGCAAAGAAAGTGGGCTCCCTCTACCGTGCTAGTAAACTCCTCACACCTGACATTATCCTGCATCTCTACAAAGCCACCATCCGCCCATGCATGGAGTATTGTTACCACATCGGGGCTGATGCATTATCTACTACTCTCTCCCTCCTTGACAAGGTCCAAAAAAGAGTCGCCAACCTAATAGGTCCATCACTGTCAACCAAGCTCCAGTCCCTGTTCCATCGCCGCAATGTAGCATCCTTGTGCTTCTTTTACAAATACTTCAATGGATTATTCTCCGATGAATTGGCTACTCTGGTGCCCCTCGACGTAAATTCACTAGACCAACTCGACAATCAACTAAATCCCATCCATTCACTGTGGAGGTCCCCAGATACCGGAGAACTTTTCTACTCAAATAGCTTCTTTCCTCGTGCTGCTGGCCTCTGGAATTTCCTCCCTGTCCCCTGTTTTCCCGACAGTACTGACATGCAGAAATTTAAAATTAATGTAAACTGACATCTTGCTGCGCAGATCCCAACTTAGGTTGACCCCCCCCCCCCCCCCAACCTTCTACCCTTTTCTTTATTCTCAGTAGCCCCTTACGTCTACAGTGGCGGCCTACCTTGTTTGGGGTGAACTTCGTAAAAAAAAAACCAAAAAAACTGCAGTTTTACCAAATGGGCATCATTTTCGTCCTAACCCTAACCACATCACCAAACAAGGAATGAGTTTTCTATTCTAGCACAAATAGTTTGACTAAAATCATAATCTAGGAAAACAACATAACATTAGACAAAAGTAAATATATATACTCATTCTTCCGGTTCGCCTTTTGGCCTTTTGGCTAAGATCAAAGTGTAGTATCTGTTCCGATGGATACTGCACTCCATAGACTGGTGTTGTCTTGGCTTTCGGGGCTTGATTTACGCCTGTCTATGGGTCTGTCCTGTGCAGTTCTAGGAGGTCAACCCTCCCAGGCTTCGCCTCCCCTCTTTGGGGAGGAGTAAGTTTATTGCTTACTGCCTGAGGCGCCCCTACCAGGGAATGCCGACGGGGCTGCCCAGGCAATTTTTAAACCCCACTTTCCCGACCCGACCTTGGGTCACATCTTACTTGTGGGAGTAAGATAAAAACTGGCCTTGTGCCTAACTCCTGGAGAGGAGTAAATCGATACTCATTCTTCCGGTTAGATAGTTTAATCTATCTCTAATTCAACTGCAGAGACAATCTACACTTTCATAAAAAAAACTAAAAAACAAAAAAAAAAACTTCATCTTTGTCTTTACCCTCCTCCATGATACACAAACGTTTTAAGGAATGGATGGGCATGCTCAAGGCGATCCTTATTACAGGCCTGTATAACATAAGCCTTGTTCTGACTTGGGGAGGGTGACCATTATTTAGTAGTAAGTTCTGTCTCTACATGTTCATCTCTAATAATGGACCCCAGCCACATGTTTGTCAGGCCTGGTATAAGTATCACCATGGTCATGCTATATTTAACCGTGTCCTTGTGCCATCTGACCGTGACCAACCTGCGACTAGCACTTAATCACCCCATACTGTGATCTTCTGAAATATCACCCCCCACCCCTGTTTCCTTTTCAAACCCATCTCTCTTGTTCTCTAGATCGACTGGTTTTCTCTGCCTGGCCTGCTTCCCACCCCTAACCTTCCCAACTTTCTCATGTCAATTAATTATAATCTCCAATGAAAATTCTTGCTCTCAATATAAACATTAGCTTCACACACAAGGTTGATTTATTTGTGTCTGTTTATTCAGTCGGTTCCACTTATTCTCTGTAGAATTCTGGTGCCGGTAGACATGAATAAATTTATTTTTCTTCCATTTATCCAAACTATATTGATATCAAAACACCTCAGGCTTATTTAATTCAATGATACGAAATATTTGTAAATCCACTTCATCTATATACTGATCTATATTCATCTTTTTCACTTCATCTATATACTGATCGAAAAACTTTGAAAAATATTTCTAAATATCTCTAAATATTTATCATATTTCTAAATATCTCAAAATATTTATCATATTTCTAAATATCTCAAAATATTTATCATATTTCTAAATATCTCAAAATATTTATATTTCTAAATATCTCTAAATATTTATCATATTTCTAAATATCTCTAAATATTTATCATATTTCTAAATATCTCTAAATATTTATCATATTTCTAAATATCTCTAAATATTTATCATATTTCTAAATATCTCTAAATATTTATCATATTTCTAAATATCTCTAAATATTTATCATATTTCTAAATATCTCTAAATATTTATCATATTTCTAAATATCTCTAAATATTTATCATATTTCTAAATATCTCTAAATATTTATCATATTTCTAAATATCTCTAAATATTTATCATATTTCTAAATATCTCTAAATATTTATCATATTTCTAAATATCTCTAAATATTTATCATATTTCTAAATATCTCTAAATATTTATCATATTTCTAAATATCTCTAAATATTTATCATATTTCTAAATATCTCTAAATATTTATCATATTTCTAAATATCTCTAAATATTTATAATATTTCTAAATATCTCTAAATATTTCTTATATTTCTAAATATTTCTTATATTTCTAAATATCTCTAAATATTTCTTATATTTCTAAATATCTCTAAATATTTCTTATATTTCTAAATATTTCTTATATTTCTAAATATTTCTTATATTTCTAAATATTATATTTCTAAATATTTCTTATATTTCTAAATATTATATTTCTAAATATTTCTAAATATTTCTTATATTTCTAAATATTACTAAATAGTTATTATATTTCTAAATATTTATTATATTTCTAAATATCTCTAAATATTTATCATATTTCTAAATATCTCTAAATATTTATCATATTTCTAAATATCTCTAAATATTTATCATATTTCTAAATATCTCTAAATATTTATCATATTTCTAAATATCTCTAAATATTTATCATATTTCTAAATATCTCTAAATATTTATCATATTTCTAAATATCTCTAAATATTTATCATATTTCTAAATATCTCTAAATATTTATCATATTTCTAAATATCTCTAAATATTTATCATATTTCTAAATATCTCTAAATATTTATCATATTTCTAAATATCTCTAAATATTTATAATATTTCTAAATATCTCTAAATATTTATCATATTTCTAAATATCTCTAAATATTTCTTATATTTCTAAATATTTCTTATATTTCTAAATATCTCTAAATATTTATCATATTTCTAAATATCTCTAAATATTTATCATATTTCTAAATATCTCTAAATATTTATCATATTTCTAAATATCTCTAAATATTTATCATATTTCTAAATATCTCTAAATATTTCTTATATTTCTAAATATTTCTAAGTATTTATCATATTTCTAAATATCTCTAAATATTTATCATATTTCTAAATATCTCTAAATATTTATCATATTTCTAAATATCTCTAAATATTTATCATATTTCTAAATATCTCTAAATATTTATCATATTTCTAAATATCTCTAAATATTTATCATATTTCTAAATATCTCTAAATATTTATCATATTTCTAAATATCTCTAAATATTTATCATATTTCTAAATATCTCTAAATATTTATCATATTTCTAAATATCTCTAAATATTTATCATATTTCTAAATATCTCTAAATATTTATAATATTTCTAAATATCTCTAAATATTTCTTATATTTCTAAATATTTCTTATATTTCTAATATCTCTAAATATTTCTTATATTTCTAAATATTTCTTATATTTCTAAATATTTCTTATATTTCTAAATATTTCTTATATTTCTAAATATTATATTTCTAAATATTTCTTATATTTCTAAATATTATATTTCTAAATATTTCTAAATATTTCTTATATTTCTAAATATTACTAAATAGTTATTATATTTCTAAATATTTATTATATTTCTAAATATCTCTAAATATTTATCATATTTCTAAATATCTCTAAATATTTATCATATTTCTAAATATCTCTAAATATTTATCATATTTCTAAATATCTCTAAATATTTATCATATTTCTAAATATCTCTAAATATTTATCATATTTCTAAATATCTCTAAATATTTATCATATTTCTAAATATCTCTAAATATTTATCATATTTCTAAATATCTCTAAATATTTATCATATTTCTAAATATCTCTAAGTATTTATCATATTTCTAAATATCTCTAAATATTTATCATATTTCTAAATATCTCTAAATATTTATCATATTTCTAAATATCTCTAAATATTTATAATATTTCTAAATATCTCTAAATATTTCTTATATTTCTAAATATTTCTTATATTTCTAAATATTTATTATATTTCTAAATATCTCTAAATATTTATCATATTTCTAAATATCTCTAAATATTTATCATATTTCTAAATATCTCTAAATATTTATCATATTTCTAAATATCTCTAAATATTTATCATATTTCTAAATATCTCTAAATATTTATCATATTTCTAAATATCTCTAAATATTTATCATATTTCTAAATATCTCTAAATATTTATAATATTTCTAAATATCTCTAAATATTTATCATATTTCTAAATATCTCTAAATATTTCTTATATTTCTAAATATTTCTTATATTTCTAAATATCTCTAAATATTTATCATATTTCTAAATATCTCTAAATATTTATCATATTTCTAAATATCTCTAAATATTTATCATATTTCTAAATATCTCTAAATATTTATCATATTTCTAAATATCTCTAAATATTTATCATATTTCTAAATATCTCTAAATATTTATCATATTTCTAAATATCTCTAAATATTTATCATATTTCTAAATATCTCTAAATATTTATCATATTTCTAAATATCTCTAAATATTTATAATATTTCTAAATATCTCTAAATATTTCTTATATTTCTAAATATCTCTAAATATTTCTTATATTTCTAAATATTTCTTATATTTCTAAATATTTCTTATATTTCTAAATATTTCTTATATTTCTAAATATTATATTTCTAAATATTATATTTCTAAATATTTCTAAATATTTCTTATATTTCTAAATATTACTAAATAGTTATTATATTTCTAAATATTTATTATATTTCTAAATATCTCTAAATATTTATCATATTTCTAAATATCTCTAAATATTTATCATATTTCTAAATATCTCTAAATATTTATCATATTTCTAAATATCTCTAAATATTTATCATATTTCTAAATATCTCTAAATATTTATCATATTTCTAAATATCTCTAAATATTTATAATATTTCTAAATATCTCTAAATATTTCTTATATTTCTAAATATTTCTTATATTTCTTATATTTCTAAATATTTCTTATATTTCTAAATATCTCTAAATATTTCTTATATTTCTAAATATTTCTTATATTTCTAAATATTTCTTATATTTCTAAATATTATATTTCTAAATATTTCTTATATTTCTAAATATTATATTTCTAAATATTTCTAAATATTTCTTATATTTCTAAATATTACTAAATAGTTATTATATTTCTAAATATTTATTATATTTCTAAATATCTCTAAATATTTATCATATTTCTAAATATCTCTAAATATTTATCATATTTCTAAATATCTCTAAATATTTATCATATTTCTAAATATCTCTAAATATTTATCATATTTCTAAATATCTCTAAATATTTATCATATTTCTAAATATCTCTAAATATTTATCATATTTCTAAATATCTCTAAATATTTATCATATTTCTAAATATCTCTAAATATTTCTTATATTTCTAAATATCTCTAAATATTTATAATATTTCTAAATATCTCTAAATATTTATCATATTTCTAAATATCTCTAAATATTTCTTATATTTCTAAATATTTCTTATATTTCTAAATATCTCTAAATATTTATCATATTTCTAAATATCTCTAAATATTTATCATATTTCTAAATATCTCTAAATATTTATCATATTTCTAAATATCTCTAAATATTTATCATATTTCTAAATATCTCTAAATATTTATCATATTTCTAAATATCTCTAAATATTTATCATATTTCTAAATATCTCTAAATATTTATCATATTTCTAAATATCTCTAAATATTTATCATATTTCTAAATATCTCTAAATATTTATCATATTTCTAAATATCTCTAAATATTTATCATATTTCTAAATATCTCTAAATATTTATAATATTTCTAAATATCTCTAAATATTTCTTATATTTCTAAATATTTCTTATATTTCTAAATATCTCTAAATATTTCTTATATTTCTAAATATTTCTTATATTTCTAAATATTTCTTATATTTCTAAATATTATATTTCTAAATATTTCTTATATTTCTAAATATTATATTTCTAAATATTTCTAAATATTTCTTATATTTCTAAATATTACTAAATAGTTATTATATTTCTAAATATTTATTATATTTCTAAATATCTCTAAATATTTATCATATTTCTAAATATCTCTAAATATTTATCATATTTCTAAATATCTCTAAATATTTATCATATTTCTAAATATCTCTAAATATTTATATTTCTAAATATCTCTAAATATTTCTTATATTTCTTATATTTCTAAATATCTCTAAATATTTCTTATATTTCTAAATATTTCTTATATTTCTAAATATTTCTTATATTTCTAAATATTTCTTATATTTCTAAATATTTCTTATATTTCTAAATATTTCTTATATTTCTAAATATTTCTTATATTTCTAAATATTTCTTATATTTCTAAATATTTCTTATATTTCTAAATATTTCTTATATTTCTAAATATTATATTTCTAAATATTTCTTATATTTCTAAATATTATATTTCTAAATATTTCTAAATATTTCTTATATTTCTAAATATTACTAAATAGTTATTATATTTCTAAATATTTATTATATTTCTAAATATCTCTAAATATTTATCATATTTCTAAATATCTCTAAATATTTATCATATTTCTAAATATCTCTAAATATTTATCATATTTCTAAATATCTCTAAATATTTATCATATTTCTAAATATCTCTAAATATTTATCATATTTCTAAATATCTCTAAATATTTATCATATTTCTAAATATCTCTAAATATTTATCATATTTCTAAATATCTCTAAATATTTATCATATTTCTAAATATCTCTAAATATTTATCATATTTCTAAATATCTCTAAATATTTATCATATTTCTAAATATCTCTAAATATTTATCATATTTCTAAATATCTCTAAATATTTATCATATTTCTAAATATCTCTAAATATTTATCATATTTCTAAATATCTCTAAATATTTATCATATTTCTAAATATCTCTAAATATTTATCATATTTCTAAATATCTCTAAATATTTATCATATTTCTAAATATCTCTAAATATTTATCATATTTCTAAATATCTCTAAATATTTATCATATTTCTAAATATCTCTAAATATTTATCATATTTCTAAATATCTCTAAATATTTATCATATTTCTAAATATCTCTAAATATTTATCATATTTCTAAATATCTCTAAATATTTATCATATTTCTAAATATCTCTAAATATTTATCATATTTCTAAATATCTCTAAATATTTATCATATCTCTAAATATCTCTAAATATTTATTATATTTCTAAATATTTATTATATTTCTATATATTTCTAAATATTTATTACATTTCTATATATCTCTAAATATTTATTATATTTCTAAATATCTCTAAATATTTATTATATTTCTAAATATCTCTAAATATTTATTATATTTCTAAATATCTCTAAATATTTATTATATTTCTAAATATCTCTAAATATTTATTATATTTCTAAATATTTATTATATTTCTATATATTTCTAAATATTTATTACATTTCTATATATTTCTAAATATTTATTACATTTCTATATATTTCTAAATATTTATTACATTTCTATATATTTCTAAATATTTATTACATTTCTATATATTTCTAAATATTTAATATATTTCTAAATATTTAATATATCTCTAAATATTTATTATATCTCTAAATATTTATTATATTTCTAAATATTTATTATATTTCTAAATATTTATTATATTTCTAAATATTTATTATATTTCTAAATATTTATTATATTTCTAAATATTTATTATATTTCTAAATATTTATTATATTTCTAAATATTTATTGTATTTCTAAATATTTATTATATTTCTAAATATTTATTATATTTCTAAATATTTATTATATTTCTAAATATTTATTATATTTCTAAATATTTATTATATTTCTAAATATTTATTATATTTCTAAATATTTATTATATTTCTAAATATTTATTATATTTCTAAATATTTATTATATTTCTAAATATTTATTATATTTCTAAATATTTCTTATATTTCTAAATATTTATTATATTTCTAAATATTTATTATATCTCTAAATATTTATTATATCTCTAAATATTTATTATATCTCTAAATATTTATTATATCTCTAAATATTTATTATATCTCTAAATATTTATTATATCTCTAAATATTTATTATATCTCTAAATATTTATTATATCTCTAAATATTTATTATATTTCTAAATATTTATTATATCTCTAAATATTTATTATATTTCTAAATATTTCTAAATATTTCTAAATATTTATTATATTTCTAAATATTTCTAAATATTTATTATATTTCTAAATATTTCTAAATATTTATTATATTTCTAAATATCACTAAATATTTATTATATTTCTAAATATTTCTAAATATTTATTATATTTCTAAATATTTATTATATTTCTAAATATTTATTATATTTCTAAATATTTATTATATTTCTAAATATTTATTATATTTCTAAATATTTATTATATTTCTAAATATTTATTATATTTCTAAATATTTATTATATTTCTAAATATTTATTATATTTCTAAATATTTATTATATTTCTAAATATTTATTATATTTCTAAATATTTATTATATTTCTAAATATTTATTATATTTCTAAATATTTATTATATTTCTAAATATTTATTATATTTCTAAATATTTATTATATCTCTAAATATTTATTATATCTCTAAATATTTATTATATCTCTAAATATTTATTATATCTCTAAATATTTATTATATTTCTAAATATTTCTAAATATTTCTAAATATTTATTATATTTCTAAATATTTCTAAATATTTATTATATTTCTAAATATTTCTAAATATTTATTATATTTCTAAATATCACTAAATATTTATTATATTTCTAAATATTTCTAAATATTTATTATATTTCTAAATATTTATTATATTTCTAAATATTTATTATATTTCTAAATATTTATTATATTTCTAAATATTTATTATATTTCTAAATATTTATTATATTTCTAAATATTTATTATATTTCTAAATATTTATTATATTTCTAAATATTTATTATATTTCTAAATATTTATTATATCTCTAAATATTTATTATATCTCTAAATATTTATTATATCTCTAAATATTTATTATATCTCTAAATATTTATTATATTTCTAAATATTTATTATATTTCTAAATATTTATTATATTTCTAAATATTTATTATATCTCTAAATATTTATTATATTTCTAAATATTTCTTATATTTCTAAATAGTTCTTATATTTCTAAATATTTCTTATATTTCCAAATATTTCTTATATTTCCAAATATTTCTTATATTTCCAAATATTTCTTATATTTCCAAATATTTATTATATTTCTAAATATTTATTATATTTCCAAATATTTCTTATATTTCCAAATATTTCTTATATTTCTAAATATTTATTATATTTCTAAATATAATATTTCTAAATATTTCTTATATTTCTAAATATTTCTTATATTTCTAAATATTTCTTATATTTCTAAATATTTCTTATATTTCTAAATATTTCTTATATTTCTAAATAGTTCTTATATTTCTAAATAGTTCTTATATTTCTAAATATTTCTTATATTTCCAAATATTTCTTATATTTCCAAATATTTCTTATATTTCCAAATATTTCTTATATTTCCAAATATTTCTTATATTTCCAAATATTTCTTATATTTCCAAATATTTCTTATATTTCCAAATATTTCTTATATTTCCAAATATTTCTTATATTTCCAAATATTTCTTATATTTCCAAATATTTCTTATATTTCCAAATATTTCTTATATTTCTAAATATTTCTTATATTTCCAAATATTTCTTATATTTCTAAATATTTCTTATATTTCCAAATATTTCTTATATTTCCAAATATTTCTTATATTTCCAAATATTTCTTATATTTCCAAATATTTCTTATATCTCGAAATATTTCTAAATATTTCTAAATATTTCTAAATATTTCTAAATATTTATTATATTTCTAAATATTTATTATATCTCTAAATATTTATTATATCTCTAAATATTTATTATATCTCTAAATATTTATTATATTTCTAAATATTTCTAAATATTTCTAAATATTTCTAAATATTTCTAAATATTTATTATATTTCTAAATATTTCTTATATTTCTAAATATTTATTATATTTCTAAATATTTATTATATTTCTAAATATTTCTTATATTTCTAAATATTTATTATATTTCTAAACATTTATTATATTTCTAAATATTTATTATATTTCTAAACATTTATTATATTTCTAAATATTTATTATATTTCTAAATATTTATTATATTTCTAAATATTTATTATATTTCTAAATATTTATTATATTTCTAAATATTTATTATATTTCTAAATATTTATTATATTTCTAAATATTTATTATATTTCTAAATATTTATTATATTTCTAAACATTTCTTATATTTCTAAATATTATATTTCTAAATATTTCTAAATATTTCTTATATTTCTAAATATTACTAAATAGTTATTATATTTCTAAATATTTCTAAATATTTCTAAATATTTCTTAATATTTCTTATATTTCTAAATATTTATTATATTTCTAAATATTTATTATATTTCTAAATATTTATTATATTTCTAAATATTTATTATATTTCTAAATATTTATTATATTTCTAAATATTTATTATATTTCTAAATATTTCTAAATATTTCTAATATTTCTAAATATTTCTAAATATTTATAATATTTCTAAATATTTCTAAATATTTATTATATTTCTAAATATTTCTAAATATTTATTATATTTCTTAATATTTCTAAATATTTATTATATTTCTTAATATTTCTAAATATTTATTATATTTCTAAATATTACTAAATATAATATTTCTAAATATTAGTTTATTATAACGATGTGTATATTATGATAACTGATAAAATAACTAATAAAAGTATATCCTACTAAAAAACTATATATACAAAATATATAGAACTATAAATATATAGTAAATAATAAAATTATAAATATATAAAAACTATATATAAAAAAAACTATATATAAAACTACTAAAATAATAAATAATGTATTTATAATGATAATTATTTATAATAATATAATAATTTATATATAATATTCTAAATATTTCTAAATATTATAATAAATATTTTTATAAATATTTCTTAGATATGATATATCAAAATTTTCATATTCATCTTTTTCACTTCATCTATATACCGATCGAAAAACTTTCAAAACACAGCCACGGCAATACTTCATTTGCACATTTATTTTATAAAAAGTTAACACCCCATCTCATGTCCTGGACATCACAAAAACCTTGACACCTCGAAAGCATGTGAGTATGTAATAGTAATTCAACAAATGCTCTGCTGAGCTGGCCCTTGTTCTCTCCAAACTCTACAAAAAATGCCTTACTGAATCTTGCTTCCCTGATAGCTGGAAAATTGCCTCTGTGGTACCAGTCTTCAAGAATTTTGGAGATAGAACTGACCTTCAGAATTATCGCCCCATCAATCTATTCCCATTCTTTGCTAAAATCTTTGAATCCTTAATCAATCCAACAATAGTCCGGCACCTCGTTAATACTGAACTTCTTTCTGACTATCAGTATGGATTTAGGCAAACAAGGTCTACTACGGATATCCTAACGGTCATCTCCGAACGTATATACCACATACTAGAAAGGCAGGTGAACATGCAAGAAGAAAGAAAAGACAAACTGGTTAGGTAAAATAAAATATCGATGTGTCAGATGTGATGCTATTTAGGTGTAAATTCTAAAATCCATCAAAATAACTTTATATATTAGATAAAGATATATATAATAACAAAGAGAAGAACTGGCCCCTGTCCTCTCCAAACTCTACAATACATGCCTAGCTGAATCTTGCTTCCCCGATAGCTGGAAAATTGCCTGTGTGGTACCAGTCTACAAGAGTTCTGGGAATAGAACCAATCCTCAGAACTACCGCCCAATCAGTCTGCTGCCGATCTTTGCTAAAATCTTTGAATCCTTAATCAATCTAGCGATAGTATGGCACTTAGTTAATGCTAAACTTCTTTCTGACCGCCAGTATGGATTTAGACAAGCACGATCTACTGCAGACATCCTAACGGTCATCTCTGAACACATGTATCATACACTCGACAAGGCAGGAGAAGCTAGGGCAGTAGCACTTGATATATCCAAAGCCTTTGACAACGTCTGGCATAAAGGTCTTCTCATAAAAATTAATTCATATGGTATTACTGGATGAATATTTAATATAATCAGATCCTTCCTATCCAACAGAAAGATCCAGGTTGTCCTCGATGGTCGTTTATCCAAACAAAATTTCATAAATGCAGGTGTACCCAAGGGATCGATTCTTGGACATTTATTGTTCCTGATTTTCATAAACGACCTCTCTGATGAAATTGTGTCTGAGATGGGTATATTTGCTGATGACACCACGCTCTATCGTCATGTGGGTAAAACGGACGCACGCATATCCGAGGCAATATTCTCAGTAGCCCCTTACGTCTACAGTGGCAGCCTGCCTTGTTTGGTGTGAACTATGTTAAAAAATTTAAAAAAATTGCTACAATTTTAAATAAATAAAAAAAATAAAGAAGAGAAATATTCGTTTTATTTATTTAAAGAATATTTAGCTGACAATTATTTTTAAAGAAGAAAAAAAAAATTTCTTTTTTTTCTTTCTTTTTTTATAAATTGTATTGGTCTTCAAAAACAATTCAAAGAGTTTCATCTTCCAGGGATTAGGGTTAGGGTTAGAGTTTCGTCTTCCAGGGATTAGGGTTAGGGTTTCGTCTTCCAGAGATTGCATCTAAGTATTTAGTTGACAATGACAATTATTTTTAAAGAAAAAAAGTTTTTCTTTTTTTCCTTCTCTTTTATAAATAGTATTGGTC
The DNA here is from genome assembly GCA_963556195.1 of Sepiola atlantica. Classification (NCBI taxonomy): domain Eukaryota; kingdom Metazoa; phylum Mollusca; class Cephalopoda; order Sepiida; family Sepiolidae; genus Sepiola; species Sepiola atlantica. The sequence continues at coordinate 46,782,346 of OY744553.1, read as the reverse complement.
CTCAGAGACAATTATTAATTCAAAATTAATATTATTAACAGAAAATTAAACAGACTTGTGTAAAAAGCACTGTGGAATTTCCACAGGTCGTAGTAGTAGTAGTAGTAATAATAATAATAATTTATAATAATAATAATAATATATTATTATTTTAAGTTACGTAAAAAGAATGTCTTAAAAGATATGTGACAGTTTATGAATTTTTAAATGGCATCAGAGTAGAATAAATGGTGGTAATGGTTATGACCCAACGGGTCACGGTACGTTTAATTTATTCATAAACATCCCGACAACAAACTTTGCAATTGTACAGCATGTGTGTCTAAGATAGTGCTTTATCAAACCTACCTACCTCTACCCCTTCTCTCTCTCTCTATCACTACCTCTCTCTCTCTCTATATATATATATATATATATATCACTACCTCTCTCACTATATATATATCACTACCTCTCTCACTATATATATATATATATATATACACACACACACATCACTCCCTACCTCTCTCTCTCTCTCTCTATCACTACCTCTCTCTTTCTCTCTATCACTACCTCTCTCTCTCATCAGACATTAAAAACCACCTGCCTCATTATGCTGGGGTACGAAGCTGGGAGAGGGGGGGGGGGGGGGGTGGAAGCTTTTACCCCCCCCCCTTTTGTTCTGAATTGTTTAGGGAAGTCTATTGGCATTTAACCCATCCCTCTGCTGGCACACACGCACAGTTAAGTAGGATGTGACACAGGGTCAGTCTAATGTGGATGACCTAGAGGCCTTTTGGTGTCAAAGTATTTTTTTCAACTCCGAACTTTTTAGTATAACAGCCCTTCCCTCCATTTTGAGGAGTGCCAGAACAGACACATCCAAACACGGGCACAGATAATACACTTTGATCTTTAAAAGCAGAAGGTTTCTTATATACTTTTCCTTGGGGGGGGGGGGGGAGAGGATTTGTGTGTTTAAAGTGATAAAGGCAAAAAAAAAAAAAGAAAGAAAAAAAAAAGGATCCTCCACATTTAAAACCTCAAACTGAACACAAAGAACAAGTGCGACGTTGAATGGTGCAATGACGGAACAATTTACGGCAAAATGTGCAACTAGCACAATTCTTTAAAAAAAAAAAAAAAAAAAACATTTTAAAAACTTTTAGATCGAATTCTTTAAAAAAAAAAAAAACATTTTAAAAACTTTTAGATCGAATTCTTTAAAAAAAAAAAAACATTTTAAAAACTTTTAGATCGAATTTAAAAAAAAAAAAAACATTTTAAAAACTTTTAGATCGAATTCTTTAAAAAAAAAAACATTTTAAAAACTTTTAGATCGAATTCTTTAAAAAAAACAAACATTTTAAAAACTTTTAGATCGAATTCTTAAAAAAAAAAAAACATTTAAAAAACTTTTAGATCGAATTCTTTAAAAAAAAAAAAACATTTTAAAAACTTTTAGATCGAATTCTTTCAAAAAAAAAAAAATCATTTTTTGTTTGTGTTTTAAAGAATTCGATCTAAAAGTGGTCGTCCTATTAATGATTCCTCCTTTTACAGCTTTTGCTTTGGGGGTGAGGGTGGAGGGTTGTCGTGTTGATGAGTGTGGTGGGGGTCGAGTGATTAACCCTTTCCAGGATTTTCCTGAGATTTCTGACATTTCCCCACCCCCCTTTACTTCCAGGAAAGGTACATATGCTGCCACATCTGGGGAGGTGGCGCTTAGAACTTTTTTTCTTTCGCGTTGACAGAGTAAAAAAAAAAAAATCGACTTTGCCATCTAGTGGGTTGGATCATTCTATCGCTCCGGAAAGTACATGATTGCTAATACAACTCTCTACCTACATACGAGTCAGATACGTCCGAAGATCGAGTACTGCTATCTAGGTGGAAGTAACTTTTGGCAATAATTTTGGTTCTGTTCAGCACAGAGACTCACTACATGGTCAATATTGTAGCCAATGAAGTCTCTTGTGCTTTCTATATGACCTTGAAAAGTTCGGTCATGGTCGACATTTTGATGGAATTTTAAACTTTCGATTTTTCAAATCGAAATGGATCGAATGCGTTACAAAATTTCAGCCTGATCAGGTAAATTTTTTTTTTTAGTTATCAACATTTCCATGGCATAAATTCGGGAATACTTCATACAATATGGAGAAGGCCCAGATAAGATTTTGACCCATCCTTACGTTGTCAGGTGGAGGTATGTAGTCTCACGACTAACTTATATTCTTTCTCTGTTGTTTTCTCTTGGTCTTTACACACCATTCAATAAGTCTCAGGCCTAACTTTTAAGCAAAATTCGATTTTATTCATCAACATAGTCTTCTTATATAACACATTCAATAAGTCTCAGGTCTAACTAATGAAATGTATGCGATTACTGGCAGTTTCAGTTCTCTTGGGCTCTTAATATATTTTTTATTAACACATCACTCCATAAGCCCTGGGCCTAATAAAAAAACAATTTTTAGGCAAAATTTAACTTTACTCATCAACATAGTCTCTTTCTACGGTGATACACTGATTCCAACGCTTCTCTAACAATTCGGTTCCTTTTTGTAAAATGATTTGGCCTCAAAATACGCCTCAGTTTGCGATATTACTTCTTCATTGAAGCCGAATCTCTTTCTCTGGAGCATCCTTCGAGGTCTGCAAACAGCCAGTAGTCACTAACGCCAGATCTGGAGAGTAGGGTGGGTGCATACGAATTCGAAGTTCAATTTATGTAGTTTTGCCATCCGTTGTAATCGTTTTGTGACATGGTGCACTGTCTTGGTGAAAGAACACTTTTTCTTCTTCATTTGTGGCTGATTTTTGGCGATTTCTTTCTTCAAACGCGATATAGTATTTGCTATTGACAGTTTTTCCTTTCTCAAGATAATCGAGGAACAAAACAACTTGTGCATCCGAAAATACAGAAGCCAAAACCTTGCCTGCTGATGTTTGTATCTTTAGTTGCTTTGGACGGCTTCCACCTGCTGCTGTCCACTCGGATGACGGACGATTTAACTCCAGAATGAAATGAAGGATCTATGTTTCATCCATTGTCATATATTGGTTTGGTAGTTTTGTTTTACGGCATATCAACCCTTTTTGGGTTATTTAATGCCGAATCTGGTCATTATAGTAAAAGTTTTTATGCTTCAAGTTCTTTATATCTTCAAATGTTTAATCATCGTTTTTGGTTTGGTAGTTTTGTTTTACAGCATATCAACCCTTTTTGGGTTATTTAATGCCGAATCTGGTCATTATAGTAAAAGTTTTTATGCTTCAAGTTCTTTATATCTTCAAATGTTTAATCATCGTTTTTGGTTTGGTAGTTTTGTTTTACGGCATATCAACCCTTTTTGGGTTATTTAATGCCGAATCTGGTCATTATAGTAAAAGTTTTTATGCTTCAAGTTCTTTATATCTTCAAATGTTTAATCATCGTTTTTGGTTTGGTAGTTTTGTTTTACGGCATATCAACCCTTTTTGGGTTATTTAATGCCGAATCTGGTCATTATAGTAAAAGATTTATGCTTCAAGTTCTAAAAATAAAATAAAAAAGGGGAGGGAGAAAGGGAGAGGGGCTGTTGTTTTTGTTTTTGTTTTTGGTTTTGTAGAACATAATTAAGTTTTACAAAAAAAAACAAAAAAAAAAAAACGTCAATGTAGGTGAATTTCGTCTCAGGGAGCCACAGGGCAGCCTGATCTGGTATCACCAGGTCATATATTGATGAACACACTTCATTCAACAGTTGCAAATAACACTCTTGATCGTCGATGCGTTGTTGTCGACTGTGAGCAAATGCAGCACCCATTTTCAACACAGCTTTCCCATTGAGAAAATAGTGAATACATTTCCTTCTGATATCTTTAATTCCTCTGATATATCACGAAACTTAAATTTACAATCTGCAAAAACGAGTTTGTCGATTTTTTAAAAATATTTTCCGGGACAACTGCCGAATTTGGGCGATCTGAGCCTTCAGCATCATTTGTGTGTGTGTGTAGGACCGCGTTTAAAGTCAGCATACCACCAAGCCGAGTTCGAATAACACTTATCAAGCCATTGCTTCGCTTGAACAGTATATTTCTCATCAGAAACCAATGATTTATCAACACTAGAAATTCAGATTTCTATCAATGTTTTCAAAATTTGCAACAGTAACTTCACTTAAATAACTGTAATTTCTAATAATCCGATTAAGCTCAAATCTGGGCATGTGTCATTTGAAGGTTGGTACTTCATAAAACTCATATAGATATGTCCTAAGATAAAGTGCTGCTCCCCACATATTAGGAGGCGCCGCACAGAGAACAAAATCGATTTCGAAATCTAGTGGGGACTGATCTCTTATCTTTCCTTGATATTCTCACAAAACAGATGTTGCTTTTTTTCTTATGGAAGTCGCTCCAGACAAGGCATGAAGCCACTTGATGTAAGGAGCTAAAAAAAAAGAAAAATAAAGTACTACTTAATAATAAGTGTTAGATGGATAGATTCCGACCCAGAAAACAGCAATTATTTCCCCTTTGTCAGAAGCGTTTAGTGCCTGTACGACTGCGTTTAAAGTGAGCATACCAACTCTTAATCATGATTTCCGATAGAGCAGAGTTCGAATAACACTTATCAAGCCACTGCTTTGCTTGAATAGTATATTTCTCATCAGAAAGCAATGCTTTATCAACACACGAAATTCAGATCTTTCCATTGTTCTGAAAATTTGCAACAGTCGCTTCACTCAAATAAGTGTAATTTGAGAACTAATAATCCGATTGGGCTCGGATTTTGACAGGTGCGATTTGAAGGATAGTACTTCATAAAAATCATGCAATTTAAAAAAAAAATTTTTTTTTTTTTGTTTTAATTATTAGTGGCATCAATTTTGACAAGTGCGATTTGAAGGATAGTACTTCATAAAAATCATATAATTTGAAAAAATTTTTTTTTTTTTTTTTTTTTTAATTATTAGTGGCATCAATTTTGACAAGAGCGATTTGAAGGATAGTACTTTATAAAAATCATAATTTTTAAATTTTTTTAGTGGCATCATCTATATGTCAGGCCTGGGACTTATTGAGTGATGTGTTAAAATTGACGAAAGCTCATATGGACTGAATAAAACCCTTTACCACATGAAACTATTTCCCAGTCATTTCCAGACGATAAGCCGCTTAATCATCGTGTTTAGTAAACGCGATAGCAGCTGCACAATTTGAAAACGGTACCCCAACTGCGCACGCATCAACCGATGCATTAATTAAATAAAATAAAAAATTAATAGAAAGAAAAAATATCCGTTCAGATTTAATTAATACCTTTTTCTGTTAATCACGCGTCAGGTGCTACGTTCTCGGCAATCAGTCCGACACTGACTTTGTTGCTGTCAGGCTCAGGTATGATCCTGTTAGGTCTCAGGAGGGTCACATTCCCAGGCTTTACCGTCTCTCCTTGAGAAGGGGTTCGTTTATTGCTAATCATCTGAGGAACCCCTACCGGGAGATGCCGGCGGGGCTGCTCAGGCATGTTTTTGCGCTAATCCTAGTGCACTGGCTTTCAACTTAACACCTGACCTTGTGTCTAACCTTCTGGAGATCCTGTTCATCAAGAGTAGTTTTAGTAGAGTTTACAATTTCGGCGTTTTATATTTAACCGAAGCCTAACGGGTGACTCAATGGGTCACATTTTTTCTATATATATATATCTTGGCGATAAAATTCGAGAATAATTGAGAAATCCAGCATAGACGGGCAATTTAGCTAGTATAATATATATATATATATATATATATATATACACACATATATAGTTATCCAACGACACGTGTTTCACCATTACCGCGACTCATCAGCGTGGGTGATTATGTCGAGATATAAAATAAATACATATATCTCGACATAGTCAGCCAAGCTGATGAGTCGCAGTAATGGTGAAACACGTGTCTGTGGATAACTATATATATATATATATATATATATATATATATATATATTATACTAGCTAAATTACTCGTCTATGCTGGATTTCTCAACTATTCTCGAATTTTATCGCAAGGACATTTATAAAATATTTTTCATCGATTTTTTTTAAAATTTTATTAAAATAAATAAAAATTATTCAGATTGTTGTTGTTGATGATGATGATGATGTTGCTGATGATGATGCTGATGTTGATAATGCTGATGATGATAATGTTGATGATGATGCTGATGGATATCAGTTAAGAAATAACTGGAACGCTATAGCAAAATCAAAAACATTGTCTAGTGTGAGTGTGATTCAAACCTACAATGGCATAAAATATTGAAATATTGAAAGGCCACCGATATAATGAAAATATTCGGTCAGTGAAGGAGAAATTCTTCGCGATCGAGGTAATGTCTATCTTTGTCCCAATTCAGAGTGCTCCCTGGATTTTCTCCACGTTAAAAATCGACCTCGTGAGAAGGCAAGTAAACAGGGACTTTAATGTGGACAGATACCCCTTCCCCTTTACATATCAGTCGCCGAGCCAAGAAAATAATGAAAAATAAAATACGGAAAAGATTAAAATCTTATCATCAGATGGATAAGTTGGCAGTGGAAAAGCCAAAATTTGAAAAATTATTAAGTAATGGGGAGTGATAAGATTTTGATCTTTGAAAATCCTTAGCTTAAGGGAAAGAATAATAAACATATTTATTACCGAGTACACCTTGCATTGAACAATCGAAGTTGAAATAAATTTGTCATTCGTACATGTTTATCCCTCTTTTTTCCTTTATCTTTATAATTGCTCTATCTCGTATATTGAGCTTAAACCATTTCACTATAGGTTCTATCTATTAAAAGTATACTTTTAGTTTCATATTTTATCATTTTATATATATATATATATATATATATATATATAGTTATCCATAGACACGTGTTTCGTCGTCTCTACGACTCATTAGTGTGGCTAGACCTAGCGAGATTCGAAACCGAGACTCCAGTGACTGACGTCTGGCATTCTACCAACTAAGCTTCAAAACTAGTTGTGGCAGTGTAAAAAATAATATCGCATGATGCTATTCATTTATTTATAATTTTTTTAATCGAAAGTACTCAATTATTTTTTACAGAAGAGCAAATACATCATAATTATAGCATATATATCATATAATTATAGCATATACATCATACAATTATAGCATATACATCATACAATTATAGCATATACATCATACAATTATAGCATATACATAATACAATTATAGCATATACATAATACAATTATAGCATATACATAATACAATTATAGCATATACATCATACAATTATAGCATATACATCATACAATTATAGCATATACATCATACAATTATAGCATATACATCATACAATTATAGCATATATATATAATTATAGCATATATATACAATTATAGCATATATATACAATTATAGCATATATATCATACAATTATAGCATATATATCATACAATTATAGCATATATATCATACAATTATAGCATATATATCATACAATTATAGCATATATATCATACAATTATAGCATATATATATCATAATTATAGCATATATATCATATAATTATAGCATATATATCATATAATTATAGCATATATATCATACAATTATAGCATATATATATCATACAATTATAGCATATATATCATATAATTATAGTCAGCAATGATTTTGTGTTATCCGTGTGTACGTACGTGTGTGCCACCCTGTATCTCATCAACTATTTGATGGATTCAGATGATTTTTGGCAGAGATAGAGGTTCTAGGGTCTAGTTGATGGTATTTTAATTTCAGTTTACCATATACCTTGATTAGTCAAACTACCAACTATATCAGTTATGAGAAGGCATTGTATTGAGGCATAGCCTTTACAAAAGTAGTGACATTCCATGATAAATGCCGATATACTGAAATCATATGCCCTTAATAGGGTTAAGATGAAAATTCATATACACTAAATGTACAAAAGCAAGGAAATTCCCAAATTTTTACACTTTTATTGTCATTAAGGGTATGCGAGCACGACAGGGCTATGTATTTTACTGGTAGGAATTTTTCTTCAGCGCACCTCACACACTTCATCCACTCATGCATAGAGATTTATACTGTAGTGATGTGATAATGAAATGGTTTGGTTGATATGTAGTCATACCTTTAATTAATGACAATAAAAGTGTACAAATTTGGGAATTTCCTTGCTTTTGTACATTTAGTGTATATGAATTTTCATCTTAACCCTATTAAGGACATATGATTTCAGTATACTGGCATTTTTCATGGAATATATATATATATATATATATATATATATAAGGAAATCAACATCTTTGAAGCACGGATTAGAATGTATTAAAGTGAAATATTTTGAAAATCAACAATCGTGCAATTTTAAATGAAAAATTCATTTATTTAAATTTTTTTTTTTTTTTCGCAAATTTTCGTTTTAATAAAACCTTGTCAGGCGAGACTGTCTTATAGTTTTTCTTCTTTTCTTCCTCCTCATATTGGTGGTATTAACCTTGAGGGGTCGAACATATATATATATATATATATATATAACCCTTTCATCACATTTTCCAGATGTAAACGACTTTGTTTAAAACTCTTGACGGAGAAGAGAAAAAAAAAAAAGAACGAAAAGTACGAAAAGAAAACGGGTAACCACTTTCTTTTGTATCACAAAATGTCTTCATGCCACGAATAATTTTGATTCAATTTCTTTTTAAATCTTTGTCTCATATTAAAATAAGGAGGGTACCTTTTGGTTGCCAGATCCGAAGAGTCGGGTGGGAGACAGGGATTCCGGTTAAGGAGTGTATTCGTCTCAGATTTAATCTGTGTACATTCAATTTTGCTTTCTAGAAATTACGATGAGTTATTATTACATCGCGTATTACACCCCCCCCCCCGACACCCCATCTGCCTCGGGCGATTATTATCCGCCGTCACCAATGCCATCAGACCAATGAAAAGACCAATTGACAAGAATTTGCAGACAATTATTTGGCAATGATCCAAGATTACCAATAATTGTGTCCGATTCATTCAATGACAAAATCGGTTCAATGCACCATGCAATCCGAGAACTAACTGGCCTTTCCGCGGACAGATCCTTAAAAGCAGACACACAGTCTAGATCAGAGGTCTTCAAAGTGGGGGTCGCGACCCCCAGGGGAGTCGCGTAACCATAGAAAGGGGGGTCGCCAAAATTATAATTATGGAATTTTTTAAAATAATATTCAAACTTATTTTTCATTTCTAAAAAATTTTAGTGGGTCACGAAAAAAAAAAAAATTTTTCTAAAAAGGGGTCGCGACAAAAAAAGTTTGAAGAGCACTGGTCTAGATCAATCAGGGGTCACATGCTACACGCGAAGGTTGTCACCTTATCAGAATTCTAACTTCGATACAATACAGAAGATACTCAATATTAGTTTCAATACCACGGATAAAAGTCCTTTATAGCATAACTGTATAAAAGGTAGGTTCTCGACTGAGCTCCAATCTCTGGACCCGACCTCCCGCAAAACATTCACAGCAAGAACTCGTCTAACAACAAGCACTGTAAAGAATGTTCCTTTCTTCCTATGTGTACCTAAAACTAAACGGAACTTCCATGAACAAAGTTTCTTCCCAAGAACCTCCCATAGGTGGAACACAATACCACGGTTTTGCTTCCCAGCTGACTACAACATGGTCGTTTTCAAGTTCAATGTTAACAAATTCTTGTTAAGACATCCACTTAAATGATCATTTTCACCCATCATTTCCAATCCTCTAATAGTGTTGTTTATTGCCAACCGATAATCTCATTAGAAAAATAAACCGGCGTCAAGCCAAATGCGTCCTTTTGGCGGTTTCTGGGGTGCCTTAAGTATAATTGATCCAAATAACTTATTAGAATGATTCAGTACTAAAAACGTGCCCCAAACTTTGTTCATGGAAGTTTAGTTTAGTACTAAAAACGTGCTATAAGGTGTCCCCCCCCGCTAAAAAACTGCCAACCATTAATAAAATTCACAATCCTTTCTGCAATCCAACCATATTTAGTACAAATAAACTGCAGTCTATACCTGACTTGTCCACCAAGTTTCAGTCACGAATGTCCAGCAGTCTTTATTTTGTCAGTATTCAGTGATATGCGAAAACACTTTAGTGATAGTCTCATTAGTAGGAAGTGTGATCCTGAATAGACTTCACACTCACCGGATCTTAACCCCCCAGATTTTTATCTGTAGGTAGTATCTTAAAGATAATATCTATCAAAATAATCCACAGACTATGCCTGACCTGAAGATGTCATCACAACCCAAGTTAGGGCAGTGCCAAAAGAGGAGTTTGTTATCAATGAAAGACTGTTGGAGATTCATGAATGACACTTGGTGGGCAAGCCATGCATAGACTGAAGTTTACTTGTACCAAATATGATTACAATTGCGAAAAGGATTGTAAATTTTATTAACGATTCCATGGGTGACAGTTTTTTTTAGGTCATCACTTATCAAGGCCAAAAGCCACTCGAGGATGAAGGTTTATTGTATGTAAACGTATTGCTATGTAAAAAAAGAAACGGAATTGGATATTTTCAGAACAACATCACAGCCGACCACCATGTGTTATTTCTCAATTGAGATCTTCTATGTCGTAGATGTGAAGTTGTGTGTAGGGGGTGGGGAGATGTACGGAAGTGGCAAATCTGAAACCTTTCAATACTCTTCATGTGGGAGCATTATTTATACTAGAAACACAGAATTGGTCAATATTATTTTTTTAAAAAACCACTGTTGACCAAGCAAAACGTCTATCAGGCATGTGTACGCAGTGTGATGGTGTGTGGAAGTGAAACCTGAACCGTGAGGGTTGCGGACATGCGTTGCATGAAGAGAAATTATATGAGAATGATACAATGTGATGGTGTGTGGAAGTAGGGGTGGGACGTAATGGGTGAAAATTTCAGATTCATGCGAATAGTACTTTTTTGTGTTCATTTATACATAAATAACACTAAACAATCAAACATTTTGAAAATTTTGCAAAATTCAGAAGGTGCAAACCAAAATAGCTGTTAGGGCTGCACGGAACTCAAAATCCATCATTTTTCGGTGAAAAAGTGGTTTCATGCGACATTGCAGGTCCTAAAACATCCTCAAAAGCTATGAATGGATATAGATGGTTAAATCTGATATAGTACTTTACTTTAGGACCATTTTCAGGCTGTGAAAGGGTTTTCATGAATGTAAAATAGCCCAAAACTATTGGCCTGCACCTTCTGAATTTTGCAAAATGTTCAAAATGTTTTATTGTTTAGTGTTATTTATGTATAAATGAACACAAAAAAATATTACTCGTATGAATCTGAAATTTTCACCCATTACGTCCCACCCCTAATGGAAGTGAAACCTGAATAGTACGGGTTGAGGACATGCGTTGCATGAAGAGAAATTATATGCGAATGATACAATGGATGTGTAAATATGAGTTTTAAAGACAGGCTTAGATCTGATGACCTCAGAGGAAAATTAAATCTGGACATTATAGGGATATGTGTGCAGAACAAAAGATGAAGACCTGGCCAGAGATAGGTTAGTTTGGAAGTAAATTTCCAAAAGCCGTTAAATGCATGGCAGTATGTAAAACATGTTAAAACTGATGATGATATGATGATGAAGATGAAGATGAAGATGATAAAGAAGAAGATGATGAAGAAGATGAAAAAGAAGATGAAGAAAATGATGAAGAAGAAGATGAAGAGGATGATGAAGATGAAGATGATGATGATGATGAAGATGATGAATATGATGAAGATGATGAATATGATGAAGATGATGAATATGATAGAGAGGATGAAGAAGATGAAGAATATGAAGAATATGAAGAAGATGATGAAGAAGATGAAGAAGATGAAGAAGATAAAGAAAATGATGAATATGATGAAGATGATGAAGAAGATGAAGAAGATAAAGAAAATGATGAAGATGATGAAGAAGAAGATGATGAAGAAGATGATGAATATGATGAAGATGATAAAGAAGATGAAGATAAAGAAAATGATGAAGATGATGAAGAAGAAGATGATGAAGAAGATGAAGAAGATGATGAATATGATGAAGATGATGAAGAAGATAAAGAAAATGATGAAGATGATGAAGAAGAAGATGATGAAGAAGATGAAGAAGATAAAGAAAATGATGAAGATGATGAAGATGATGAAGATGATGAAGAAGATAAAGAAAATGATGAATATGATGAAGATGATGAAGAAGATGAAGAAGATAAAGAAAATGATGAATATGATGAAGATGATGAAGAAGATGAAGAAGATAAAGAAAATGATGAAGAAGATGATGAAGATGATGAAGAAGATGAAGAAGATGAAGAAAATGATGAAGATGATGAAGAAGAAGATGATGAAGATAAAGAAAATGATGAAGATGATGAAGAAGAAGATGATGAAGAAGATGAAGAAGATAAAGAAAATGATGAAGATGATGAAGAAGATGATGAAGAAGATGATGAAGATGATGAATATGATGAAGATGATGAAGATAAAGAAAATGATGAAGATGATGAAGAAGATGATGAAGAAGATGAAGAAGATAAAGAAAATGATGAAGATGATGAAGAAGATGATGAAGATGAAGAAGATGATGAATATGATGAAGATGATGAAGAAGATGAAGAAGATGAAGAAAATGATGAAGATGATGAAGAAGAAGAAGATGATAAAGAAGATGAAGAAGATGAAGAAGATGAAGAAGGTGAAGAAAATGATGAAGAAGAAGATGAAGAGGATGATGAAGATGAAGAGGATGAAGATGAAGAAGATGAAGATAATGATGATGAAGATATGATGACGATGATGAAGATGAAGATGATGAAGAAGATGAAGATGAAGAAGATGCAGAAGATGAAGAAGAAGATGAAAAAGATGAAAAAGATGAAGAAGATGAAGAAAATGATGAAGATGATGAAGATGAAGAGGATGATGAAGATGATGAAGAAGATGAAGATAATGATGATGAAAATGATGAAGATGATGAAGATAATGATGATGAAAATGATGAAGATGATGAAGATGATGAAGATATGATGACGATGATGATGAAGATGATGAAGAAGATGATGAAGATGATGAAGAAAATGATGAAGAAGAAGATGAAGAGGATGATGAAGAGGATGATGAAGATGAAGATGATGATGAAGATTAAGATGATGATGATGATGAAGATTAAGATGATGATGATGATGAAGATGATGATGAAGATGATGAAGATGATGATGAAGATGATGATGAAGATGATGATGAAGATGATGATGAAGATGATGATGAAGATGATGAAGATGATTAAGATGATGAAGAAGATGATGAAGATGATGAAGAAGATGAAGAAGATGAAGAAGATGAAGAAGAGGAAGATGAAGAGGAAGATGAAGAGGAAGATGAAGAGGAAGATGATGAAGAAGATGATGAAGATGATGAAGATGAAGGAGTTCCAGAGGCCGACAGAGGAAAGAAGTTATTGGAGTAGAAGGCTCTCTCTATCCATCTAACATTTATTGTTGGCTAGTTTTTTACCTTGAAGTAGTATTTTTTTTTTAGCTCCTTACATCAAGTGGCTTCATACCTTGTCTGGAGTGATTTCTATAAAATACTTCTTTTTTTTTTAAATATGCAATCATAGATGTACAGACACGTGCACATGTAGAGACACGTACAGACACACACACAAACAGGTACAGACACATGTATGCACACAGGTATGGACACACGAACACAGAGACGTACAGACATATTTTATTTAGCTCCTCTCCAGGGGAGGTTAGACACAAAGTCAGGTGTGGGTTTGAGAAGCCAGCGCATTCGGAAAAATACACTCAGGCCTACCAAAAAATGTCCGAGCAGCCCGTCGGCATTCCCCGGTAGATGCGCCTCAGGCGATTAGCAAAACTCAGCCAGGGAAGTCACCTGGGTTTAAGGTTGTGTTGTTTTTTTATCACATTCGGATAAGTGCACTCTGGCCTGCAAAAAATACCAGAGCAGCCCCGTCGGCATTCCCCGGTAATGCCTGGGAGGGTGGACCATACCTCAGTCTGACATAAACACAGCCACTGTCCGACTGTTTCGTATCATAATTCTATGCAGACATATATAAGGATACTTACAGATATATGCACATAGAAACAGATGCACCCACACACGCATGCACGCAAATTGCGATCGGATATTAGAGAGATGATTTCAGAAAGAACACAAGAGGTTGTCATCAAAGAACGGAAAACAATAGAAAGTGGAAGCGAATAAAAAAAAAATGGGTGCGTGCGTAGAAGGCGGCGGTGAGGGGTGAGGGGTGGGGATGAGAGATTAGAGAGTAAGATGGAAGGAGGTTCTAGAAAACGACGGATAATCGTCTCGGATCTCCTCCATTATAGTTGTTTACTGGACTGGCAAAGAATGTGGGGAGAGGGCGGCAAGAAAGAAGGAGCCTCAGTGCAGCGAAGAGTACCTGCACTCAAAGGCACGCACGCACGCAGACGTTTGGATTCTCGTTCTGCTGCGTAAACACGCTTCCCTTCCGTCTCGAATTTAATAATTATTTTTCTATTTTCTAAGTTAAATTGTTAAGTCCGATTTTAATTTAAAAATTCTCCGCGCCTCCGTTTCCCCAATCAACGGCGCTTGTTAGCACGAGCAGTATTTTATGATATTTCTGATATTGTTGTTTTAGTTATACTAGTTTATACGCGCTCCTTCAGCGCTGGGTATGTCAAATTCCATCTATTATTATGAGCACTTTATCCATTGTGTAACGAGCTCATGTGAACCCATGACTAAAGATTCCCATGTTCGAATAGATGAAGGTTGGAGATTACATCGGCCGAAACGTTGTGAGAATAAAATACAAGATGAGAACAGTCGTCATACTTATTTACTTTAACTGTAATAATGATTACCTATTAAAACTCACAATATGACTTTGATCATTCCTTCAACTTTTATAATGCTCTACTAGTTAAACAAATTATGTGCTTTTATTTAAAATTAAAATCAAAGAGAACAATATACACTAAAGATTTGTGAGTCTGACAATATACACCTGAAGATCGGAGGTTACATCGGCCGAAACGTTGTGAGAATAAAATACAAGATGAGAACAGTCGCCTGAATAATCAAAATAATACTTATTTATTTTAACTGTAATAATGATTACCTATTAAAACTCACAATATGTTAAACGCCTTATGCTCCCATATATATGACTTTGACCATTCCTTCAACTTTAATAATGCTCAGTTAAACCTATTCAAAAACTATCAGCAAACAAAGAATGTGCTTCTATTATGTTTCCCCTTTAAAATTAAAATCAAAGATTTGTGAGTTCGACAAGATACACCTGAAGATCGTAGGTTACATCGGCAAAAAAGTTGTGAGAATAAAATACAAGATGAGAACAGTAGTCCGAATAATCCAAATAATACTTATTTATTTTTTATCGTTCCTTCAATTTCAATAGTTAAACCTATTCAAAAGAAATCCACACACAGATTAATAATTATAATCAAGGAGAACACTATACACATAGACACTGGATGATTCTGTGGTTAATACCCGTTCCTTTAGCACCGTTAGTACAGTACCTGGATATGTCAATCTCCATCTTTACCTAGCTTCCACCACTTTATAGGATGAAGTATTTACACATAGACATAAAACTTATAATAGTTTTACTAGTGATGAGACGATTCCAATACTTTCCCAGATTCGATTATTCCAATATACTGACCAATTCTGTTCTAAATTCCCTAAATCGATTCTAAAATGGACAAAAAAAAGTAGGATTTCATTTTTTGGGGGTGGGGGGTGGGGGGGTTAACGGAGAGTATTCATCTTCTTTTAAATGTAGATATAATTTTTCTTTTTGATGTGGCATATCGTTTTAATGTTTTCCCTTTCTGTGTCCTATCCAAGATTTCGATGAACTCATTGTGAGATTTTCGTCTATATTTTTCACTTGTGCCATTTTTTTCCTATTTATCTACTCGTGACATTTTTACCGGGCCATTTTTTTTCTAAATTCGTTACTATAATCTCTAAATTTTACTTTTACCGATAGTTTCAAATCAATAAATATTTATTATTTTATCAATATAAAATGAAGGTTTTAACAAAAAATAATTAAAACATTGAATTAAAGTTACATTCTGAACACTTTTAAAAGGATTTTATTTCACGACAAGAAATAGAATTTAAACCAAGTGAAATGGACAACAAAATAAGTTTGTTTATATATTTATTTCACAATAATTTTTAATTTGTGTGTAATAAAATTCTAAAACATGTCTCGCTTCCACTAAAGTGTATGACGTCACGTTCGATCACACAGGCCTTACTTTACGAAGGCCGGGCGCATTTTCAGATTGTTGGACTCAGAGAAGAAGTCTCTTCCATTCCCTGCTGTTGAAAGCGCCATTATTATTGACTGACCTTGGGAAGCCCAAAAAGGAGAGTCCATATTCACGACTCCCCTCTCTTCCCCCTCGACCATCCACTCTCCCCAACCAAAAGCCTCCAATCCATTTCATGTCACGTTCAACAAGGTGTTGTTATATATTACCAGGGCTCTGTAACATACGTTTTTCTTGTTGTTCTTTGATATGGCAGGGGCGCATGAGAAGAGTAATGTTTTCCATTGGTTTAGAGGGGCACAAATAACGAAGAAACCAACAAAAAATCAGAAGGCAGGAGGGCACATCGGCCGAAACGTTATGATGATAACAAAGAAGATGAGGAAAACAGTCTGAGAATTTTAAATAATAATAAAAATTCCTCATCCGAAAATTGCAGACACAAATTACTTTCTTCTTTTTTTTTTAACTTGAGAACAAACAAATCAGTTGCTTTGAGATGAGTGTATGGGGAAGAGGTTAGGGGATGGGAGCAGACCCCCTTCTGCATCTGCCATTAGATGATGACATGTTATCATTTATGAGATGGCTTGTTTATACTGGCAGGGATGGAGAAATTAAATAGAAAGAAGGTTGTTGTTACACATGGGTGGGGGGGGATGGGCGTCTATATAAGGAGAGAAAGAGAGAGATAGGGAGAGAAAGAGGGGATAAAGAGAGAGAGAGAGGGGGGATAAAGAGAGAGAGAGGGGGGATAAAGAGAGAGAGAGAGAGAGGGGGGATAAAGAGAGAGAGAGAGGGGGATAAAGAGAGAGAGAGGGGGATAAAGAGAGAGAGAGGGGGATAAAGAGAGAAAGAGAGGGGGATAAAGAGAGAGAGGGGGGATAAAAAGAGAGAGGGGGGATAAAAAGAGAGAGAGAGAGAGAGGAGATAAAGAGAGAGAGAGAGGGGATAAAAAGAGAAAGAGAGAGGGAATAAAAAGAGAAAGAGAGAGGGAATAAAAAGAGAGAGAGGGGATAAAAAGAGAGAGAGGGGATAAAAAGAGAGAGAGGGGATAAAAAGAGAGAGAGGATGAAGAGAGAGAGAGAGGATGAAGAGAGAGAGAGAGGATGAAGAGAGAGAGAGGATGAAGAGAGAGAGAGAGGATGAAGAGAGAGAGAGAGAGAGGATGAAGAGAGAGAGAGAGGATGAAGAGAGAGAGAGAGGATGAAGAGAGAGAGAGGATGAAGAGAGAGAGAGGATGAAGAGAGAGAGAGGATGAAGAGAGAGAGAGGATGAAGAGAGAGAGAGAGGATGAAGAGAGAGAGAGAGGATGAAGAGAGAGAGAGGATGAAGAGAGAGAGAGGATGAAGAGAGAGAGAGGATGAAGAGAGAGAGAGAGGATGAAGAGAGAGAGAGAGGATGAAGAGAGAGAGAGAGAGGATGAAGAGAGAGAGAGAGAGGATGAAGAGAGAGAGAGAGAGGATGAAGAGAGAGAGAGAGGATGAAGAGAGAGAGAGAGGATGAAGAGAGAGAGAGAGGATGAAGAGAGAGAGAGAGATGATGAAGAGAGAGAGAGAGAGATGATGAAGAGAGAGAGAGAGAGATGATGAAGAGAGAGAGAGAGAGAGATGATGAAGAGAGAGAGAGATGATGAAGAGAGAGAGATGATGAAGAGAGAGAGATGATGAAGAGAGAGAGAGAGGATGAAGAGAGAGAGAGAGGATGAAGAGAGAGAGAGAGGATGAAGAGAGAGAGAGAGGATGAAGAGAGAGAGAGAGGATGAAGAGAGAGAGAGAGGATGAAGAGAGAGAGAGAGGATGAAGAGAGAGAGAGAGGATGAAGAGAGAGAGAGAGGATGAAGAGAGAGAGAGAGGATGAAGAGAGAGAGGATGAAGAGAGAGAGAGAGGATGAAGAGAGAGAGAGGATGAAGAGAGAGAGAGGGGAGATGAAGAGAGAGAGAGAGAGGGGATGAAGAGAGAGAGAGAGAGGGGATGAAGAGAGAGAGAGGGGATGAAGAGAGAGAGAGGGAGGATGAAGAGAGAGAGAGAGGGGATGAAGAGAGAGAGAGAGGGGATGAAGAGAGAGAGAGAGATGAAGAGAGAGAGAGAGATGAAGAGAGAGAGAGGGGATGAAGAGAGAGAGAGAGGATGAAGAGAGAGAGAGAGGAGATGAAGAGAGAGAGAGAGGGGATGAAGAGAGAGAGGGAGAGGGATAAAAAGAGAGAGAGGGGGGATAAAAAGAGAGAGAGGGGGGATAAAAAGAGAGAGAGGGGGGATAAAAAGAGAGAGAGGGGGGATAAAAAGAGAGAGAGGGGGGATAAAAAGAGAGAGAGGGGGGATAAAAAGAGAGAGAGGGGGGATAAAAAGAGAGAGAAGGGGGATAAAAAGAGAGAGTGAAGGGGGATAAAAAGAGAGAGAGGGGGGATAAAAAGAGAGAGAGGGGGGATAAAAAGAGAGAGAAGGGGGATAAAAAGAGAGAGAGAGGGGGATAAAAAGAGAGAGAGGGGGGATAAAAAGAGAGAGAAGGGGGATAAAAAGAGAGAGAGAAGGGGGATAAAAAGAGAGAGAGAAGGGGGATAAAAAGAGAGAGAGGGGGGGTAAAAAGAGAGAGAGAAGGGGGATAAAAAGAGAGAGAGGGGGGATAAAAAGAGAGAGAGGGGGGATAAAAAGAGAGAGAGAAGGGGGATAAAAAGAGAGAGAGAAGGGGGATAAAAAGAGAGAGAGAAGGGGGATAAAAAGAGAGAGAGGGGGGGTAAAAAGAGAGAGAGGGGGGATAAAAAGAGAGAGAGAAGGGGGATAAAAAGAGAGAGAGAAGGGGGATAAAAAGAGAGAGAGAAGGGGGATAAAAAGAGAGAGAGGGGGGATAAAAAGAGAGAGAGAAGGGGGATAAAAAGAGAGAGAGAAGGGGGATAAAAAGAGAGAGAGGGGGGATAAAAAGAGAGAGAAGGGGGATAAAAAGAGAGAGAGAAGGGGGATAAAAAGAGAGAGAGGAGGGATAAAAAGAGAGAGAGGGGGGGATAAAAAGAGAGAGAGGAGGGATAAAAAGAGAGAGAGGGGGGGATAAAAAGAGAGAGAAAGGAGGGATAAAAAGACAGAGAAAGAGGGGATAAAAAGAGAGAGAAAGAGGGGATAAAAAGAGAGAGAGGGGGGATAAAAAGAGAGAGAGGGGGGGATAAAAAGAGAGAGAGGGGGGGGATAAAAAGAGAGAGGGGGGGATAAAAAGAGAGAGAAAGTGGGGATAAAAAGAGAGAGAAAGGGGGGATAAAAAGAGAGAGAGGGGGGATAAAAAGAGAGAGAGAGAGAGGGGATGAAAAGAGTGAGTATATACATTTATTATGTCTCATTGTGTATCTTTTAATTATTAATCTCATTTCAACTTCTAAAAAAAATCCCATGAAATATATAATTTACAGATAAAATTCTCTTAAATATTTCATCAGATAGGCTCCAAAGTTTTATGGGACTGGCATAGACAGTAATGGAGGTGATGCCTGCATTAAAAAAAGAAATGTTTAATTTGAAAAAAAAAAAAAGGCCAGAGAGATGATTGGCAGGACAAAAGTGGCAACTTTCTCTCTGTATAAATTTCGTTGGTTAACTGTTTGACTCATATGGGCTGGTGCACCAACCACTAGCTTCCCTCTCCTGGACAAGGTGCAAAACAGAATTTCTAACCTAACAGATACTACACTATCTGCCAAGCTGCAGCCCCTGTTCCATCGATGCAGCAGTGCATTACTGTGCTTGTTTTACAAGTACACCTACGCAATGTTCTTCAATTAACTTACTGCACTTGCACCCCCGAAACGAAAATACCCCTGAACCACCAGACTAGCAGCAAAGTCCCACCCCTTCACTGTAAAGATCCCTAGATGCCTGAAGATTTGCTACTCTAGTAGCTTCTTAACCCGGACCGTTGACTTTTGGAATGCCCTTCCTGTTCCCTATTTCCCCGACAGTATCAACATGCAGAAATTTAAATGCAATGTGAAGAAACATCTTGCTGTCCAACTCCCCATCCAGGTTGCCCCGTGTAAATAGCTCCTGACGTAACAGTGGCAGTATGGTGGATAAAAACAATTTTTTCACTCTCGGAATTCTCGATTTTCTTATGGCTCCATTTTCAATATTTGATTTTTTTTTTTTATCATGATCAGTTTAAATCAAGTGAGGCGCGAGAGCGCTCTATCCCTTAATAGACCTCACGAATGACCTATGCTGGAAAGCTCATTTCTTTGATCAATCATAACTCAAAAACCAATAAACCAAATTAGTTAAAACTTTGCACAAAATTTTTATTTGATAGGTTCTATAAGTGTGTAGAATTTCAGCATCATTAGTCAAGGCAACCCAGAGATCCAGAAAGTTCAATCATGAAATCATGTTATCTGTGTGTACGTATGTGCCACCCTGTATCTCATCAACTATTTGATGGATTCAGCTGATTTTTGGCAGAGATAGAGGTTCTAGGGTCTAGTTGATGGCATTTTAATTTCAGTTTACCATATACCTTAGTTTTCCAGAAAATTCCAAAAAACCTTATGAGAAGACATTGTATTGAGGCATAGCCTTTACAAATGTAGTGACAATCCATGAGAAATGCCAGTATACTGAAATCATATGCCCTTAATAGGGTTAAGATGAAAATCCATATACACTAAATGTACAAAAGCAAGGAAATTCCCAATTTTTTACACTTTTATTGTCATTAAGGGTATGACTACATATCAACCAAACCATTTCATTATCACATCACTACAGTATAAATCTCTATGCATGAGTGGATGAAGTGTGTGAGGTGCGCTGAAGAAAAATTCCTACCAGTAAAATACATAGCCCTGTTGTGCTCGCATACCCTTAATGACAATAAAAGTGTAAAAATTTGGGAATTTCCTTGCTTTTGTACATTTAGTGTATATGAATTTTCATCTTAACTCTATTAAGGGCATATGATTTCAGTATACTGGCATTTTTCATGGAATTTTGTTAGATATCGATTTAGATGGATCTGTCATATCAAGCAGGAAGATTCCACTCTCCTGGGGACTCTCCTCTCTATACAAGAAATATCTGATGTCCATAAGTTGGGCAGGATAAGATGGCTTGGCCATATCGAACGAAGGTCACAAGCATGTCCATCGCATCAAGTCGGCAGGCCGGAAGACCGAAGCTTTCTTGATAGTGTTCCTCCTAGAAGATCAATATTTGATTCGCGCTTTTCAGTTTTTCTCTTGGATGTTGCCATCGTATTTAGTTTAACGTTCGTTTTACATGCTGACATGTGCTGGACGGCTTTTAGAAATTCACTCCCAAACACTAAACTATCTCTGAATAAAAAGAAAATGCAATTTGATTTATTTTTTTCGAGAAAATACTTTGTCCGGGTCGGAATCATTTTCAAATTGTCGCCATCTTTAAAATAAAAGGACGTAACTCTGTAATCATCCAAACAGAGTTACTTCCCTTTGATTGGAACAAAAATATCTTGGAAAGAAAAAGCAAAAACAGATTGCAACTAAATACACTACCGGACAATGCTAGACAGATACAGCTTAAATTAGGGGTGGGACGTAATTGATGAAAATTTCAGATTCATGCGAGTAGTATTTTTTTGTGTTCATTTATACATAAATAACACTAAACAATCAAACATTTGGAAAATTTCAGATTCATGCGAGTAGTATTTTTTTGTGTTCATTTATACATAAATAACACTAAACAATCAAACATTTTGAAAATTTTGCAAAATTCAGAAGGTGCAGGCCAAAAATAGCCGTTAGGGCTTTACATGACTCAAAATCCGGTGAAAAAGTGCTTTCATGCGATATTGCAGGTCCTAAAACATCCTCAAAAGCTATGAATGGATATAGATGGTTAAATCTGATATAGTACTTTAATTTAGGACCATTTTCAGGCTGTAAAAGGGTTTTCATGAATGTAAAATAGCCAAAAACTATTGGCCTGCACCTTCTGAATTTTGCAAAATTTTCAAAATGTTTGATTGTTTAGTGTTATTTATGTATAAAAGAATACAAAAAAATACTACTCGCATGAATGTGAAATTTTCACCCATTACGTCCCATCCCTACTTATATATGTGTGTGTATATATATATATATATATATATATATATATATATATATATATATATATATATATATATATATATATATATAGTCTTGGAAGTTTCTCAACCATTAAAACTATATAAAAAAAAAATTTTAATAAAAAAAACTTAAGTCCCAAGTCGTTCAGTGGAAAATCACTCATGTAAGTCAATTTAACTTTTACAGTTATTATTTTATAAATTAAAAAATCAGAATCGCTAATTGCATCGGGAAAAATATTGGAATCGTCCCATCACTAATATATATATAATATAATATATATAATATATATATATAGTATTGATGGGACGATTTCAATATTTTTCCCCGATTCCGATACAATTACCGATTATGATTATATATATATATATATATATATATATATATATATACACACACACTGATGGTGACATGATAAATTCATGTATGCTTTTCTTGTAATTTAAAATCCGTTTCTATGCTAAAATAATGAATTTCTTCACATTTGACAAATAAAAAATAACTTTATGGAAAATGTAAAAGAATGTAAAATTATAGGTGTAGAAATCATAGGTGTAAAAATCATAGGTGTAAAAATCATAGGTGTAAAAATCATAGGTGTAGAAATCATAGGTGTAAAAATCATAGGTGTAAAAATCATAGGTGTAAAAATCATAGGTGTAAAAATCATAGGTGTAAAAATCATAGGTGTAGAAATCATAGGTGTAGAAATCATAGGTGTAGAAATCATAGGTGTAGAAATCATAGGTGTAGAAATCATAGGTGTAAAAATCATAGGTGTAAAAATAATAGGTTTAAAAATCATAGGTGTAAAAATGATAGGTGTAGAAATCATAGGTGTAAAAATCATAGGTGTAGGAATCATAGGTGTAGGAATCATAGGTGTAGGAATCATAGGTGTAGGAATCATAGGTGTAGGAATCATAGGTGTAGGAATCATAGGTGTAGGAATCATAGGTGTAAAAATCATAGGTGTAGGAATCATAGGTGTAGGAATCATAGGTGTAGGAATCATAGGTGTAAAAATCATAGGTGTAAAAATCATAGGTTTAAAAATCATAGGTTTAAAAATCATAGGTTTAAAAATCATAGGTGTAAAAATCATAGGTGTAAAAATCATAGGTTTAAAAATCATAGGTGTAAAAATCATAGGTTTAAAAATCATAGGTGTAGGAATCATAGGTGTAGAAATCATGGGTGTAAGAATCATAGGTTTAAAAATCATAGGTTTAAAAATCATAGGTGTAAAAATCATAGGTGTAAAAATCATAGGTTTAAAAATCATAGGTGTAGGAATCATAGGTGTAGAAATCATGGGTGTAAGAATCATAGGTGTAAAAATCATAGGTGTAAAAATCATAGGTGTAAAAATCATAGGTTTAAAAATCATAGGTGTAAAAATCATAGGTGTAAAAATCATAGGTGTAAAAATCATAGGTGTAGGAATCATAGGTGTAGAAATCATGGGTGTAAGAATCATAGGTGTAAAAATCATAGGTTTAAAAATCATAGGTGTAAAAATCATAGGTTTAAAAATCATAGGTGTAAAAATCATAGGTTTAAAAATCATAGGTTTAAAAATCATAGGTTTAAAAATCATAGGTTTAAAAATCATAGGTTTAAAAATCATAGGTTTAAAAATCATAGGTATAGAAATCATAGGTATAGAAATCATAGGTGTAAAAATCTCAACTTTGTGCAGCGTTTCTTTCTTTGTCTTAGCGCGCAAGTCAGGTCACACAAAATCTCTACCAATTGGCAAAGAAAACCGTTGTCTTTTTAAAGAATGCACGTGCACGCGTTCATATTGTCGTGAATTACCATTAATAGCAACAGATTTCTTTCCATGAACAAAGTTTATTTCCAAAACAGAAATTCTTCTCAGTCTATAAAATATTTATCCATATCCAAGACTCCCACATCGGAGTTCGGACCCATTTTGTGCGTATTCAGTTTTATAATCTATTTTGTTTCTTCCTGTTTGGATGGGAAATTGGTGTCTATTAAACTCTATTCGATGTTTTGGAGTGTGTCCAAGGTTGCAATGAATTTCTTTCAGGCAACGATTTCTCGAATAACAAAATACAAGACTGACGCAATATAATCCAATTTATTTTAACACGTAATAACTTTCAATTTAATAATAAACATTACCTACAAAACGGAGATAGCGCCATGAGCACTAAAAATGGCGCGCGACTACGCGAATACATTTAGACGCTAAAATTAATTAGCAACTTATCCACTACTGTAGATTTCATTATTATGGACACATGGACTAAACAAACGGACATTTATAACGACAGCTAACAGAACGAAAAAGGGGTGAAAAAAAAAAAAAGACCCAAATAGGCAACAAATAAATGTTACCAAAGGCAAGATAAGTTACTCGTCTACTAACCTGGATAAGTTTATTTGTGTTTTAACTTATTTTAAAGAGTCTTTTTTTTTTGTTCAAAACAAATCTGGTGTCAACTTGTTCAGTTAGAACGGAAAAAAAAGTCTGAAATTACAGAGTTTTGATAATCGCTCAAAAAAGCGTTTTAGTTCGATTTAAAATTAGTGACGAGACACCATTTTAGAATTGAAAACAAAAAATATACCGATTTGATCAGCTGACCTCTCGATACCAATTTTAAATTGATACATATATAGAGATCTTTCTCCCTCTCTCTCTCTCTGTACACACATTATATATATATATATATATATATATATATATATATATATAAAATTACATAAACAATATGATAGCCTTACGTCAATCAACCAACGTTTCAATGCGTATTACCGCATCTTGTCAAAGGCAGAGTTAAAATTTAAGAATTTATCTCTGCCTTTGACAAAATGCGGTAATACGCATTGAAACGTTGGTTGATTGACGTAAGGCTATAATATTGTTTATGTAATTTTATAAATGCTCTACTTGGTGTTGAGCACTCTTGAAAAACTTGGTTTTATGTTCACTTTATTAAAACATTTGAACTTGATCAATATATATATATATATATATAAAGATAGATGAAAGAAGAGGGATAAACATGTACAAATGACAAATCTATTTCAACTTCGATTGTTCAATGCAAGGTGTACTCAGTGGAAACATGTTTATTATTCTTTCCTTAAGCCAAGGCTTTTCAATAATTAAAATCTTATGTTTTTACCGAGTACACCTTGCATTGAACAATCGAAGTTGAAATAGATTTGTCATTCGCACATGTTTATCCCTCTTCTTTCATTTATCTTTATAATTGTTCTATCTCGTATATTGAGCTTAAACCATTTCACTATAGGTTCTATCTACTAAAAGTATACTTTTAGTTTCATATTTTATATATATATATATATATATATATATATATATATAATCTCTCTGTACAGGTCTCTCTCCCCCTATATATATATATATATATATATATATATATAAATAAATTTTTCGTGGTACAAAATGCAATAACGGCGAGGAATGCAGACGTTTGGACATTTTTTTAGAATGAAATTGAACAAGTATAAAAACGAGAGGAAATTAAAAAAAAAATTAATGAATGTACTAAGCCGGCTTTCGTCCACACTCATCAGAGTATTAACGTGGAAGTTAAATACGACTAAAAACTTAAAAGAAATTTACAATGAAAACTAGTGACAAGTTTGGGAGAAAAAAAAATAATATGGGGAGGAGGATCACAAGTTGATCACATTAAGTCCTAGAAGCCACTCCTTTTGTTTACAAAGGGAGGGTTTGATTGATTTGATATATATGGCTTCCAGGACTTTGAGGTGGAATAGAGAATGCGATCTACTTATGACAGAAAACCGGTCACTAGTGTACGTCAACGTCAACGCACATTCGGCGCTATTTATAAGATGGTCAGCATCTCTATCTCTCTATTATAATAGAAGACACCCCCTCTCTAGGTCAAAGTGTAGTATCTGTTCCGATGGATACTGCACGCCTGTCCTGTGCAGTTCTAGGAGGTCCACCCTCCCAGGCTTTGCCTCCCCTCTTTGGGGAGGAGTAAGTTTATTGCTTACTGTCTGTGGCGCCCCTTCCAGGGAGTGCCGACGGGGCTG
Source organism: Sepiola atlantica (assembly GCA_963556195.1). NCBI lineage: Eukaryota > Metazoa > Mollusca > Cephalopoda > Sepiida > Sepiolidae > Sepiola > Sepiola atlantica. The sequence continues at coordinate 46,755,794 of OY744553.1, read as the reverse complement.
CCCAGGCAATTTTTTAAATGGCCAGAGTGCTCACCTCTCGAGCGCTGGCTATTCAAACCCCACTTTCTCGACCCGATCTTGGGTCACATCTTACTTGTGGGAGTAAGATAAAACTGGCCATGTGCCTAACTCCTGGGGAGGAGTAAATAAAAAACCCTCTCTAGGGGATTATCAGTGAAAACGCTTCAAAATGGCGATCTGTTTATTTCTTATGGATAGTGAGAGCATTTACGAAGGACACACGCCAAAAGCCTCACTGAATAACTGTGATATCAATTCGGACTCACGGACAAGGACGAGGAGGGTGGGGGTGGGGTAGAAGAAAAGGACAGTGCACGACTGCATTGCCTGTCAAAGCTGCATCAAGCGCAAAACAGGACTGCACAAAGAAACATAGAAGCTGTGCACATCTGGAGCCAGCTCCCTACCCACCACATCGGTACCTGACTAAACCTCCGGTGGCACAAAGCCTTCCAAGTCCGCATCAGATTAATCACTCACAGCCAGTGACGCAGCATCCCGTCTCCCTCTTCTTCCATGATGTCCTTCAAGAACGGACGAGTAGCAATAATAATAAGACAAATATATTTATATAGTTCGTTAACTAATTTGCATAGTGTTTTGCAAAAGGACATCTCATTAATATACAATTCGTTCTTATTGTTTTAATATAACCCACAGTTCTATTTGTGCATATTTTTTTTTTTTATATCCTGAATAAACGCTTAGCATTTTGGGTGGACAAAGTTTTTCTGGTCCTTTCTGGTTAATTTACTTTTCGGGGGTTCTTGGTTGGAATTCTTTGCTTCCTTAATTTTTCCCGGGCAACATCGGAACATGGATCCCCACTAGTAATAATAATAATAAAATGGACTAACAAAGCTGAGATGGGAAACCAAATTGGAAACGCAAATTAACAAAAAGAACCCTAACCCTAACCAAATTTGAAACGCAAATTAAGAAAAAGAACCCTAACCCTAATCAAATTGGAAACGCAAATTAACATAAAGAAGCTAAAGCTGTGAACTGAAGACAATGGAAGCGGAAAAATAGGATTGACAAAGAAGAAGAAGAAAGACTAAACAAGAAACATGAAAAACTAAAACAAAAACAAAGGAGGGAAGACTGAGCAGATACAGATACAAATCTGAACAATACAAACAAAACTTTTGGAAAGAATGAAAGCCCGTTTTACCAAAACATAAAAACGGGAGAAGACCAAAAACAGAACAACCACAGCCAACAAAAACAAAACAATCCTGGAGCAATATATGGGAAATGCGACAAGAGCAAAACAGAAATGCCAAACGGCTGAAAAACTTGAGAGAAGAGCTTCAGAAACTGAAATTAATGAGAAACACTCAAAACGACCTGTCCTTATACCAATCAGTATACCAATATTATTAGTCCACAAAATACAGACTTCCACTCCGGAAAATCCTCCCAACTATCACCCCTACTCCCCATAAATATATAAAAAAAATAGGAATAAATATCTTAATATTTTAATTAGTTAAAAATGTTAAATTTCGAATACAGAATCATTAAGAACCTTGTAGAGTTACTCCCCTTAGACCGACTGCAGAGCCACGAATCGGATTACAGAGACACGAATCGGATTAAATTTTAAGTTAAATTCTTTTTGGATTGATTTAAGGCCTTGAATTTAAATTTGATGTTTTTTAAAAAAATCTTTTCATTCTTTCGGTAGTTTAATTCTTAAACCCACATTCTCTCCTTAGCATTTTCTAGACGACATAAAGTTACCCCTTCAAAACATTAACGACCTAATTTACGCTCCTAATGAACATTGAATCACGGGACTTGGATAGAGATTTTTTTTTTTAAATTTCAATTTTAAATCTTAATTGTTACATTTCAACCCCCTTTTTTATAGTCTCACATTTCTCTCCCTAACACAAATTTTAAACAAATATACATAACACTCTAAAGCAAATAACATATCCAAACGAGAATTCACATTTGTGTAACAGGTGACAACATAAGCTGAAGAGAGCCGGATGGTTAAGTCCTTCTGAGCTTGAAACCGACGGTACTAATGTTGTACTAATTTTATATATATATATATATATATATATACATATATTAGTACTTCATGTATCCACATAAAATATTATAAGAAGATATAATTTTTTATGTGTCAGTTTTCAGTATTTACTTCAACAGTGCTCGATACGTAAGTAGATCTACGTAGTAAGCAATGAAAATATATATGGCAATCAAGCTACACAGAGGCTCCCGTGTTTCATCCCGGGGGAATCGTCAGGCTAAATTAGGGGATGAAACACGGGAGCCTCTGTGTAGCTTGATTGCCATATATATTTTCATTGCTTACTATATATATATATATATATATATATAGTGTGTATGTTCAAGTGAATAATTTTGGTAAGAAATCCGAGTAAGAGAGCTCAATGTAGAAAACAGAGCAAGAATCAAATATGGAAAGAAAAAATTCACATACACATTGCAACTGTCAGCATTTATAATTTATTTCGACTTCCTAATCTCTTCATGATGCTAACGGGACAGCTACCTATTGTTTTCCAATATGTAGCTGTCTCGTTAGCATTCTGAAGAGATTAGGAAGTCGAAATAAATTATAAATGCTGACAGTTACAATGTGTATGTGAATCTTTTCTTTCCATATTTGATTCTTGCTCTGTTTTCTACATTGAGCTCTTTTACTCGGATTTAAAAAATCTGCAACACTGGCATGTCGATGTTATCGATCAACAATCATTATAAACTGCGATCTCATCAGGCAGAGTTAGAATCCGATCTTAACCGTACATCATATTTGGAAAGAATGAAATGGAGAAAAAAAGAAGAAAAGAAATTTAAAATTTTAAAATTTGAGAAGTCACGTGCACGTCTGCACGCACACACACATATATGCTGCTACTGATTACAGCTGATTTGAGAATATATATATATATATATATAAGATATGAGAGAGAGAGAAAAAGAAAGAAAAAATTCACATACACATTGCAACTGTCAGCATTTATAATTTATTTCGACTTCCTAGTCTCTTTAGAATGCTACATATTGGAAAATATTAATGATTTTCCAATAGGTAACTGCCCCGTTAGCATTCTGAAGTGACTAGGAAGTCGAAATAAATTATAAATGCTGACAGTTGCAATGTGTATGTGAATTTTTTCTTTCTTTTTCTCTCTCTCTCATATCTTATATATATATATGTCATCATCATCATCATCATCAACCGGTTTATTTGTTGAATCAGGCCACAATTAATCCTCTGATGAGGGTGGGGCCTGATTGTCTAGTCTCGAAATCTAAGTCTTCCTCTCCCCTCCTGTCTTTGGCAAGGCTTGATGGAATCCATAGACCCTGAAGATCCACGCATCCTGGGATCTACGAAGCCCAAGACATTACCAGCAGCATTAGTGCTACTGGCACTGCCTTTCCTTTTTTCCTGCTGTATTTCGACTAGACATTGTATTTAAGGCAATTTTACGGCTGGATGCCTATCCTTTACCAACTTGAACACTTTTGGCAGTCCAAGACATAGTAAGTTATGAAAACATATTTATGGCAATTAAGCTACACAGAGGCTTCCGGGTTTCATACAATCCATCTGAACCACCATTCCACCACCTTGCCCTTAATCAGTACAATGCAGTAGCACCTTCGGATATCCTCATTGCAGACGTGATCGTGCACTATAATTCCAGCAGAGCATTTTGGTTTCCATAACAGAGAATCTTCACTCCACCTTCCGCGTTGTCGGTAAGCACTCGGAGCTCTACACAAAGTGACGGGTCGCACAACAGACGGTCACTGATCTTGTCATCGCAGAGAACACCCGGTGGTGTGCGCCACTTGAAAATCCAATTTAATTGGTTTTAATCAGCCGTAATTTGTAATTAACTCAAGTTGCCTATCTTTTACTTCTGTCTATTACTCTCACCCTCTTTCACTGTATCTGATTTTATACAGTTTCTACTGCACTAGTTTCTGTTTCTGTCTGTCTCTCTCTCTTTTTCTCTCTTCCCTACTCTCTCTCTCTTTTTCTCTCTTCCCTACTCTCTCTCTCTTTTTCTCTCTTCCCTACTCTCTCTCTCTCCCCTACTCTCTCTCTCTTTTTCTCTCCCCTACTCTCTCTCTCTTTTTCTCTCTCTCTCTTTTCCTCTCCCCTATTCTCTCTCTCTTTTCCTCTCTCTCTTTTCCTCTCTCTCTCTTTTCCTCTCCCCTATTCTCTCTCTCTTTTCCTCTCCCCTATTCTCTCTCTCTCTCTCTCTCTTTTCCTCTCCCCTATTCTCTCTCTCTCTCTTTTCCTCTCCCCTATTCTCTCTCTCTTTTTCTCTCCCCTACTCTCTCTCTCTCTCTCTTTTTCTCTCCCCATACTCTCTCTCTCTTGGCCTTTTGGCTAAGATCAAAGTGTAGTATCTGTTCCGATGGATACTGCACCCCATAGACTGGTATTGTCTTGACCTTCGGGGCTTGATTTACGCCGGTCTATGGGTCTGTCCTGTGAGTTCTATGAGGTCAACCCTCCCAGGCTTCGCCTCCCCTGAGGCACCCTTACCAGGGAATGCCAACGGGGCTGCCCAGGCAATTTTTAAACCCCACTTTCCCGACCCGACCTTGGGTCACATCTTACTTGTGGGAGTAGGATAAAAACTGGCCTTGTGCCTAACTCCTGGAGAGGAGTAAATCAATACTCTCTCTCTTACTCTCTGTGTTTATTAACAGCCAAAAGGTAATAAAACTAATTATAAAATAGAAAATTGGAATAGTCCATTATAAAAAAGGGAATATTACAGCAAGTATTAATATAATTTAACCCATAGCTGGAGAGTTGGTTGTTTTGTTTTACGGCATATCAACCCTTTTCGGGTTATTTAATGCCGAACGAGGTCATTTTGGTAAAAGTTCTTTATGTTTCAAGTTTTTTATATCTTCACATGTTTATTCATGGTATTCGGTTTGGTTGATAGAGGGAGAACCGGGGGTTGGAGGACGGGAGAGAAGGAGAGAGAGAAAGAGATGAAAGATAGAGGGAGAGAGAGAGAATGGGAGGGGAAATAGAGGGAGAGGAGAGAGAAAGAGAGGAGAAATAGAGGGAGGGGAGAGAGAGAAAAGGAGGAGAAATAGAGGGAGGGGAGAGAGAGAAAGGGAGGAGAAATAGAGAGAGGGGAGAGAGAGGGAGGGGATAGAGAGAAAAGGAGGAGAAATAGAGGGAGGGGAGAGAGAAAAAGAGGAGAAATAGAGGGAGGGGAGAGAGAAAGGGAGGAGAAATAGAGGGAGGGAAGAAAGAGAAAGGGAGGAGAAATAGAGGGAGGGGAGAGAGAGAAAGGGAAGAGGAGAAAAGGAGGAGAAATAGAGGGAGGGAAGAAAGAGAAAGGGAGGAGAAATAGAGGGAGGGAAGAAAGAGAAAGGGAGGAGAAATAGAGGGAGGGGAGAGAGAGAGAGAAAGGGAGGAGAAATAGAGGGAGGGAAGAAAGAGAAAGGGAGGAGAAATAGAGGGAGGGAAGAAAGAGAAAGGGAGGAGAAATAGAGGGAGGGAAGAAAGAGAAAGGGAGGAGAAATAGAGGGAGGGAAGAAAGAGAAAGGGAGGAGAAATAGAGGGAGGGGAGCAAGAGAAAGGGAGGAGAAATAGAGGGAGTGGAGAGAGAAAGGGAGGAGAAATAGAGGGAGGGGAGAGAGAAAGGGAGGAGAAATAGAGGGAGGAGAGAGAGAGAGAGAAAGGGAGGAGAAATAGAGGGAGGGGAGAGAGAGAAATGGAGGAGAGATAGAGGGAGGGGAGAAAGGGAGAAGAGAGAGAGAGAGAAAGGGAGGAGAAATGGAGGGGAGAAAAAGAAATGGAGGAGAAATAGAGGGAGGGGAGATAGAGAGAAATGGAGGAGAAATAGAGGGAGGGGGAGAGAGAAAAGGAGGAGAAATAGAGGGAGGGGGAGAGAGAAAGGGAGGAGAAATAGAGGGAGGGGAGAGAGAGAGAAATGGAGGAGAAATAGAGGGAGGGGAGAGAGAGAAAGGGAGGAGAATTAGAGGGAGGGGGAGAGCGTGCTAACAGAAAGCCAAATTGTGTATCTGGTTCTTTCATTTTTTTTTATAAATTTAACTGGCTTTGCAAACTCCCATTTCCTGATCCAAACAATCGAACCTGAGCTTTTTCTCATATATTGTAAAAATAAGAAAACATTAAAACATGGCAGGCATTAACTTTTACCTATTGCCCTGCCCTCTGGTGAGATTTTACCAAAGATGTATTTATTTAATTTCATCTGGCAAAATTATAGGGGACACGTACACGAATATCGGAGAGGGTCGGGGGGGGGGGGTGCTGGTGTATAAGCAGGAGGATCTCTAACTAGTTTAGCTATGTAGGTATAAAACCCAGTGACACATGTTGTCCCCATCCTATAAGTATAATATAGGTCAGAGGTATTATCCCTTCCCTCATGTTGAGTCAGAACGGTCCCCCCCCCCCCCGGGTCGGGTCTTTAACCCACGGGTAAAATGAAAAGGAGTACCATGTGACAACAACTCCACATCAGCAGATACAGACAAAGAGAGTGGAAAAAAGAAAAGAATATTCTGAACATGTGCTTTTAGAAATGAAAATGATAGTTCTCACTGAAACGTGACAGACCGACAAGTGAACAGAGATGATTGGACGTATCTAAAGTAACATGCGTCCATTTAACGTGCGCGTTTAGCGATGAACCAATAAAAATGCTGTTTGTCCACCATAAGCGTGACAGACCAACAAAAATGCTACTTTAAACTTTAGCGTGACAGACAAACGAAAATGTTATTTCGAACTTTAGCGTGACAGACAAACGAAAATGTTATTTCGAACTTTAGCGTGACAGACAAACGAAAATGTTATTTCGAACTTTAGCGTGACAGACAAACGAAAATGCTATTTAAAACTTTAGCGTGACAGACAAACGAAAATGTTATTTCAAACTTTAGCGTGACAGACAAACGAAAATGTTATTTCAAACTTTAGCGTGACAGACAAACGAAAATGTATTTTAAACTTAAACGTGACAGAGATACTTGGACGTATCTCAAAAAGATACGTCCGTTCAATCCGGGGTTTTTTTTTTTTTTTTTTTCCAAATAAACTGAATCTCTCGGCTAAAAAGGTGCCGGGGGCTGTTTAATTACTTATCACGTATAGGTGTAACAACCTACAAGATTAGAGGGAAGGGCGATTAGGGGAGTGCGAGATAAGGGAGTGACATAGGTGGTAGGGGTGGGTGAGAGGGGAGAGAAAGAACAAAGAAAATGTTTAGTGGTTTGGGAGTGAATGGGTTGAATTTCTTTGGTTTGTCTCTCTTACGGCAGATCAACCCTTTAGATAGATAGATAGATAGATATGAACAGACTTAGATAGATAGATAGATAGATAGATAGATATGAACAGACTTAGATAGATAGATAGATAGATAGATAGATAGATAGATATGAACAGACTTAGATAGATAGATAGATAGATAGATAGATAGATATGAACAGACTTAGATAGATAGATAGATAGATAGATATGAACAGACTTAGATAGATAGATAGATAGATATGAACAGACTGAGATAGATAGATAGATAGATAGATATATAGATATGAACAGACTGAGATAGATAGATAGATAGATATGAACAGACTTAGATAGATAGATAGATAGATATGAACAGACTTAGATAGATAGATAGATAGATAGATATATATGAACAGACTTAGATAGATAGATAGATAGATAGATATGAACAGACTTAGATAGATAGATAGATAGATAGATAGATATGAACAGACTTAGATAGATAGATAGATAGAGGTTATCGAAAGAGGTGGAGAGTACTTGGAATCTGGGGAGACTTGTTGTCACCTAGACTCCAGGGAACACCAGCGAGTAATCTTTGATAACGACCCGAGTGATAACCCCAGTGAGTACTACTAATAATAATCATCGTTGCTGACAGTTGCACAAAACAACGCAATCAGAACGAACCACATAAAAGTCAAGATAGACAAAACCCAGGAAAACAGTAAATGTAGACTCTGTGAAGAAAGAGACGAAACGGTAAACACATCATAAGCTAGCCCAAAGAGAATACAAAACAGACATGAAATGGGCTGGAAAGGTGGTCCGTAGGAACTGTGCAAACGAATGCACTTTCAGCATCTAGACAAATAGTAGAAGCATAAACAGGGCCTAAACTTCTTTATCATCAAATCTTTCTTGGAGTTCATACATTAGATCCATGGCTCTTTCTGCTTCTCGTAAATGTCAGATCTCTATATCACTCCAAACATATTCTCACACCAGAGGGCCATTCTCTATCTCTACAAATCTACAATCAGACCATGTATTGAGTACTGTTGTCATATTTGGGGCTGGTGATCGCTGTCCCATATCAGTTTTTTTCATAAGGTGCAGAAACGTATCTGTAATTTGTTTGGCTCCACCCTTTCTTCTTCTCTGCATCCTCTCTCTCTCTCTCTCACAGATGTGATGTTGCTAGTCTCAGTCTTTTCTATAAATACTATTTATGGTATGTGTTCTTCAGAATTGTCTGATCTATTCCCTGCTTCCTTTGTTCCAGCTCGTTTAGTTCGTTGGTCTAGTGGTCTCCATTAATTCGCTGTTTTGATACCTCATTGTAATACAACTTTCTATTCCAGTAGCTTCTTTGCAAGAACTGCAAGCTTGTGAACTCTCTTCTGCTGACTGAACCCTTATTTAATTCAAGGGGTAGCATGCTCGAAATTCCGTCCAGATTCCCGAGTTCGACAGAAATATTCCCGACTTCGGAAAGCTACACCTGAAGAAGGCCGGAGGTTACAGCGGCCGAAACGTTTGTGATGATAACACTCAAGATGAGAAATGTAGCCCGAATAACCAAAAGTATACAAATTATCCTCATCTCAAAAATTCAGAAATATAATAAATATATTTGTAATAAAAATAAAATTCAAAATTTCCAATAAAAGAAATCACTTTGCACAATTTCCTAACCTCGATTTTCTCATGTGTAAAATAAACAGGGAATCGATTTTCACAATTCACCGCTGACTGCTGAACACATTCTTAGCCGGAAGTGGAAAATCTCAGTGGTTATGCCATCTTACCAAAAACAGATACTACACTTTGCTCCTAGTAAAAATGCAAGAAAATAATTTTATACCGACTCCGGATTTCATTAAAAAAAAAAAATCGTTTTCGATTCACAAGATTTCACAGGGCTGTGTCGGATAATTGCCCTGTGAGGGTGGACGCATGTTTGCGTGGATGCATGTTGCACGGACGCATGTTGCGTGGACGTATGTGTGGGCGATCGTTTGGTTTGGCTTGCGCGATTTATTGCGGGTGGATTCGTACAGTCAAGTGCAAAATAAAGCTTGTTCTCACAGTCGGAGCTCACAAGCGTTGACAGGACCACCACGTTTGACGAGACCTCAGGTCAAGGGTCAAAATGCACCTGCGCATAGGGGTTCTGTGACGTCACGGGTTCTTGTGTGGGAAACTGAGTTTTGCCATCTGTTTTTTGAAGCAAGCTGAACAGACGTATTTCTCCATGTAGTCCGCAAATGAAAAGGGGAATTTATTTCCCTTAAAGAATACAGGCGTGAGGAGATTCCTTCCTCCTCCTCCTCGAATGGCTAAGAACTTAGTAGACCATAGATACTTAGGAATTAACTACGATAAAAAGTGGTAAATTGATCTCTCTCTCTCTCTCTCTCTCTCTCTCTCTCTCTCTCTCTCTCTTCGTTAGTAAAACATTTCTAAGAGCGATAGAAAATTGACGTCTAAATAAAGTAATCAAATTTAAAAGAGAGAGTCTGCCTTGTTTTTCGCTGTGTATGAGAATCTTTGTTACAGCCCAATACAACCATGATGATACTGGTGACGCGTAGTATGCGAGTATGGGGCAACGGACGACGGACATGTTCCAGCAGCAGGATAGCAGGACGCACCGTTGTAGCGAGAATCTACAACAATAACAACAATTATAATGAGACTAGACGGGTTGGTTTGCGTGTGTGTATGAACTGGTGAGAATATCGAACACCCGAAGTTTAACGTACAAGTAGACAGCCTAAACGTTACAGCTGGAGTAATTATTTAAACAAGAATGACTGGCCCATGCAGATATTTTTAAAAAATAAATAAATAAATAAATAAATAAAGGGTCAGGCAACAGTGTCAAGGGCCCT
>OY744553.1:46658079-46740579 GCA_963556195.1 Sepiola atlantica | reverse complement strand
CTTTTATTCGGTTATGCAGAAAATAAATTCTTACGCAAATTACATATAAGAAAGATTAATCATTTAACGTCTTCCCTCGTTGAGGAAATAAACACAATTATTGGAATTTACTGAGTTTGGTTTATCGCAAGGCCACAAACGACAGGCGTAAAAGAAATAAAATTTATACGAGTGGTACGATCTTAATTTGGGTAGGACGAAAGTAGAACAGAAGAATCGAAAAAATTAAGCAGTCTGTTCCAATAGGGATTGTGTTTCGTCGCTATATAACCCAAAAAGGGTTGATATGCCGCAACAAAAAAAGTTTTCTTTTCTTCTTCATTTACGTTGTTTATTTATTCATGTCAACCCTTTCTCTTCTTCTTATACTGTTTCGTCGTTATATAACCCAAAAAGGGTTGATATGCCGCAACAAAAAAAAGTTTTCCTTTCTTCTTCATTTACGTTATTTATTTATTCATGTCAACCCTTTCTCTTCTTCTTATACTGTTTCGTCGTTATATAACCCAAAAAAGGGTTGATATGCCGCAACAAAAAAAAGTTTTCCTTTCTTCTTCATTTACGTTGTTTATTTATTCATGTCAACCCTTTCTCTTCTTCTCTTATGCTGTTTCGTCGTTATATAACCCAAAAAGGGTTGACATGCCGCAACAAAAAAAAGGTTTCCTTTCTTCTTCATTTACGTTGTTTATTTATTCATGTCAACCCTTTCTCTTCTCTTATGCTGGTGCTGCTACCACTCCCTCTATTCAATTCCTGCTATCACTTCCCGTTTCATTCATTCTTCCTCAAACCATAAAATACATTCAATCTGCAAACAAATAAGCAAGCCAGATTATTAGATGTATTATTCGGACTACCGTTCTCATCTTGGATGTTATTCTCACAACGTTTCGGCTGATGTAACCTCCGACCTTCTTCAGGTGTGTCATGTAGAACTCAACTCGTGGAATCTGTATGGGATAATGAACGGAACCCTGGATTTAATCCACAGGGGTAGATTGTTCTCGTTCCGTCAGCCATGATCGGGTAGACATCTTAAGTAATTCTTAATAATAATACAAATTAACAATCCTCATCTAGAAAATTCCAAAATATAAGATTATTAGAGTTTTAGTATTATAAAGATTGCATTTCGGCATTAATTTTTTTTATTTATGGAAATCGCTCCAGACAAGGCATGAAGCCACTTGATGTAAGGAGCTAAAACAAAAAAAAAATACTACTTCAAGGTCAAAAGCTAGCCAATGATCAGTGTTAGATGACCCAGAAAACAGCAATTCTTTCTCCTCTGTCAGAAACATCGCTCATTGAATGTGAGGACTAAAGGACAACTTATAGGACAAATGGTGCACCTTCTCCAAGTGATGTTGCCTCAAGTAACAGCACTTGGCTGGATACTCCACCAGACTAGATGAATTCTTGTTCTGGAATCCGTTCAGACCAAGAGACCACAAGAAAGAGGAAAATTAATATTCTAACTTCTTTTCTAACTCAACGTTTGAGAAATAAAAGACTTTAATCGAATATTCGAATATCTATGTATCTCATATAGAGATCAAGTGTTAGCCCCAAGAAGGGACCCCTTGATTTCTGAGAACTTCGACTGAAGTAAAATGAAACAAAAAAGAGACAACTCTCCTTTATTTCAATTTCTTGAATAATAAGGGAAGTAACTCCTTACTTAAAAAAATATCAAAGTTCTTCACTTTAGTACATAAAAATTCCTTGAAAACCGACCCCCCCACCCCACAACAAATTTTGTGCCAGTTTAGTTTCAAAGAATAAATAATTATTTCTAAATTTTAGAACTTTTAGAAGGGACCCCCTTGATTTCTGAGAACTTCGACTGAAGTAAAATGGACAAAAAAAAAAAAAAAAAAAAAAGAAAAAAAAAAAAAGCTCATTATTAGTTTGCAACAGATGTGGTTGAACATTTGATGACATCAAACGGATGTTGTGATTCAGAAAAAATAACCGCCAAAAGGGTTGATATGCCGTAACACAGAAAGCAATGACTGGTCAAAATATCTTTAAAAAAAAAAAAGAAATGATGTTGACTGATATAATTTTATCTTACTGTAATCATGCGTTTTTATCTTCACCTTGCAATTCTACCCCCCCGAGTGACCTTGGGGGTAACACTTAGATTCTGAACTATTTTGTCTCACAGAAGGGTTGGCCGGTGGGAAGGGTCACATGGGGGAGGGGGGGGGCTGATTTGGAATTGATAGGGAAATGGGGGGAGGGGGGGGGGGGAAAGAAAAGTAAAATGATGAAAGGTTAAAACCAAAAAGCTAAAGTACTGTATAAGTAAGGAAACATCTAACAAAAAGTTTTTTAAACTTTGAAATTTTTAGAATCAGCCAACATGACGCGAGATTTTGTCAAATACATGAAATATTTATTAAATCATTTTTTTTTTTTTTAAATCCAAATTTTCGGTTTAAAAAAAAACAAACCTTTTTCATGCTAGTACAGACAATATTTTCTTCTTTTTGTTTTTTTTTTTTTTTACTTTTTTTTCTTCCATAGTCGAAGTCTTATGAGGGCGGGGGGGGGGGGGGGGGCGATCGACGATCTTCAGGTATTATTGAAGAGACTGATTTAAAAAAATTTTTTTTAATGTCCAATCTGTAGTGAAGCGTGCTGTACAATAATGACATTTAAATGTTACTACAGCTTTGAAACGTCGTTGAAATGATAAATTTTGAAATCTTAAAATCGGACAACATGATGCGAGATTTTGTCAAATAAATAAAATATTTATTAAATCATTTTTTTTTTTTTAAATCCAAATTTTCGGTTTACAAACAAAACCTTTTTCATGCTAGTACAGACAATATTTTCTTTTTTTCTTTTACTTTTTTTTAATAGTCGGAGTCTTACGGGGGGGGGGGGCGATCGACGATCTTCTGGTATTATTGAAGAGACTGATTTTTTAATTTTTTTTAATGTCCAATCTGTAGTGAAGCATGCTGTACAATAATGACACCTAAGTGTTACTACAGCTTTGAAACGCCGTTGAAATGATAAACTTTGAAATCTTAAAATCGGACAACATGATGCCGAGATTTTGTCAAATAAATGAAATATTTACTTTTTTTTTTTTTTTTAATATAATCTCAAAATAAAAGCATCCAGACAAGGCATGAAACCACTTGATGTAAGGAGCTAAAAATTTTTTAAAACACTACTTTAAGGTAAAAAACAAGCCAACAATAAATGTTAGATAGATTCCAACCCAGAAAACAGCAATTTTTCCCCCTTTGTCAGAAACATCGCTCATGGAATAAAGGACAAAATAAGGAAAGTGAGAGTTACGAGGCTGACGAAAGTAAACTTAAGTTAGTCACTTTCTACTCTCCAAAGTTTAGTTGCACGAACGAGACGGATAAACACCGTTCTTATTTGTACGATACATTGAAAGGAAGAAAGGAACTTCTGATGATCGGTGATACAGTGAAACTGCAGCAGAGGGTCAAGCTAAATACATTTTATTGTCATTTATTTTTGAAAAATATATACGTGTACTTTTGGGGGCCATTTTGATTAAATGAAAAAAAATTTATATTTTTTTATATTTTTTCCTTCTTCAGTACATTTTATTGTCATTTATTTTTAAGAAATATATACCTGTACTTTTGGGGGCCATTCTGATTTAAAAAAAACAAAAAAATTTTTTAAAAATATTTTTTCCTTGTTATGTCGTTATCAAAAAAAGAATTTCGACATACCGCCTCCCTCGCAGATGTATATAAAATTTGTGATAACTTACTGTTTGTTCATAATATCCCTGGTATCCTGGCTGTACATGCCGTAGCAGCTGAAAATATAAAGAAATTTTCATTAAAGAAAGTGTAAAGTGAGTTTTTGTGATTAGTAACATTTTCTATTATTTCGATGATTCGGACCATATCATCTTTGATGTCATTCTCACAATGTCTCGGCCGATGTAATCTCCGACCTTCTTCAGGTGCGTCTTTTCAAACTCTGGAAATTGTACTAAGAATTTCAAACAAAACCTTTATTTAATCCACAAAGCGAATTTCAAAAAGCAGCCGAGACGCGTACGTGAAGTCGTTCGACGTCAAAAGAACAACAAGCCGCGCGTGTGTGGTCCCCCTCTGTATGTGAATCGATGTGGCCAGTGTAAAATGCAATAAATTTGGGCAATTTGGAGCATTTTTGAACCCCCCCTTTGACCCCCTAGGGGCGCGAACCAGAATTTTTCTGAGGTCAAGGATGCTCATTTTATATCCAGAACAATTTTGGCCAAGTTTCAGAAAAATTGAATGGATGGATGGAAGAAAAGAGTAATTTTTTTGTCATTTTGGGGGCTTTTGACCCCCTGGGGGCGCGAACCAGATTTTTTCCAAGGTCAGCGATACTTATTTTCTATTAGAAACAATTGCCTCCACATTTTGGCCAAGTTTCAGAGAAATTGAATGGATGGATGGATGAAAAGTTATGGGGCAAAAAAATGTCATTTTTTTCCATTTCGGGGCCTTTTGACCCCCTGAGGGGCTAACCAGATTTTTTTTCAAAAATCGGAGAATGTCACTTTCTAACCTGACCAAAGTTACAACTTCATGCAAAATTTCAGAGAAATTCAATGGATGGTTGCGGAGAAAAATCCGGACGGACAGACATGCCTCAAAACATAAGTCCCCCGTTTTATAAATCGGGGGACCAATTAACCCTAGCGTTTATAATTTAAAATACTTCTTTTTCTTTCATGGAAATCTACCCAAACAAGGTATTTTTTTTAAAAAGGGACATCGCTCGAGACAGAACATGAAGCCACTTGATGTAAGGAGCTAAAAACAACGAAATGTGATTATCGCAAAGACAGGAGATGCCTATTGGCCTTAGTGGTTAGGGTTAACGTTTTGGCTGATGTAACCACCGACTTTCTCCAGGTGCATATTTTTCAAACTCGGGAATCAATACAAAATTTTGAATTGAACCCTTTATTTATTTATTTATTTATTTTTATGCAAATCGCTCCAGACAAGGCATGAAACCACTTGATGTAAGGAGCTAAAAAGAACCAAATATGATTATTGCAAAGACAGGAGATGCCTAGTGGCCTTAGTCTTGAAAAGACCAAGGCTATAGGTAGGAGTTGAAACAGTCAGCAGGAAGAGAGTTCCACAAACGTACGGTTTTTGAAAAGAAGCTACTGGAATAGGAAGCTGTATTACAATGAGGTATCAAAACAGTGAATTGATGGAGACCACTAGACCAACGAGTCAAACGAGCTGGAACAAAGGAAGCAGGGAATAGATCAGACAACTTTGAAGAACACATGCCATGATAGTATTTATATAAAAAATTAGCATTTATAATGACAACAGAACGAAAAAGGGGTAAAAAACAAAACAAAAAACAAATAGGCAACAAATAAATGTTACCAATGGCAAGATAAGTTACTCTTCTACTAACCTGGATAAGTTTATTTGTGTTTTAACTTATTTTAAAGAGTTTTTTTGTTCAAAACAAACCTGGTGTACTGACGGTACGAATGTTGTATTAATTTTTTTGTACCAAAATAAATAATATAAATAATATATATATATATATATATATATATATATCGTACATGTATTGTATTAGTTTCTGTAAATGTAAATCCGTAGAAACTCAAGTGTTTATAAAAAGTGCTCAATAACAAGTAGAGCTGTTTATAAGTATAAATTTTTATTTATACAAACATTATTGGTTACATATGTGCATATATGTTTCGGTTGCACTTTACCCAGAAAGTCAACCTTATCAGACCAAGAATTTTCGAGAAATGGATGGATTTGAAGAATTTTCTATCCTAAATAACTCATATATATATATATATATATATATATATATATATAACTGCGGTAATGGTCCTCTGAAGAGAAGAATTATCTTTGAAAACTCATGAGTTAAGGACTTTAAGATACTTTGCTTGAACTTTGAATTCTAATAACATTTGATTGACACCTTATTATATTACTTCATTTTATATTATAATTAAAATTTATATATATATATATATATATATATATATATATATATGATAATTTTATTTACACAGACATGTACAAAATCTGCGACACTGGCATGTCGATGTTATCGATCAACAGTTACTATAAACTGAGATCTCATCAGGCAGAGTTAGAATCCGTTCTCTCCAAATATGATCTGAGGTTAAGATCGGATTCTAACTCTGCCTGATGAGATCTCAGTTTATAGTAACTGTTGATCGATAACATCGACATGCCAGTGTCGCAGATTTTGTACATGTCTGTGTAAATAAAATTATCATATATAAAGCTCTATTTTGATATTGAGCACTTTTTATAAACCCGGTTAAAATTCTCTGGATTACCACCCTGTGGATATTTTTCACCTGGATTATTACCATTATTATATATATATATATATATATATATATATATATATATATATATATATATATATATATATATTCTGAACACGTGACAAGTTTAAAAAACTTTTACTGCCGATTCACCTTGGAGATGACACATTCACCGGCTGTTTCAAGATCCTGCGTCTTCATATCCGGGAAGTGAAAAAGCTGTAGGATTAACGGATAAAAGTAGATTATCACAATCAGTGAGTCAGAGAGATGATTGCCCAAACAGAACAATCTTTAGGAGATTATCATAAAGGAAGATGTCCTTAGTGGATAGAACAGTCATGTTTAATCAGAGTAATAAATCTTCCTGAACTGGACCTGCTACCTTAACTGTTCTACGTTTACTACCCCAAGAACTCTCAACCATTTTTTCAACGTGAGCCATACCATCGAAGTCTCCCGGGTGTTTATGCAGTTTACGAAACGGGCTATTTTTTTTAGATAGGATTTTCAAGTTAAATTCAATTTTTACTGTTTTGTTTGTTTATTAAATTGTAAGCTCAAGTACAGAATAGTTAATCAACACCCTACCCCCCCATGTTAAGAATGGGTTTCTAAATTATAACTTATTATTTCAGCCTGGTTCGTAAACTGCATAAGTACTGTCTCCTGTTCCGCACACATCTCTTTAAATTGTCCAGATGTAATCTTCGTCTGACATCATTAAAACTAAGTCCGTCTTTAAGATTAAGATTACACATCCATCGTATCATTCTCATATAATTTCTCTCCATGCAACGCATATCCTCAACCCTCATTGTCCAGGTTTCACTTCTATACATAATCGAAATAATCTAAATTATTAATCCTCGTCTAAAAAAATTCCGAAAAACATTGGGACTCTTGTTTATAATTGAGCAAGGAATAGTGTGCAGTCGTGCTAATTGCACAAAACAGAGATGCAGATAGCGTTCATGATTGTGTAAGAGAAATAAGCTATCAGTCTTTCTCAGACAATACTATTCTTTTGTCGATTGTGCTTTTCAGCCTACTGACGTCATGGACAAGGAATGTTTTTGCTTTGTCATTAAAAAAAAAAAAAATTTCTACAGATGAGTCACGACTTATCAAGATCCAAAGGACACTAGAGGATGAGGGTCAATTGAGTTTGTCAGTTGGATGGTGAGATGAAAACCTTGAAAGTTGGAGGTGATGGTTGAAACTGGGAAAAATTTTATTATTCAAGAGGACGGCTTCATAAGAATTTTTGTAACATTGGACTTAAAAACGACCATGTTGTAGTCAGCTGGGAAGCAGCTCCGTGATATTGTGTTTCCAGAAACGGGTAGTTCTTTGAAAATAAAATTTAATCATGGAAGTTCCGTTTAGTTTTAGATACACAGAGGAAGCAAAGGAAATTATTTACAATGGTTGTAGCAAGACGAGGTTTTGCTGTGAATGCTTTACAAAACAATTCTTTGTTTTTTTTTTATTTTGCTCTTTTTTTATTTTGAGCTCAAATCCGTCTGCAGACGAACCGAGTTCAAACCCACATCCTACCTAGTAACATGAAGGTGATGAGTGAGTGCAAGTGAGTCTGCAAGGTTGTTGGTGGTTTTAGTCTGCAGATTCAAAGAGATTAGTGCAAGTGAGTCTGCACTTGTTTGTGACATCCCAAATCCTACCTAATAACAGTACAGATATGCAACACTGTATCATCTGCACTCATTCCAAAACTGCAAGTGAGTCTGCATGGTTGTTGATGGTTTTAGTCTGCACGTGTGTCTGCAGATTCAAAGAGATTAGTGCAAGTGAGTCTGCACGATTGTTGGTGCTTTTAGTCTGCACGTGTGTCTGCAGATTCAAAGAGATTAGTGCAAGTGAGTCTGCACGATTGTTGGTGCTTTTAGTCTGCACGTGTGTCTGCAGATTCAAAGTGATTAGTGCAAGTGAGTCTGCACTTGTTTGTGACGTCCCAAATCCTACCTAATAACAGCACAGATATGCAACACTGTATCATCTGCACTCATTCCAAAACTGTATAAAATTAGTGCACAATCTGTGGGTTATAATATGGGACATTGATTAATCTAAGAAAGTGATTAATGCGAGACAAAAATTAATCCCCAAGATGGATTAACCTAACTCTATAATCCTTAGACAAGAAAATGTTGATCAGTTTTCAATTCAACTAGATTAACTCATTTCGAAAAAAAAAAAGGGTCAGGACCACCTTAACCTGAAATCTGACCGCGAAAGCGATAAACGACCATGTTATATTGAATGGTCGGGATACGATCCTTCCGAAAAGAGGGGAAGGCACTTTTAGTCGTAAAAACCGTTCAAAACTGTTAATAAATCATATATATTTTGAAAAAGGGTTCACACATCCTTTGGAAAACGTTTCATGAATCATATTATAGAATTTTGAGAAAACCAAAAAACGTTACTTTTTTTTATATATATTTATTAAATGAATAAAATAATTTTTTTATATATATTTATTAAATGAATAAAATAATATTTTTATATATATTTATTAAATGAATAAAATAATTTTTTTATATATATTTATTAAATGAATAAAATAATTTTTTTATATATATTTATTAAATGAATAAAATAATTTTTTAAATATATTTATTAAATGAATAAAATAATTTTTTAAATATATTTATTAAATGAATAAAATAATTTTTTTAATATATTTATTAAATGAATAAAATAATTTTTTAAATATATTTATTAAATGAATAAAATAATTTTTTTAATATATTTATTAAATGGATAAAATAATATTTTAAATATATTTATTAAATGGATAAAATAATATTTTAAATATATTTATTAAATGAATAAAATAATATTTTAAATATATTTATTAAATGAATAAAATAATATTTTAAATATATTTATTAAATGAATAAAATTTTTTTTTTAATATATTTATTAAATGAATAAAATAATATTTTTAATATATTTATTAAATGAATAAAATAATATTTTTAATATATTTATTTAATGAATAAAATATTTTTTTTAATATATTTATTAAATGAATAAAATAATATTTTTAATATATTTATTTAATGAATAAAATATTTTTTTTAATATATTTATTAAATGAATAAAATAATTTTTTTAATATATTTATTAAATGAATAAAATATTTTTAATATATTAAATGAATAAAATAATTTTATTAATATATTTATTAAATGAATAAAATAATTTTTTTAATATATTTATTAAATGAATAAAATAATTTTTTTAATATATTTATTAAATGAATAAAATAATTTTTTAATATATTTATAAAATGAATAAAATAATTTTAATATATTTATTAAATGAATAAAATAATATTTTTAATATATTTATTAAATGAATAAAATAATATTTTTAATATATTTATAAAATGAATAAAATAATTTTAATATATTTATAAAATGAATAAAATAATTTTAATATATTTATTAAATGAATAAAATAATTTTAATATATTTATTAAATGAATAAAATAATTTTTAAAATATATTTATTAAATGAATAAAATAATTTTTAAAATATATTTATTAAATGAATAAAATAATTTTTTAAATATATTTATTAAATGAATAAAATAATATTTTTAATATATTTATTAAATGAATAAAATAATTTTTTAAATATATTTATTAAATGAATAAAATAATTTTTTAAATATATTTATTAAATGAATAAAATAATATTTTTAATATATTTATTAAATGAATAAAATATTTTTTTTTAATATATTTATTAAATGAATAAAATATTTTTTTTAACATATTTATTAAACGAATAAAATATATTTTTTTAACATATTTATTAAATGAATAAAATAATTTTTTAAATATATTTATTAAATGAATAAAATAATTTTTTAAATATATTTATTAAATGAATAAAATATTTTTTTAACATATTTATTAAATGAATAAAATAATTTTTTAAATATATTTATTAAATGAATAAAATAATTTTTTTAATATATTTATTAAATGAATAAAATATTTTTTTTTTTCATAAATATATAAGGATTATCGAAGAGTTATTTCCTTCCTTCCTTTCTTTTATTAAATCAGAGTTACTTCCCTTTAGTTTGTACATAAAACTGGCTGAAAACCCCGACCTACCCTGATGAAATCTGCGTCAGTTTAGGGTCAAAGAATGAATACTTTTCTCTAATTTTTAGATATTATTCCTCCAGGGCGACGACGATCAATAAAATACAAACATCGTGGATGTTTACATTGTCGTTTTTTACATACATACATACATACACACACACACAACTGCCTTTTATATTATAAAAGAAGATGGGTATTCATGTAAACACTGGCGAAGGATATATTTCTTTTTCCATCATTTTTGATACAGTGTGTACGCTCGTCTCATCCATAAAGATGTGACGATCGTCCCCTGTATCTTTTTAACTACAAGCTACATAATAGAATCTGTTTCGTCAATCATTTAAGGCAAATACTGGTCTGTGTTGTTAAAAAACGAAACATTTATTTTCGACCAAATCCATCGATTTTTATATTTCATCCTGATAAATATTTATTAGTCATAAATAAAGGAAGGCGGAGGAGTTCTTACTCTCACAGTCGGAAATCCTAATACTGCTACCCAAAGCACTAGATACTAATTTAATAACATAATTTTTCCGATATTCACCAGTGAAAAGAGGATAAGCTTTTCATAGAGGCGGTTCTTTGGTCACGTTCAGAGGAATAACTAACGAATGATACATAAACCCCTAGAAAGAATAACTAATGAATGATACATAAACCCCTAGAAAGAATAACTAACGAATGATACATAAACATGCATGGAGTATTGTTGCAACATCTGGGCTGGTGCATCATCTACTACTCTCTCCCTCCTTGACAAAGTCCAAAAAAAAGTCGCCAACCTAATAAGTCCCTCACTGTCAGCTAAGCTCCAGTCCCTGTCCCATCGCCGCAATGTAGCATCCTTATGTTTGTTTTACAAATACTTCAATGGATTATGCTCCGATGAGTTGGCTACTCTGGTGCCCCCTCGACGTAAATTCACTAGACTAACTCGACATTCTACTAAATCTCATTCATTCACTGTGGAGGTCCCCAGATGCCGGAGAGCATTCTACTCAAATAGCTTCTTTCCTCGTACTGCTGGCCTCTGGAACTCCCTCCCTGCCCCCTGTTTCCCCGACAGTACTGACGTGCAGAAATTTAAAACTAATGTAAACAGACATCTCGCTGCTCAGATCCCAATTTAAGCTGAACCCCCAAACCTTCTCCCCTTTTCTTTTTTCTCAGTAGCCCATTACGTCTACAGTGGCAGCCTGCCTTGTTTGGGGTGAATCATTTTAAAAAAAAAAATTTTTTAATTAAAAAAAAACCCTAGAATAGGCGGAGGTCATTCAAATCCACGACACCATCACTGTCTCACCACACAAAAAAAAAATGGAGTAAAATTTTCGGCGAATGACCGAGTATTATAAGGACATATACTACACTTTGAATAATTTATTTGCAAAAAATACATTTCAACAAATTAGGCATAAGGCCATCAAAAGTGTTGGGAGTGAGGGAAGATAGCTAGAACCATTGCAGAGGATAACTAAGAGTAGGACAGTCACCAAAATACCACATTTACTCTAGAAGGTTAGCCTACTTAAAATATCCCCAATTGTTGAAAATTTTATTTTATTTTATTTATAAATACATATAATATATATATATATATATATACACTTTGATCTTAGCCAAAAGGCCAAGGATCTATCAGTAATATAATTTATTACAAAAAAATGTGTTTAAATTGAGATAAACTTATATCTAATGTAATATATATATATATATATATATATATATATATACATACACACAATAATAATAATGGTAATAATCCAGGTAAAAAATATCCACCGGGTGGTAATCCAGAGAATTTTAACCGGGTTTATAAAAAGTGCTCAATATCAAAATAGAGCTTTATATATGATTATTTTTATTTACACAGACATGTACAAAATCTGCGACACTGGCATGTCGATGTTATCGATCAACAGTTACCATAAACTGAGATCTCATCAGGCAGAGTTAGAATCCGATCTCAGATCGGAGATCGGATTCTGACTCTACCTGATGAGATCTCAGTTTATAGTAACTGTTGATCGATAACATCGACATGCCAGTGTCGCAGATGTTGTACATGCTTGTAAATAAAAATTATCATATATATATTTATTTTGGTACAGAAAAATTAGTACAACATTCGTACCGTCGGTTTCAAGCACAGAAGGACTTAGCCATCCGACTCTCTTCAGCTTCTGTTGTCATCTGTTTCGGAAATGTGAAGTCACGTGTCACTCTCGTTTTCACGCGTTATTTGCTTAGAGTGTTATGTGTGTTTGTTTAAATTTAGTGTAAGGTTTGAAAAATTTAAACAAACACGTACATAATCTTCCTTGATTCGGGGTTTGACTATTTAGGTCGAGTCTGATAGAAAGTGGAACTCTTCGGTGTCGAAGACGAAAAGAGATTCGTGCTGTTGTATTGATGATATAGACGAACGTGGCAAAGCTTTGACACCTCTCGTCGTTTTTTTTTTGCCAATGCGTCTGAACGATCTACGGCAAGCAAGAGCCATCTATCGCAATGCAAAGTGAGGATTGTGCTCCGATGAACTAGCTGTTCTAGTGCCCCTTCGACGCAAATACACTAGAACAACCCGACAATCAGCTAGGTCCCATCCATTCACTGTGGAGGCCCCCAGATGCCGGAGAGCCTTCTACTCCAGCAGCTTCTTTCCTCGTGCTGCCGACCTCTGGAACTCCCTCCCTGCTCCCCGACTATTATCGTTTAATCATAATCTATCGTGATGATATAAAGCTCAATATATTTAATAGAGCAATCAATTCTAGAGATAAAAGATGAGAATAAAAAATTGCAAAGATACAATATTTATTGGAACATCATTGAAATACGCAAATACACTAGAACAACCCGACAATCAGCTAGGTCCCATCCATTCACTGTGGAGGCCCCCAGATGCCAGAGAGCCTTCTACTCCAATAGCTTCTTTCCTCGTGCTGCCGGCCTGTGGAACTCCCCCCCTGCTCCCTGTTTCCCCGACTGTACCGACATGCAGAGGTTTAAAACTGATGTAAACAGACATCTCGCCCCACAGCTCCCAACTTAAGATGACACCTGAAACCTACTCCCTAATTCTCAGTAGTTCCTTACGTCTACAGTGGCAGCCTGCCTTGTTTGGGGTGAAAAATGTTTAAAAAAAAAAATTTAAAAAAAGAAAGCGTGTGCAAAACCGCTACTAATTGCCTACAGACGACGACCTTCCTCAACGACTTGGGGCAACCGCTGGTTTTATTTACTCCTCCCCAGGAGTTAGGCACAAGGCCAGTTTTATCTTACTCCCACAAGTAAGATGTGACCCAAGATCGGGTCGAGAAAGTGGGGTTTGAAAAGCCAGCGCTCGAGAGGTGAGCACTCTGGCCATTTAAAAATTGCCTGGGCAGCCCCGTCGGCATTCCCCGGTAGGGGCGCCTCAGACAGTAAGCAATAAACTTACTCCTCGCCAAAGAGGGGAGGCAAAGCCTGGGAGGGTGGACCTCCTAGAACTGCACAGGACAGGCGTGCAGTATCCATCGGAACAGATACTACACTTTGAAAAATTTATTTGCAGAAAATACATGTTAATATTCAAAACAAATTAGGCACAAGGCCATCAAAAGTGTGGGGAGGGGTGTCGTTGGTCATCCTTTGTCAAAGGTAATAAAATTGTCTATCCTACTCTTAACTAGAATCATCTCAGTCACCACAATACCACATTTGCTCTGGGGGCCGTCCTACTTAGGCTATTGTAAAATAAGTTTGCAATCTTAAAATCAGCCAAAAGGCCAAGAAGCCCAATTTATTTAGGCTGGTTTTATTTACTCCTCCCCAGGAGTTAGGCACAAGGCCAGTTTTATCTTACTCCCACAAGTAAGATGTGACCCAAGATCGGGTCAGGAAAGCGGGGTTTGAAAAGCCAGCGCCCGAGAGGTGAGCACTCTGACCATCAAAAATTGCCTGGGCAGCCCCGTCGGCATTCCCCGGTAGGGGCGCCTCAGACAGTAAGCAATAAACTTACTCCTCCCCAAAAGAGGGGAGGCAAAGCCTGGGAGGGTGGACCTCCTAGAACTGCACAGGACATACGTGCAGTATCCATCGGAACAGATACTACACTTTGATCTTAGCCAAAAGGAGGCTGGTCTCTGTTGATCTTAATTACGGAGGGTAACTGGAAATCGTTCAGGAACATGGAGTAGTGGTCCAAATCGACGAGACGAACCACAATCAAAAGCGAACGACGTTTGACGCTGTCTTCACGTCCAACTCGCTCGACAGCAACAGCAGCAGCAACTTCGACAACAACAACAACAACAACAACAACCTACTCTATTTGTTCTAACAATACGGATGAGTCGATTGTGTACGTTTTGTCAACTCATTGTTCCACAGTTCTGTATAATAGAACCCAGCTTAATACAAAGCGGCCATTGTTTTACCTCTGAGCAGTGAGCAATCACGCCATGAGTCACTTGCTTATTACAACGATGGAGTACAAACCGCGTGTCAAAAGTGACACTGCTTTCTTTGCGACGAATATAAAAAAAAAACGAGGTATTTAATTTTTTAAATAAAACAATTTCCTTTCTCGCTTCCAGTCATCGGTACTCATTTTTTTTTTTCTACCACTTGTAAGAGTCCAAGACACTCAGGCAAAAATAAAGGTTATTAATAGACTTCCTTGTTGTTCAGAAACTTGTTTTTCATATGATTAAAAAAAAGAAAAAGAAAAGGAGGGCACTCCTATCTATGTGCATGACTTGAGAATCGGACACAGAAAAAGAAGAGAAAAAAAGAAAATATAAACTAACATTCATTTACTACGCCCGCCCCCCCCCCCATCAAGTATGGACATGTGTTTACAAAAATAACATTATATCAAGGCGCTCCATATAAGTATCGCCACGCATTATATGTTATTGCTGTGGAGTTATCGGCCTAAACACTCGATTTTGACTCTTGAAATTTTGAAAGGTATTATTCAGACCCAAGAAATATTCGTGGGTCCAATTCAGACCCAAGAAATATTCATGGGCCCGATTCAGACCTAAGAAATATTCTTGAGCCTGATTCAGCCCTAAGAAATATTCTTGAGCCCGATTCAGACCAAAATAATATTCTTGAGCCTGATTCAGGACCTAAGAAATATTCTTGAGCCTGATTCAGAACCTAAGAAATATTCTTGAGCCTGATTCAGAACCTAAGAAATATTCTTGGGCCCGATTCAGGACCTAAGAAATATTCTTGAGCCTGATTCAGAACCTAAGAAATATTCTTGGGCCCGATTCAGGACCTAAGAAATATTCTTGAGCCTGATTCAGAACCTAAGAAATATTCTTGGGCCCGATTCAGGACCTAAGAAATATTCTTGGGCCCGATTCAGAACCTAAGAAATATTCTTGGGCCCGATTCAGGACCTAAGAAATATTCTTGAGCCTGATTCAGAACCTAAGAAATATTCTTGGGCCCGATTCAGGACCTAAGAAATATTCTTGGGCCCGATTCAGGACCTAAGAAATATTCTTGAGCCCGATTCAGGACCTAAGAAATATTCTTGAGCCCGATTCAGGACCTAAGAAATATTCTTGAGCCCGATTCAGGACCTAAGAAATATTCTTGAGCCCGATTCAGGACCTAAGAAATATTCTTGAGCCCAATTCAGAACCTAAGAAATATTCTTGAGCCCGATTCAGGACCTAAGAAATATTCTTGAGCCCGATTCAGGACCTAAGAAATATTCTTGAGCCCGATTCAGGACCTAAGAAATATTTTTGAGCCCGATTCAGGACCTAAGAAATATTCTTGAGCCCGATTCAGGACCTAAGAAATATTCTTGAGCCTGATTCAGACCTAAGAAATATTCTTGCACTAACAATCTTCTGCTCTAATAAAGATCAATGGGTATTTATCTCTATTTATATAAATTTTGCTATGTTTATATATTTCTATTTAATAAACCCAGGGAATCGTCAGTGTAGAGAAGAATTATTCATACAGGTCGCCGGACTCGTACCCCGGAACACGAGTTATATTACGAACTCAAATTCCAACGTCTTTGCTCACACGGCTGCTGTCAAAGATTCGGTAAATCAGCAAAAGATTATTTCTATTTAAAGGCAACTGCCACAAAGAGTTCGACATATTAAAGGAACATCACATTAAAGCCATGACGACTGCTGTGTTTATACTACTCACTACAGAGCCCAGCCTGGTTTGGAGGCAACAATTCTAAACATTTGTTTTTATCTACATACATATACGTTTCATCCTTACGGAAATCGTAAGTGTAGAGAAGAATTTTTAATACAGGTCGCCGGACTTAAACCGCGATTATATATATATATATATATATTTATTTATCAGTAAAATAAAAATGAATCGTGTCCACATTTGGTTATTGGGGAAGTGGTATTTTGATCAGTACCACTGGAGAATCATGAATTTAATAGCTGTTCTGTTTTCAAATCTCCGAAACAGTTATATGGAAAGCAGCTGATGATTCCCGTTTTCTATTTTACAATTTAAGTTAAGGCACCCCCGGTTTATGTTTTACTGTTATATACTTGAATCCCCTTTTGTATTTGTGAATTTTCCAACGGTGGATCGGACTATTCAAGTTCTAAGTCTGTGACATGCAAAACTTCCCAACGGTGGGTCGGCTTATGCAAGTGCTAAGTCTGTGATATCTTGGATTTAGTTAGTATCCCTTGGTAATTTAAACTGCATTTTTTTCTTTGTTTATAAATTATTCAAAGCTTCTTTAGACATTGTTTCATTTTACTTCAGTCGAAGTTCTCAGAAATCAAGGGAACCCTTCCTGTGGCGAACACTTGATATCTATATGAGATACATAGATATTCGAATATTACATTTCTCTCACTTTCCCCCTCTCTCTCTCTCCTCCTCTCTTTCTCCCCCCCCTCTCTCTCTCTTATTCCCTCTCTCTCTATCTCTCTTTTTCTCCCCCCCCTCTCTCTTTTCCCCCTTTCTCTCTCTCTCTTTCTCCCCCCCCTCTCTCTCTCTTATTCCCTCTCTCTCTATCTCTCTTTTTCTCCCCCCTCTCTCTTTTCCCCCTTTCTCTCTCTCTTTCTCCCCCTCTCTCTCTCTCTCTTTCTCCTCTTCTCTCTCTATAAATTTATGCATGTGTATATGTTTCCCTTTTTTGTTTCATTTTACTTCAGTCGAAGTTCTCAGAAATCAAGGGGCCCCTTCCTGAGGCTAACACTTGATTTCTATATGAGATACATAGATATTCTAATATTCCATTAAAGTTCTCCTTTATTTCTCAAACGTTGAGTTAGTAAAGAAGTTAAGAACATTAATTTTTCCCTTCCCCAATTGACCAGTTAACTATGTTATTGTATATCTTTCTTGTGGTCTCTTGGTCTTACCGGATTTCAGGACAATAATTCATCTAGTCTGGTGGAGTATCCAGCTAAGTGTTGTTACTTGAGGTAACATTACTTGGAGAAGGTGCACAATTCCTTGTATGAGCCATTGTATAACCGTGTCGAGATCTTATTTGGTCTTCGAATACTATGTTATTTTGAATATTTGGTCAGGGTTTACTTGTAGGGGGAAGAGAGAGAGAGGCGGGCTCAAAAGCGGAAGAGAGAGAGAGAGGCGGGCTCAAAAGCGGAAGAGAGAGAGAGAGAGAGAGAGAGGCGGGCTCAAAAGCAGAAGAGAGAGAGAGAGAGGCGGGCTCAAAAGCGGAAGAGAGAGAAACGGGCTCAAAAGCGGAAGAGAGACGAGGACTCAAAAGCGGAAGAGAGACGAGGACTCAAAAGCGGAAGAGAGACGAGGACTCAAAAGCGGAAGAGAGACGAGGACTCAAAAGCGGAAGAGAGACGAGGACTCAAAAGCGGAAGAGAGACGAGGACTCAAAAGCGGAAGAGAGACGAGGACTCAAAAGCTGAAGAGAGAAGAGGGCTCAAAAGTTGAAGAGAGAAGAGGGCTCAAAAGTTGAAGAGAGAAGAGGGCTCAAAAGTTGAAGAGAGAAGAGGGCTCAAAAGTTGAAGAGAGAAGAGGGCTCAAAAGTTGAAGAGAGAAGAGGGCTCAAAAGTTGAAGAGAGAAGAGGGCTCAAAAGTTGAAGAGAGAAGAGGGCTCAAAAGTTGAAGAGAGAAGAGGGCTCAAAAGTTGAAGAGAGAAGAGGGCTCAAAAGTTGAAGAGAGAAGAGGGCTCAAAAGTTGAAGAGAGAAGAGGGCTCAAAAGTTGAAGAGAGAAGAGGGCTCAAAAGTTGAAGAGAGAAGAGGGCTCAAAAGTTGAAGAGAGAAGAGGGCTCAAAAGTTGAAGAGAGAAGAGGGCTCAAAAGTTGAAGAGAGAAGAGGGCTCAAAAGTTGAAGAGAGACGAGGGCTCAAAAGCTGAAGGGAGACGAGGGCTCAAAAGCTGAAGAGAGAAGAGGGCTCAAAAGTTGAAGAGAGAAGAGGGCTCAAAAGTTGAAGAGAGAAGAAGGCTCAAAAGTTGAAGAGAGAATTGGGCTCAAAAGTTGAAGAGAGAATTGGGCTCAAAAGTTGAAGAGAGAATTGGGCTCAAAAGTTGAAGAGAGAAGAGGGCTCAATAGATAAGAAAGAAAAGAAGAAGCGAGAAGTGAAAGTTACCAAGGAATAGGATGAAGTAAAAATGGAGAGATGAAAGGTGTCAGAAAGAGACATAAAAGTGGGGGTGAGATATATAGAGTGGGGGCGGGTGGGGGAGAGATAACGCAGGAGAACGATAGAGGGGGGGTAATGCGATGAGGGGGGGGGGGAGATTAGAACTAGAGATAGGGGAGCGGTGGGGGGATATTGTTTACAAGGCAGAAAAATGTGCACTGTTAAAAGCAGCCGAAAAAATGTCACATGAGTTGTTTGATTTGTAGAGTTTCACACGTCATGGCACTGACAAGATGAAGAATCCGGTTTCAAGAAGGAAAATAAACCGAAAAAGAAAAGAAAAGCAAAAAATATATAGAAGAAACCGATTTGCAAGAAAGACAAGGTAAACGTTTTTAGAAAATATAGAATTGTTACATTAAAGATGGATGAGGCTGTGAGAGAGAAGAGGCTCGCCTCGGTTGGTTACGATAGATCATGTACGCGAGAAAGAAGAAGAGATGTAGAAAGAGTAAAGAAGAGAGAGAGAGAGAGAGAGAAAGAGAGCAGAAGGAGAGATGGGGAAAGCAGAGAGAGAGATGCGGAGAGAGAGATGCGGAGAGAGAGAGATTCGGAGAGAGAGAGATTCGGAGAGAGAGAGATGCGGAGAGAGAGAGAGATGCGGAGAGAGAGAGAGATGCGGAGAGAGAGATGCGGAGAGAGAGAGAGATGCGGAGAGAGAGAGAGATGCGGAGAGAGAGAGAGATGCGGAGAGAGAGAGAGATGCGGAGAGAGAGAGAGATGCGGAGACAGAGAGATGCAGAGACATGTGAGAAGAAAGAGAGAGAGAGAGAGATGTGAGAAGAAAGAGAGAGAGATGCGGGGGGAGAGAGAGATGCGGGGGGAGAGAGAGATGCGGGGAGAGAGAGAGATGCGGGGAGAGAGAGAGATGCGGGGAGAGAGAGAGATGCGGGGAGAGAGAGAGATGCGGGGAGAGAGAGAGATGCGGGGAGAGAGAGAGATGCGGGGAGAGAGAGAGATGCGGGGAGAGAGAGAGATGCGGGGAGAGAGAGAGATGCGGGGAGAGAGAGAGAGATGCGGGGGGAGAGAGAGATGCGGGGGGAGAGAGAGAGAGTGGGGGGGAGAGAGAGAGAGTAGGGGGGAGAGAGAGAGAGTAGGGGGGAGAGAGAGAGAGTAGGGGGGAGAGAGAGAGAGTAGGGGGGAGAGAGAGAGAGTAGGGGGAGAGAGAGAGAGTAGGGGGGAGAGAGTGAGTGGAGGGGAGAGAGAGTGAGTGGAGGGGAGAGAGAGTGAGTGGCGGGGAGAGAGAGTGAGTGGCGGGGAGAGAGAGAGTGAGTGGAGGGGAGAGAGAGAGTGGAGGGGAGAGAGAGAGTGGAGGGGAGAGAGAGAGTGAGTGGGGGGGAGAGAGAGAGTGAGTGGGGGGGAGAGAGAGAGTGAGTGGGGGGGGGGCAGAGAGTGAGTGGAGGGGAGAGAGAGAGTGAGTGGGGGGCAGAGAGAGAGAGTGAGTGGAGGGCATCGAGAGAGAGAGTGAGTGGAGGGCAGAGAGAGAGAGTGAGTGGAGGGCAGAGAGAGAGAGTGAGTGGAGGGCAGAGAGAGAGAGAGTGAGTGGAGGGCAGAGAGAGAGAGAGTGAGTGGAGGGCAGAGAGAGAGAGTGAGTAGAGGGCAGAGAGAGAGAGTGAGTGGAGGGCAGAGAGAGAGAGTGAGTGGAGGACAGAGAGAGAGAGTGAGTGGAGGGCAGAGAGAGAGAGAGAGTGGATGGCAGAGAGAGAGAGAGAGTGGATGGCAGAGAGAGAGAGAGAGTGAGTGGATGGCAGAGAGAGAGAGTGAGTGGATGGCAGAGAGAGAGAGTGAGTGGATGGCAGAGAGAGAGAGTGAGTGGATGGCAGAGAGAGAGAGTGAGTGGATGGCAGAGAGAGAGAGTGAGTGGATGGCAGAGAGAGAGAGAGTGAGTGGAGGGCAGAGAGAGAGTGAGTGGAGGGCAGAGAGAGGGTGGGAAAGAGAGGGTGGGAAAGAGAGGGAAGTGAGAGAGAGGGAGGGGAGGGGAGGGAGGGATAGAGAGGGAGGGATAGAGAGGGAGGGGAGGGATAGAGAGGAATAGGGATGGATGGGAAGAGACTGATAGAAATAGAGTTAGAGAGTTGCAGGGAGGGGGAGGGGGATATTTGAAATAGTTTTTGTTTTTGTCAGTATTTACATACATAGAACGTCAAGGACCTCTAACTTACTCGTGACTAACTAAAAAGAGACAAATGTTAATAGGAAACTCCTAAGGGTCGATTGGCTGACTTATTAGCAGTTCGGGGGGGGGGGGGCGTGAAAAGATGCATAAAATGTCCTTGCGAATAGTATTACATTGATGAGAGCCGACTTAACCCATCTGATAAGGAAAGGACACACATGAACACACGCATTAAATTACGTCTGATAGTGAGAACCCAATTTGGGAGCGGCAGGCGGCGTAGCAATGGCGCTGGTTTTTTTTTTCCCTGACCTCCATCACATCCCAAACTATTAGTCTTGAACAAGGTCGTAGCAGATAGTTAACCAATCGCAATGATTCCACCGTTGACGACCAACAAGTTGTGCACAAGTGTGCTCAGCCCAGTCTTCCCTGATGGTTGCTGCTCACAAATGCACTTGTGTCATCCATATATATATAGATATATATATATAGATATATATATATAGATAGATAGATATTTAATTTATTATGTGCCATCCATCCATATATATATATATATAGTCTCGGAAGTTTCTCAACCATTAAAACTATATACAAAAAAAAAATTTAAAAAAATTATATATAAAAAAAAAAAAAAAAAAAAAACTTATAGTCTCAAGTCTTCCAGTGGAAAATCACTCATGTAAGTCAATTTATTTTTTACAGTTATTATATTAGTTAGTTTCTAACACTATTTTAAGGGATCATCAGTTGTTTACCATGAAAAACTGTTTCGGGAATTTAAATATATATATATAGATAGATAGATATTTAATTTATTATGTGCCATCCATCCATATATTTAATTTATTATGTGCCATCCATATATATATATATATATATATATATATATATATATATATATATAGAGAGAGAGAGAGAGAGAGAGAGAGAGAGAGAGAGACAGAGAGAGACAGAGAGAGAGAGAGAATGTTATTTGTCTTATTTTAACTAAATGTTTGGACACATTTGACACTAGGAAAGGTAACTCCAATTACATTAGCTACAAATACAAACATATCTCTCTCATATATATATATATTTGTATTATTTATTAATAGTGTTACAGAAAGTCTGGTCAAATCAACATGACAAAATTGAAAATAATTGTTCGTTTGGTCTGTTTTCTCCAAAATCAAATAAGGCTGAAGATAGTCAGGAGGACTTGTAATATTGTTACATAATGGATGGATGAAGAACGATTACGTCAGCTAGTATTGATTTAGTATCTAGGTGGACCAGTACAAGTTGGCTTGACACGAAAATCGGAAAAAGAAGTTTGCTCTCAGACTAAAAATATAAACATACTTGAACTCTGATCTAACAGGTGCGTGGTGACAGGTTGAGCAATTACGTCACAATCGTGGGAACGAGAAAAGAAAA
Organism: Sepiola atlantica; assembly: GCA_963556195.1. Classification (NCBI taxonomy): domain Eukaryota; kingdom Metazoa; phylum Mollusca; class Cephalopoda; order Sepiida; family Sepiolidae; genus Sepiola; species Sepiola atlantica. The sequence goes on along the minus strand of OY744553.1, from coordinate 46,717,885 downwards.
AAGTTTTTGAATCGGTCCGTCTTTTGGGAGCGTGGTGAACGAATGCAAAATCGAGATGTAATTCAGAAAAAGGAAAATAGGAATTTAATTCCTAAATGAGTTGATAGCGACTGGTATGCCTCTTCCTTCCTATCCCCTTAACGAAAGTAGATCTAAGTTAGGAAGAACAATTTGGCCTCTCTCCAATTTAATAAATGTGTGAGCTTTATAATTATGACGAGACAGTCTGAATATTGGAAGACTTTAAAATAAGGAATCGGAGTCAGGGTCGGAATTTTTGAGAATCCTAGGAGTCAGAGCCGGAATTTTTGAGAATCCTAGGAGTCAGAGCCGGAATTTTGAGAATCCTCGGAGTCAGAGTCAAATAGTATAGCTTCCGACTCCACAACTCTATCAACGTGATTCATAAACAGGTTAAAGCAAACATCATGAATATTTGAAGATTTGATATGCCGTTAACCAAAAAAAGGGTTGATATGCCGTTAACCAAAAAAAAAAGGGTTGATATGCCGTTAACCAAAAAAAAAGGGTTGATATGCCGTTAACCAAAAAAAGGGTTGATATGCCGTTAACCAAAAAAAAAAAAAACAAGATAATATCCGAGTGTATTGATTTACTCCTCTCCAGGAGTTAGGCACAAGGCCAGTTTTTATCTTACTCCCACAAGTAAGATATGACCCAAGGTCGGGTCGGGAAAGTGGGGTTTAAAAATTGCCTGGACAGCCCCGTCGGCATTCCCCGGTAGGGGCGCCTCAGGCAGTAAGCAATAAACTTACTCCTCCCCAAAGAGGGGAGACCTCCTAGAACTGCACAGGACAGACCCATAGACCAGCGTAAATCAAGCCCCGAAGGCCAAGACAATACCAGTCTATGGGGTGCAGTATCCGTCGGAACAGATACTACACTTTGATCTTAGCCAAAAGGCCAATAATATCCGAGTGTCGGCACACATTGAAACGAATTGCGTGTAAGTTTCAGTCGAAATTCATTTTCTGTCTTTCGTTTTTCGCATCGTTATTGATGACTCGAGAATAAACCATTTCCCAAGAAGCCGACGACGACGACGACGACGGCGACGACGAGGCGATTCTTTCTAAATGTAGGTTAAAATGTCAAGGAAAAAAGAGTCGGCTTCTTTTTATAGAAGTTTCTATCATCAAATGAAAATAGAAGCGTTGCCACTATCGGCGGGTTAGGGTGATAAAGTGGTAGCAATCAATAGAGTTGATTTAGAAAAGGAGAGAGAGAAATAGATAAAGATATATATATATATATATATGTGGGGGGGGGGGCGAGATAAAGAGAGAGAAAGCGAGAGAGAGAGAGAGAGAAAAAGAGACAAATGGAAAGTGAGAGCGAAAAGGAATGTTTTGTTTGTCTTATTTAAATAAAATGTTTGGACAGCGAGAGGGAAAGAGAGAGAGAAAGGGGGGAAAGAGAGAAAGGGGGGAAAGAGAGAGGGGGGAAGAGAGAGAAAGGGGGAAGAGAGAGAAAGGGGGAAGAGAGAGAAAGGGGAAGGGAGAGAAAGGGGGGAAGAGAGAGAAAGGGGAAGGGAGAGAAAGGGGGGAAGGGAGAGAAAGGGGGGAAGGGAGAGAAAGGGGGGAAGGGAGAGAAAGGGGGAAGAGAGAGAAAGGGGGAAGAGAGAGAAAGGGGAAAGAGAGAGAGGGGGGAAAGAGAGAGGGGGAAAGAGAGAGAGGGGGGAAAGAGAGAGAGAGGGGGAAAGAGAGAGAGAGGGGGAAAGAGAGAGAGAGGGGGGAGACAGAGAGAGAGGGAGGGAAAGACAGAGAGAGAGGGAGGGAAAGACAGAGAGAGAGGGAGGGAAAGACAGAGAGAGAGGGAGGGAAAGACAGAGAGAGAGGGAGGGAAAGACAGAGAGAGAGGGAGGGAAAGACAGAGAGAGAGGGAGGGAAAGACAGAGAGAGAGGGAGGGAAAGACAGAGAGAGAGGGAGGGAAAGACAGAGAGAGAGGGAGGGAAAGACAGAGAGAGAGGGAGGGAAAGACAGAGAGAGAGGGAGGGAAAGACAGAGAGAGAGGGAGGGAAAGACAGAGAGATAGGGAGAGAAACAGAGAGATAGGGAGAGAAACAGAGAGAGGGAGAGAGGGAGAGAGGGAAAGAGGGAGAGAGGGAAAGAGGGAGAGGGGGAAAGAGGGAGAGAGGGAGAGAGGGAGAAAGAGAGGGGGCGAGGGGGAGAGGGAGAAAGAGAGGGGGAGAGGGAGAAAGAGAGGGGGAGAGGGAGAAAGAGAGGGGGAGAGGGAGAAAGAGAGGGCGAGAGAGAAAGAGAGGGCGAGAGAGAAAGAGAGGGCGAGAGAGAAAGAGAGGGCGAGAGAGAAAGAGAGGGTTAGAGAGAGAGGGAGAGAGAGAGAGAGAAAGAGAAAGAGAAAGAGAAAGAGAGAGAGAGAGAGAAAGAGAAAGAGAGAGAGAAAGAGAAAGAGAGAGAGAAAGAGAAAGAGAGAGAGAAAGAGAGAGAGAGAGAAAGAGAGAGAGAGAGAAAGAGAGAGAGAGAGAAAGAGAGAGAGAAAGAGAGAAAGAGAGAGAGAAGAGAGAGAAAGAGAGAGAGAAAGAGAGAAAGAGAGAGAAAGAGAAAGAGAGAGAGAGAGAATGTTTTGTTTGTGTAGTTTTAACTAAATGTTTGATTATGTTTGACACGAGGCTGGTAACTCCAGTTAGACAAGCTACAAGTACAAACACACACAAATGCGATCACTTGAGTCACACATTGAGTTTTGTGTTAGATTGTTTGGAACTGGAAAAAAACTGAGTTTGCAAAGCCAGATAAATATTAAAAAAATATTAAAAAGATAAAATCCAAAATTAGCCATTTATGTCAATATAACCAGGGTGACATTTTTACTTTTTGAAAAAAAACTTTTAATTTTCAAAAAAAAAGAAAGAAAAGAAAGAAGCAAATTGCAATGAGTTGACATATCTTACAATACTTGGGACAAAATAGATCTACCTATCACAGTGTACCAGATGGTGAAAGAACAAAATTAAATTTTATATTAACAAATATGGTTAAAATGATGCAGAGTTAAAAACCAGGGGTTATAGGGGAAACAATGGGGAAAAAAAAATAATAAAATAAAATAAACAATATTTAACCAAAAGTTCTTTTCTTAAAAAAAATTAAAGAAAAAAAAAAAAACGAAAACGAAAAAAATATTTAGCCAAAACCTCTTTTCTTAAAAATAAAAAATATTAAAAAAAATTTTTTCCATTTTTTTTTAAAATTTAACCATAACCAAAGAGGTTTTGGTTAAATTTTAAAAAAAAAATGGAAAAAAATGAAAAAAAGAAAGAAAAAAGAAAAGAAAAAAAATGAAAAAAAGAAAAAAAAGAAAAAGAAAAGAAAAAAAAGAAAAAGAAAAGAAAAGTAAATATTATTATTTTTTTTATTAAAATTTAATCAAAACCTCTTTTCTTAAAAATAAAAAATAAATATATAAAAAAAAATTTTCATTTTTTTTCCATTTTTTTTTTAAAATTTAACCAAAACCTCTTTTCTTAAAAAGAAAAGAAAAAAAAATGAAAAAAAGAAAAAAAAGAAAACAAAGAAAGAAAAAGAAAAGAAAAAAAAGAAAGAAAAAGAAAAAGTAAATATTATTATTTTTTTTATTAAAATTTAATCAAAACCTCTTTTCTTAAAAAAAAAGAAATGAAAAAAGAAAAACAAAAGAAAAGAAAGAAAAAGAAAAAAATTTAGCCAAAACCGCTCTTATTAAAAATTAAAAATAAATATTAAAATTTTTTTATTTTTCTTTAAATTTAATCAAAACCTATTTTCTTAAAACAAAAAGTAAAAAAAACCAAAGAAATAAAAAAAGGAAGAAGAAAGAAAATTATGACCATTGCAACGTTCTTTATTAAGCACCTCAGCTAAGGAGAATAACTTAGTTTTTTTTTTAGCTTATACACTGAACCTAATGAAAAAGGTACAAAAAAATCACCACATTTTATTTAATGTCCGTTTTACATGCTGGCATGTGTTGAACAGCTTCTAGAAATTGACTACCAAACTAACCTTTCTCTGGCCAGGTTTTTATTTATCCCTCTTTCTTTCCAGTCCATTTTTTTGTTTTCATTGGCCTACCCCTGCTACCTCAACTGTTCTACATCTACCAACCCAAAGAACTCTCATCTATTCTTTCAACGTGAACATAGCGAAGTCTCCAGTTCTGCACATACTATATTGTCCAGATTTAATCTTCCTGTGGGGTCATCAGATCTAAGCCTGTCACATTACACATTCATTGTTCAATTCTCATAGGTTCTGCTTCCATACGTCATCACACTGCGTACGCATGCTTGATGGACTCTTTCTTTGGTCGATAGTAGTAACGCTATGCTGGTTAGTAATAACAGAAGTTCCCTGAACTTACTCTATCGATTCCTAACTCTTACAATCACACTAGCACCTGCTCCACTCTGTGCTCCAATCGTATCACCAAGGTAGCAAAACTTCTGAACAACCTCAATAGCCTTGCCAAGCAAATATATTTTCTTCAGAAATGTGTTTGAACCAAGGCGATCCATAATACAGGCCTGGCAAACATGCGACTGGGGTCAACGATTGGGCGGGGACACATGAAGACCACAATTACTACTAAATAATAATTACCGAGAAAAGTTTTAGTAAAGAATTTCTGATTTTATTATGTCATTCTATTTTCTGTAATCAATAAGTTAATATGAACAAATTGACTCATGATTTTTTGATTTTTTTTTTAAATATCTAAAATGCGCCGAATTCATGTTGAATAAAGTGATTTTTTGTGAATTTAGTTCTTTTATATTTTTGTACTTTTTACGGTTTATTTTATGGAAATAAATCAATTATTGTAAGCTGCTTGGATATTAATTAACCCTAACAATATGTATAGTTGCTAATTACTGGATATTAACTAACCCTACTAATATGTATAGTTGCTAATTACTGGATTTTAACTAACCCTAATAATATGTATAGTTGCTAATTACTGGATATTAACTAACCCTAATAATATGTATAGTTGCTAATTACTGAATATTAACTAACCCTAACAATATGTACAGTTGCTAATTACTGAATATTAACTAACCCTAATATGTATAGTTGCTAATTACTGGATATTAACTAACCCTACTAATATGTATAGTTGCTAATTACTGGATTTTAACTAACCCTAATAATATGTAGAGTTGCTAATTACTGGATATTAACTAACCCTAATATGTATAGTTGCTAATTACTGGATTTTAACTAACCCTAACCCTAATATGTATAGTTGCTAATTACTGGATATTAACTAACCCGACTAATGTGTATAGTTGCTAATTACTGAATTTTAACTAACCCTAATAATATGTATAGTTGCTAATTACTGGATATTAACTAACCCTAACCCTAATATGTATAGTTGCTAATTACTGGATATTAACTAACCCTACTAATATGTATAGTTGCTAATTACTGGATTTTAACTAACCCTAATAATATGTATAGTTGCTAATTACTGGATTTAAACTAACCCTAACCCTAATATGTATAGTTGCTAATTACTGGATATTAACTAACCCTACTAATATGTATAGTTGCTAATTACTGAATTTTAACTAACCCTAACCCTAATAATATGTATAGTTGCTAATTACTGGATATTAACTAACCCTAACCCTAATATGTATAGTTGCTAATTACTGGATATTAACTAACCCTACTAATATGTATAGTTGCTAATTACTAGATTTTAACTAACCCTAATAATATGTATAGTTGCTAATTACTGGATATTAACTAACCCTAATAATATGTACAGTTGCTAATTACTGGATATTAACTAAACCTAATAATATGTATAGTTGCTAATTACTGAATATTAACTAACCCTAACAATATGTAGAGTTGCTAATTACTGAATATTAACTAACCCTAATATGTATAGTTGCTAATTACTGGATTTTAACTAACCCTAATAATATGTATAGTTGCTAATTACTGGATATTAACTAACCCTAATATGTATAGTTGCTAATTACTGGATTTTAACTAACCCTAACCCTAATATGTATAGTTGCTAATTACTGGATATTAACTAACCCTACTAATATGTATAGTTGCTAATTACTGGATTTTAACTAACCCTACTAATATGTATAGTTGCTAATTACTGGATATTAACTAACCCTACTAATATGTATAGTTGCTAATTACTGGATTTTAACTAACCCTAACCCTAATAATATGTATAGTTGCTAATTACTGAATTTTAACTAACCCTACTAATATGTATAGTTGCTAATTACTGGATATTAACTAACCCTACTAATATGTATAGTTGCTAATTACTGGATTTTAACTAACCCTAACCCTAATAATATGTATAGTTGCTAATTACTGGATTTTAACTAACCTTACTAATATGTATAGTTGCTAATTACTGGATATTAACTAACCCTACTAATATGTATAGTTGCTAATTACTGGATTTTAACTAACCCTAACCCTAATAATATGTATAGTTGCTAATTACTGGATTTTAACTAACCCTACTAATATGTATAGTTGCTAATTACTGGATATTAACTAACCCTACTAATATGTATAGTTGCTAATTACTGGATTTTAACTAACCTTAACCCTACTAATATGTATAGTTGCTAATTACTGGATTTTAACTAACCCTAACCCTAATATGTATAGTTGCTAATTACTGGATATTAACTAACCCTAATAATATGTATAGTTGTTAATTACTGGATTTTAACTAACCCTAACCCTAATAATATGTATAGTTGTTAATTACTGGATATTGACTAACCCTAATAATATGTATAGTTGCTAATTACTGGATATTAACTAACCCTAATAATATGTATAGTTGCTAATTACTGGATATTAACTAACCCTAACCCTAATAATATGTATAGTTGCTAATTACTGGATATTAACTAACCCTAACCCTAATAATATGTATAGTTGTTAATTACTGGATATTAACTAACCCTAATAATATGTATAGTTGCTAATTACTGGATATTAACTACCCCTAATAATATGTATAGTTGCTAATTACTGGATATTAACTAACCCTACTAATATGTATAGTTGCTAATTACTGGATATTAACTAACCCTAACCCTAATATGTATAGTTACTAATTACTGGATATTAACTAACCCTAACCCTAATATGTATAGTTGCTAATTACTGGATTTTAACTAACCCTAATAATATGTACAGTTGCTAATTACTGGATATTAACTAACCCTAATAATATGTATAGTTGCTAATTACTGGATATTAACTAACCCTAATAATATGTATAGTTTCTAATTACTGGATATTAACTAACCTTAATAATATGTATAGTTGCTAATTACTGGATATTAACTAACCCTAATAATATGTATAGTTGCTAATTACTGGATTTTAACTAACCCTAACCCTAATATGTATAGTTGCTAATTACTGGATTTTAACTAACCCTAATAATATGTATAGTTGCTAATTACTGGATTTTAACTAACCCTAATAATATGTATAGTTGCTAATTACTGGATTTTAACTAACCCTAATAATGTGTATAGTTGCTAATTACTGGATATTAACTAACCCTAATAATATGTATAGTTGCTAATTACTGGATTTTAACTAACCCTAATAATATGTATAGTTGCTAATTAACTAATTACTGGACATTACTAAGAAATTCCTTACTAAAACTTTTCCTAATGATTATCATTTAGTAGTAATTTTGGTCTTCACGTGTCCGTCCCCAGTCGCATGTTTGCCAGGCCTGTATTATGGATCGCCTTGGTTTGAACATAATGGATCCTGGGCAATGCCGGGTTAGTACAGTCCAGTCCAACATAAAAACGAGGAAGGCAAACAAACGCACTTGAGTTTAAAGCTCTGGACTTTTCCATGAAAGTTCCACGTTGAGTGCGCATTATGAGGGAGTGGTAGTAAGTGGGTGGTTAACGAGAAAATGTTTTCACATCAGGTGAGATCGAGAGAGAGTCTCAAGGCCGGCCATTAAGAGTCTCGCATATTTATACAGACCTCCTGACTTTATAATTTCAGCATCATGGGAGCCGGCAGATGGACGCGAGGAAGGGGAAGGTGGGTATGGGCTGCTTCGCATTCAGCCCATCACGAGTGAGTCGATGTTTTCATTAAAAAAAAAAAAAAATGAGTAAAGCCAATTGATAGAATGAGTCAGCGCTTATCAAGGCCAAAAGCCACTCAAAGAAAAGGGTTAATGAGATGGATGGATTGTCAGTTGAATGATGAAGAATATTATGAGAGGATTTTTTATACTAATGAGTCACCACTTATCAAGGCCAAAAGCCATTCGAGGATAAGGGTTAATGAGATGGATGGATTGTCAGTTGAATGATGAAGAATATTATGAGAGGGTTTTTTATACTAATGAGTCACCACTTATCAAGGCTAAAAGCCACTCGAGGATGAGGGTTAATGAGATGGATGGATTGTCAGTTAGATGATGAAGAATATGATGAGAGGATTTTTTATACTAATGAGTCACCACTTATCAAGGCCAAAAGCCACTCGAGGATAAGGGTTAATGAGATGGATGGATTGTCAGTTGAATGATGAAGAATATTATGAGAGGATTTTTTATCCTAATGAGTCACCACTTATCAAGGTCAAAAGCCACTCGAGGAAAAGCGTTAACGAGGTGGATGGATTGTCGGTTTAATGGTGAAGAATATTATGAGAGGATTGAAAATAATTAACAAAGTTTGATTACTTATGGGCAGAGTTATGGAGTTGGAAAGTATAAGGGTGTGACTGACTCTCGGAATTGCAAAATATCCGACTTACACATTATTACTTTTGTATTGGGTTGGCCAAAAAGTTTGTTCGTTTTTTAATGTTATCTTTCCGGCCTACTAAAGATCGGTTTATATCCGTATTCTTCTAATCCTGTATTTTATGCAACGAGTATGTTGACGTCAGTGTGTAATAACCCTCCGAGCAGAGGAGTTCTTACATTTTTGCTTGTATTTCAGGCCTTGAAATGGAAGATCAAGCAGAGCACTACCGACATCTGATGATTTTTTTTACTAAAGAAAAAGAAAAAGTTACAGAAACTTACTCTGCAAGATCTTTCAAGCAGACAAGGCAGTGTTGCATCGTATGGTTCACCCCTCCACATTCAAATGGAAGATCAAGCAGAGCACTACCGACATCTGATGCTTTTTTTACTACAGAAAAGGAAAAAAAAAAACTACAGAAATCTGCATAAAGATATGCCATGTGCATGGGATAGAATGCTATTACAGAACGGGTTTGTCAGAAATGGTTGGTTCGATTCCGAAACGGAATTTTTTCAGTTAGAGATGCTCCTTGCTCTGTCCGGCCAAAGATGATCAACAGTGACCAAGTGAAAGCCGTGGTTGAACAAGATTGCCGTTTGACAACCGGACAAATCGCAGACATTCTAAAGATTTCCAAATCGAGCTTGTAAAACGAATTGCATAAACTCAGTTATGTTTCGAAAAAAACGAACAAACTTTTTGGCCAACCCAATACTTACTATTAACTGATTCTTTTATTAGAATCAAAATGCAATTGAAAAAATTAAAACGATTTTTTTTTTTTTTTTTTTTTTAATTCTATTAAAAAAATAAATAATAATTTCGTTAAAATAGAAACAGTCTACTTCATGACGGCTTCTGGGTTTTGAAATACATCTTTTGCGGGTGACCACGGAGACAACGGCTTGGCGCTGGGGTGAAAAACTCCTCAAAAGATAGATTTACAGTTAAACATTTTTGTGAATAAATATTTTCATTTTTTTTTTAAAGCTAGCAATGTGTTCCTTGTCCCTGATTTCAACCTCACGGGTTGGGGGGGGGGGGGTAGGATTATTTAGCGATGTGCACGTCTATCCGTAATTTTTGGAACTATTTTTATTTCACAAGTCAAGAGTTGTATTTCGTCCTTCAGCTGTGACTAGATTTCAACTTAAAACTATTACTCATGTATCAGACTCACACTCGCTCTTGTGTGTGTGTGTGTGTGTGTGTGTGTGTGCATTGGTGTGTGTGGATGTGTGTGTGTGTGCGTGTGCGGGTGTGTGTGTGCGTGTGGATATGTGAATATGTGTGGATGTGTGCGTGTGGGTGTGCGTGTGTGTGTGTGTGTGTGTGCGTGGATTTGTCCATCCCTTTCCTGCTTTCAATTTATCTATGGAATTCCCCCTTCACAAACTATCTATCTATGTCTCTCTCAATCAATCTATCTGTCTATCTCTCTCAATCAGTCTATCTGTCTCTCTGTCTATCTATCTGTCTCTGTCTCTCTCAATCAATCTATCTCTGTCTCTCTCAATCAATCTATCTCTGTCTCTCTCAATCAATCTATCTATCTATCTCTCTCAATCAATCTATCTATCTATCTCTCTCAATCAATCTATCTATCTATCTCTCTCAATCAATCTATCTATCTATCTCAATCAATCTATCTATCTATCTCTCTCAATCAATCTCTCTCTCTCTCTCAATCAATCTCTCTCTCTCTCTCAATCAATCTATCTATCTATTTGTCTCTCTCTCTCAATCAATCTATCCACGTCTTTATCAATCAATCTACCTCTCTTTCTCTCTCAATCCATCCACGTCTCTCCCTCTCTCAATTCATCAGTCCACCTCTCTCTTCCTTGATCAATCCACCCACCTCCCGCTTCATCTCTCTCAATTGATCGATTGATCGATCAATCTCAATATATCTTTCTATCAGTCAATTACTTTTTCTTTGAAAAAAAAAAAAAAGATTTATTGATTTCCACAAAATAAATCGTTCGTTCTTTACCAATATTTTATCAATCAATCTTTCGCTATTGATTCACCTTTCTTTATCAAACTATCCATTCTTGGCCTTTTGGCTAAGATCAAAGTGTAGTATCTGTTCCGATGGATACTGCACCCCATAGACTGGTATTGTCTTGGCCTTCGGGGCTTGATTTACGCCGGTCTATGGGTCTGTCCTGTGCAGTTCTAGGAGGTCCACCCTCCCAGGCTTCGCCTCCCCTCTTTGGGGAGGAGTAAGTTTATTGCTTACTGCCTGAGGCGCCCCTACCGGGGAATGCCGACGGGGCTGCCCAGGCAATTTTTAAACCCCACTTTCCCGACCTGACCTTGGGTCACATCTTACTTGTGGGAGTAAGATAAAAACTGGCCTTGTGCCTAACTCCTGGAGGGGAGTAAATCAATATCCATTTTTATCGATACATTAATCCATCTCTATTTCTATCTTTACATGGTTAGCTATGTTTATATATTTGTATGTACAGGATTCACTCCTAAACTAATTAACAGATAATTATGGATTTTACAACACAGATGCTAGGCGTAAGGGATTGTAATGTGGACTATATTTAGTTTAATTTAGTTTTATGCAAAGGGGATAAGGGGGGGATCCTTCACTAAAATTCAGATAACTGCTTTTCGTGAAATTAGAAAAAATTTTTTAAAAAGGTATTAAACATCAATAGTTAAACATTACCCAAATTTCTTTGGAGTATAGGGGAGAGGGGGAGCACAATATTGGCACAACCTCCCATTTGAAAATTCAAATATATCATATAGGGGAGAGGGGGAGCACAATATTGGCACAACCTCCCATTTGAAAATTCATATATATCATATAGGGGAGAGGGGGAGCACAATATTGGCACAACCTCCCATTTGAACATTCATATATATCATATAGGGGAGAGGGGGAGCACAATATTGGCACAACCTCCCATTTGAAAATTCAAATATATCATATAGGGGAGAGGGGGAGCACAATATTGGCACAACCTCCCATTTGAAAATTCATATATATCATATAGGGGAGAGGGGGAGCACAATATTGGCACAACCTCCCATTTGAAAATTCAAATATATCATATAGGGGAGAGGGGGAGCACAATATTGGCACAACCTCCCATTTGAAAATTCAAATATATCATATAGGGGAGAGGGGGAGCACAATATTGGCACAACCTCCCATTTGAAAATTCATATATATCATATAGGGGAGAGGGGGAGCACAATATTGGCACAACCTCCCATTTGAACATTCATATATATCATATAGGGGAGAGGGGGAGCACAATATTGGCACAACCTCCCATTTGAAAATTCAAATATATCATATAGGGGAGAGGGGGAGCACAATATTGGCACAACCTCCCATTTGAAAATTCATATATATCATATAGGGGAGAGGGGGAGCACAATATTGGCACAACCTCCCATTTGAAAATTCAAATATATCATATAGGGGAGAGGGGGAGCACAATATTGGCACAACCTCCCATTTGAAAATTCATATATATCATATAGGGGAGAGGGGGAGCACAATATTGGCACAACCTCCCATTTGAACATTCATATATATCATATAGGGGAGAGGGGGAGCACAATATTGGCACAACCTCCCATTTGAAAATTCAAATATATCATATAGGGGAGAGGGGGAGCACAATATTGGCACAACCTCCCATTTGAAAATTCATATATATCATATAGGGGAGAGGGGGAGCACAATATTGGCACAACCTCCCATTTGAAAATTCAAATATATCATATAGGGGAGAGGGGGAGCACAATATTGGCACAACCTCCCATTTGAAAATTCATATATATCATATAGGGGAGAGGGGGAGCACAATATTGGCACAACCTCCCATTTGAACATTCATATATATCATATAGGGGAGAGGGGGAGCACAATATTGGCCCAACCTCCCATTTGAACATTCATATATATCATATAGGGGAGAGGGGGAGCACAATATTGGCACAACCTCCCATTTGAAAATTCATATATATCATATAGGGGAGAGGGGGAGCACAATATTGGAACAACCTCCCATTTGAAAATTCATATATATCGTATAGGGGAGAGGGGGAGCACAATATTGGCACAACCTCCCATTTGAAAATTCATATATATCATATAGGGGAGAGGGGGAGCACAATATTGGCACAACCTCCCATTTGAAAATTCATATATATCATATAGGGGAGAGGGGGAGCACAATATTGGCCCAACCTCCCATTTGAAAATTCATATATATCATATAGGGGAGAGGGGGAGCACAATATTGGCCCAACCTCCCATTTGAAAATTCATATATATCATATAGGGGAGAGGGGGAGCACAATATTGGCCCAACCTCCCATTTGAAAATTCTTATATATCATATAGGGGAGAGGGGGAGCACAATATTGGCCCAACCTCCCATTTGAAAATTCATATATATCATATAGGGGAGAGGGGGAGCACAATATTGGCCCAACCTCCCATTTGAAAATTCATATATATCATATAGGGGAGAGGGGGAGCACAATATTGGCCCAACCTCCCATTTGAAAATTCATATATATCATATAGGGGAGAGGGGGAGCACAATATTGGCCCAACCTCCCATTTGAAAATTCATATATATCATATAGGGGAGAGGGGGAGCACAATATTGGCACAACCTCCCATTTGAAAATTCATATATATCATATAGGGGAGAGGGGGAGCACAATATTGGCCCAACCTCCCATTTGAAAATTCATATATATCATATAGGGGAGAGGGGGAGCACAATATTGGCCCAACCTCCCATTTGAAAATTCATATATATCATATAGGGGAGAGGGGGAGCACAATATTGGCCCAACCTCCCATTTGAAAATTCATATATATCATATAGGGGAGAGGGGGAGCACAATATTGGCACAACCTCCCATTTGAAAATTCATATATATCATATAGGGGAGAGGGGGAGCACAATATGGGCACAACCTCCCATTTGAAAATTCATATATATCATATAGGGGAGAGGGGGAGCACAATATTGGCACAACCTCCCATTTGAACATTCATATATATCATATAGGGGAGAGGGGGAGCACAATATTGGCACAACCTCCCATTTGAAAATTCAAATATATCATATAGGGGAGAGGGGGAGCACAATATTGGCACAACCTCCCATTTGAAAATTCATATATATCATATAGGGGAGAGGGGGAGCACAATATTGGCACAACCTCCCATTTGAAAATTCATATATATCATATAGGGGAGAGGGGGAGCACAATATTGGCACAACCTCCCATTTGAAAATTCAAATATATCATATAGGGGAGAGGGGGAGCACAATATTGGCACAACCTCCCATTTGAAAATTCAAATATATCATATAGGGGAGAGGGGGAGCACAATATTGGCACAACCTCCCATTTGAAAATTCATATATATCATATAGGGGAGAGGGGGAGCACAATATTGGCACAACCTCCCATTTGAAAATTCAAATATATCATATAGGGGAGAGGGGGAGCACAATATTGGCACAACCTCCCATTTGAAAATTCAAATATTTCAGATTTGCATTAAATTTGATCCATAGTCATTAGACACCGATTAAGCAAGATTCCCTGAATTTCAATTTTTTCTTAAGACCCCTTAAGCTTAAGCCTTAAATTTAAGACTGATTAAAAAAAAAATGGAATAAGGATTCTAGACATAAGGTTTAGTATAATTCTGTTAATTTAAATCTTTGTAAGGGGATATAAAAGTGGTGTAAAACCGTTCTCTTCAGAGTGTTTATATGTGGGTGGGAGGGAGTAATTCTAGTTTATTTATATACCTATCTCCCCTTTCTTTTTTATTTCCCCTTTCTTTAATATATCCTGTATATCTTCTGCCCCTCCCCCTTCTCTCTCTCTCTCCTAGTGGTTTCTTAAAAGTCCCTTGCCTTTTGGCTAGGAACAAAGTGTAGTATCTGTTCTCATACTTTGTCTTTTCTGTCCTCGGTCAGTGAAGGAGAAGTCCTTCTAGACTGAGACAATTTAAAAAAAATTTCTAATCCAGACTGCTCCCTTTTTGAGGGTGCTGGATTTTTTTACCTTGTGTATAACTTTGCCCTCGTGGGGAGCCAAGTAAAAAATAAATTAAAAAAAAAAAAAAATTAAAAGAATTTTTTTCTTCTTCAAAGATCTTGCAAACCACACCCGTAAAACCATTTTAACCTGAGCGAATTTAAAACGTAAAGAAAAAAAAAAAAAAAAAAAGAAAAAATCCTCCATAAAACAAAAATTGAGAGAGGGGCTAATTCTTTTCCTTTTTCTAACAGACCAAAATGGAATCGTTACCCCCCCCCCCGTTTCTTTTCTTCTTTCCTTCCTCGAATTCTAAGCCAGAACATAATATCAAGAGTTTGCCCCCCTCCGCCCTGGGGAATTGTAGATAATGGTTCACTGAGTGCTGCCTTTTGTGAATTATTCACAAACATCACACAATGAACAACACAAGTGTTGACCACCGGAACTTTAACCTACCGACGACGAAAATCTAAAGCTTCGCCATTGAATAATAACAGTAAACACATTCACGAAGTAATCTATATATATATATATATATATATATATATACTAGAAAATATATGACCCCCCCCCACCTCTGTTTGCATATTTTTGCTAGACTTGGGAGGATGGTAGCATCACGAACGAACATATATTAGTACTACACTACTCCCTCCCCCTTCCAAGGAGAAGATAATGCCTAGGAGGATGGTTTCACGATAAAAGAATAGATACTACACTACCTCCCCCTTCCAAGAAGATAATGCCTAGGAGGATGGTTTCACGATAAAAGAATAGATACTACACTACCTCCCCTTCCAAAGAGAAGATAATGCCTAGGAGGATGGTCTCATGACAAAAGAATAGATACTACACTACTCTGTCCCCCCCCCCCCACATATATATATATATATATATATATATAGTGAGGCAATTTTTATTTTTGTTCCGATCCAGAGTTCTCCCTTTTTGGGGAGCTGGATTTACATTAATCGAAGTAATAGGATTCAGACAGACAGATACCAAATCGTCTGAAATTGTTACTTTCCTGCACTGATGAGAGCTGTAAGCTTCTAACGCTAACGTCGTTAAGTAAAAAATAATTTAATATTTATTTATAAAATATTATATATATATATATTTTTTTTAATAGAAATCGCTCTTGACAAGACATCAAGCCACTTAATGTAAGCAGCTAAAAAAAAAAAATACTACTTCAAGAACAAAAACTAGACAATAATAAGTGTTAGATGGATAGATTCCAACCAAGAAAACAGCGATTCTTCCCCCTTTGTCAGAAACATCGCTTATGGAATATTGAGGACTAAAGGACATAATAAGGGAAGCGAGAGTTACAAGTAAACTCAGTGTACACTTTTTACTACCCTAAAAAACAAACAAAAAAAGTAAGCCGAAAGTCCAGGGAAGGAAAGAGGGAAGGGAAGGGAGGATGGAGAAAAAGGAGGAGGAGGAAGAGAGAAGGACAAGAAAAGAGGCAAGAGGGAGCAAAGAAGAAGGAGAAAAAGATAAGAAAAGTGAAAAAGAGAAGAAAGAAAAAAGGCAAGAAAAGCTTTAAAAAAAAAAAAAAAAAAAAAGATCTGGAATGTGGAACGCAAAAGAACCCCCCCCCCCAAAAAAAAAACCAGATCCAATAATTATAATAATTTCTCCTGATGATGGATGTAGATGATACAGATGTTTGCAATACGTAGTTTCGCCGGAATAGAAAAGATTTACAACAACAGAAACCGACGAGAAGTGTGGCAGATTATTAATTAAACTTGTTATTATTAATTAAACTTATTATTAATTAAACTTGTTATTAATTAAACTTGTTATTAATTAAACTTGTTATTAATTAAACTTGTTATTAATTAAACTTATTATTATTAATTAAACTTATTATTATTAATTAAACTTATTAATAATTAAACTTATTATTATTAAACTTATTAATTAAACTTATTATTATTAATTAAACTTATTAATTAAACTTATTAATAATTAAACTTATTAATAATTAAACTTATTAATTAAACTTATTAATTAAACTTATTATTATTAATTAAACTTATTATTATTAATTAAACTTATTAATAATTAAACTTATTATTATTAAACTTACTATCACAGCTGGTATTCAACTTTGAAAACAGAAAATAATAAATTTGGCTTATAACATTTTAAAGTCTATCTTGATTCAGCTCGGTTTCAGAATTCATATCTGAACAACAGATTTCGAGTTGATTTTCGTGATCAGATATATATATATATATATATATATATATATATATATATATATATATATATATATATGTGTGTGTGTGTGAGCATACAAACATATACTCACTTTGATATGCAGATATATATCTCGTCAGCGAATGTTCCATTTTATTTATATACAGTGTGCGGACGTAGTTGGAGACAATGTAGTCAATATTAAAATAATATTTTAGGTGAAGCACTCTTTATCCTTGGCGGGGAAATCAACGATATGGTGTCTCTATAAAAACACTGGTCCCATCACCTCACCAGGTGGGTATCCAGCCTATAAAAATGTTGCCTCAATTAAGGAAATTTCTACAGGGCTAGGGTCCCACTAGTGCAGTATGAAGACAAATGAAGAGTGGAAAATCATCAGAGTATTAAACTCAGACTTAACAGCAAACGGTGTTTTGTCAGTTTAGTTCCTGAAATAAAACTTAATCCGTAATAAAACTTCCGGCGAGAGTTTCAGTTCTCCAAATTTATTTGTTAAATTGTAAGGTAAAAGTACAGAATAGTTAACAAAGCCCCTCCCCCATATTAAGAATGGCTTTCTAAAGAATTTTTTATTTTTTATTTTAATTATTTCAGTACGGTTCGTAAACTGCAGAAGATTATTTAGAAAGCCATTCTTAACATAGGGAGTGCATTTTTTATTGGGGGGGGGGGGGCTAAACTATTTTGTACTTTCACTTAGCAATTTAATAAATAAATTAATAAATAAAAAATTAGTACAAAACTTGGCAAACCCAAAAAAAGAGTAAGTGTTCCAAAACAGAAAGTATTTAATATCAGGAACTAAATCTGACCGAAACACCGTTTGCTGCTGACGTTGAGTCGGCTATTCTTCTGGTTTGTCAAAAAGAGTTCCGGAAGTTATATGAACATTAACATGTATACATCTGTATCCGAAGTAAACAAAGTAAAAATAAATAAATAAAATAGATAGATGAATAAAAAAATAAATGAATAAAAAATAAAATTAAAAAAAAAAAAATGTAAAACATAAATAAAATTTAAAAAATAAATAAATAATAAAATAAATTTTAAAAATAAAATAAAATTTAAAAAATAGATAAATAAATAAAATAGAATGAATAAAAAAATAAAAAAAATTAAATAAATAAAAAATAAAATAGATAAATAAATAGATAAATAAAATAGATAAATAATTTTAAAAAATAAAATAGATAAATAAATAGATAAATAAAATAGATAAATAATTAAAATAAATAAAATAGATAAATAAATAAAATAGATAAATAAAATAAAATAGATAAAATAAATAAAATAGATAAAATAAATAAATAAGATAAAATAGATAAATAAATAAAAAATAAAATTAAAAAATAAAATAAAAACTAAAATAAATAAAAACTAAAATAAATAAAAACTAAAATAAATAAAAAATAAAATAAAAAAATAAAATAAATAAAAAATAAAAAAAATAAAATAAAAAATAAAATAAAAAATAAAATAAATAAAAAATAAAATAAATAAAAAATAATAAATAAAAAATAAAATAAATAAAAAATAAAATAAATTTAAAAAAAAATATTTAAAAAAATTGATAAATAGATAATAAAAAATGAAATAAAATAAATAAATAAAAAATGAAATAAAATAGATAAATAAATAACACATGAAAAAAAATAGATAAATAAATAAAATAGATAAATAAAATAGAAAAATGTTTTCTATAATCACCTTTCATTTCCGTGTCCCTTCATTCTGCAGAGTGTGTTTCTCCCTCTCCAACATGTATTCCTTTATTTCTTTTTATCTATGTACGAAAATAAAACATTAAACAATTACACATTTGTTTACTTGTACTGTTAGAAATCAATTTAAAATCAATTTAGACATAAAATATCACAATCAGACATAATATAAACAAATACATATACAATATTTTTATTATTATTACTAGTCCTGATGAGAGTCGCCGTATGAACCATTTCTATGTTGCATTGTATGATTAAAAATAAACATCGTCTTGAAACAGATGTAAACAGCTTTAATACTTTTGTCTATAATCCTTATTTGGAATATGATTTGAAAATAATTTAAATCAGTAAAAATACACATTTATATACAGTTAGGTATGTGTATATGTTGATAAATTTATACGTACAGGATTCACTCCTAAACAAATTACCCCCCCCCCCGTTATGAATTTCGGAACACATCTGCTAGGCGTAAACCTGTAAAATGTGGGCTATATTTACTTTAATTCAAAATTTAAATACCTCAGATTCTTGTGAAATTTTAATAATATTTATTACACATCAATTAATATTTTTCTAAATTAGTTTCTTTGGAGTATTTTAAAGGTTTTCTTTTTTTAAGGGGGGGGGGGCATAATATGAGTACAAAAAATTCAAATATTTCAGATTTGCATTAAATTTGATCCATAGTCAGTTGACACGAATTAAGCAAGATAATTTCAATTTCTTTTTAAAACCCCTTAAGCAAAATTCCCTAAACTTAAATTTCTTCTTAAGACCCCTTAAGTTTAAGCTTTAAATTTTAGACATTTTCTAGAATTAAAATCATGTAATAAATTTTGGTCAAAATTGGAATAAGGATTCTAGACATATATCCAATCATTTTATGTTTATTTTAATCTTCGTAAGGAGACATAGAAGTGGTGCAAAACTATTGTTTTGGGGGAATTAATTTTACCCGTTCTGGATGGATATTCTACTTCTTCAAATAAATAAAACAAACGTTCCTTAAGTTTTAAGTTGACGACAGAATTTTTTTTTTTAATTTAGGAGAGAAAAAAAATTGTGACCCCCCCCCCCCCAACTTGTCACTGGTCTTCATTCTACTTTTTAAGTTTTTAGTCGTAATGCTTGAATTGTGGACGAAAGCCGACTTAGTATATTCATGTAATTTTATTTCTCCACTTTTCAATTTCATTCCACCGCAAAAAAATGTCACAAACGTCTATATTCCTTGCTTTAATAAAATTTTATACCACTAGAAATAGAAATATATATATATATATATGTTTTTTGTTGGTAATTTTATTATTCCATTATTGCGACAAAATATATGTTGTTTCGTTAGCATTCACAATGAAAGCCAACTCTTCAAGCGTTAACGCTTGAAGAGTTGGCTTTCATTGCTAACGAAACAACATATATATTGTCGCAATAATGGAATAATAAAATCAACAAAAAAACATTTTTTGCTCTGAATTTTCATTGAGCACTCTCATAAACCCGGTTTCAACTTCCTTTGGATTCATACCCCCTGGATATTTGTAACAAGTTAATTATATATATATATATATATATATATATATGATGATGATGGACTCTCCCGTCGATTTCGACGTATGAGTGCCTCACCAGGGGCTGCCGCGCGTGAATTTGTAATTGCAAGGGTTGCGCAATCACCAACAATCGCTCCCCTGAGTCGGCATTGCTTGATTCCAATGGCAAGTAGTAATACAGGACGACTGGAAACAATGCCGAGATAAGCAGAGAGCACATACAGCACCTGGTATTCCCAAATGGTCACCCATTTAGTACTGGCCAGGCTCGACGCCGCTTAACTAATATATATATATATATATATATATATATATATATATATATATATATCAGTATTAAAATGTCAATGTGCATATACTTGCTAATAATTATAAAAGTGAAAATGTCTAAAAGATGTCACTTCTTTTATTGAAATGTTTTTTTATAGTTTCCTCATTAAATTCATAAACAAACTTATTTGTTGGATAACGTCAGCGTTTAAAAAAAAACATTACAAATCAATAATGATCTGCAATTATTTATTTAAAAATACAAAACAAAAAACATTACGTAAATTTGATATCGCATTTACTCAGATAAGTAAAATTTATTTATAATTACCACGGCAACCCGGCGTGGCATGGAAATGGGGGGGGGGCATGGCTAACGATATAAAAGAGACAGAGAAAAAGGTTGTGGAGCACCTTTCCTTTTTTAAGTACATAAATCTATATATATATATATATATATATATATATATACTTGGTTCTTCAATATAATAATAAAAAATAGAAAGAAAACGAAAGCTGACTGCTGCTTGACCTAGTTTCAGTGTAGTTTTTGGAACAACCACGAGTAAGAATGAAATAGAAAATGTAGTAATCTCTAATATAATAAAAAGAAGGAAAGAGAAAGCTGACTGCAACCCGACCTAGTTTCAGTGTAGTTTTCGGAACAACCACGAGTAAGAATGAGATTAAAAAAAAATTGTAGTAATCTTCAAGAAAAAGAAAAAAAAAGTTGACTGCTGCTTGCCGTAGTTTCAGTGTTGTTTTCGGAACAAACACAAGTAAGAATGGAATTTTAAAAGATAATCTTTTTTCTGACTCGCTATGCAAAATAAATCAGATGTACAGTAAGTGTATCCTGTGTAGTTTTTGATTTTTAGCTGGGACACACGCATTATGTTCTCGACGTGGCGAGTGTAAAATGCAATAAATTTGGGCAATTTCGGGCATTTTTGACCCACCTTTGACCCCCTGGGGGCGCGAACCAGAATTTTTCTGAGGTTAAGGATGCTCATTTTATATCCAGAACAATTGCCTCTACATTTTGGCCAAGTTTCAGAAAAATTGAATGGATGGATCAAACGTTATGAGAGAAAAGGGTCATTTTTTGCCATTTTGGGGGCTTATGACCCCCTGGGGGCGCGAACCAGAATTTTTCTGAGGTCAAGGATGCTCATTTTATATCCAGAACAATTGCCTCTACATTTTGGCCAAGTTTCAGAAAAATTGAATGGATGGATCAAACGTTATGGGAGAAAAGGGTCATTTTTTGCCATTTTGGGGGCTTTTGACCCCCTGGGGGCGCGAACCAGAATTTTTCTGAGGTCAAGGATGCTCATTTTATATCCAGAACAATTGCCTCTACATTTTGGCCAAGTTTCAGAAAAATTGAATGGATGGATCAAACGTTATGGGAGAAAAGGGTCATTTTTTGCCATTTCGTGGCCTTTTGACCCCCTGGGGAGCTAACTAGATTTTTTTTCAAAAATCGGAGAATGTCACTTTCTAACCTGACCAAAGTTACAACTTCATGCAAATTTTCAGAGAAATTCAATGGATAGTTGCAGAGAAAAATCCGGACGGACAGACGGACGGACATGCCTCAAAATATAAGTCCCCCGATTTTATAAATCGAGGGACCAAAAATGTTTTCATCCTATTTAATGGTAGGGTATTATGGTGACAGGCAATTTATTTTTTGATGTTTATGCGCACAATATTATATTTTATTTACCTCCTCCTCCTCCTCCTCCTCCTCCAGGAGGTTAGACACAAGGTCAAGTGTAGTTTTGAAAAACTAGTGCACTAGGATATGCGCACTCTGGTCTACAAAAAATGCCCGAGCAACCCCATCCGCATACACCGGTGGTGGCGCCTCAGGCGACTAGCAATAAACGAACCCCATTTTAGAGAAGAGGGTACAGACTGGGAAGGTGGACCGCCTAGGACTGAACAAAACCATACCCGAGTTCCGACAGTAACCAAGTCACTGTCGGACTGATTGCCGAAGACGTATCTCAGACTGGTACGAAAACTTACTCAGCTGTGCTAATATTGAATATCTCTAGGCATAGACAGTTAGTCCCATCTTAAAGAAGAAAGGGCCAATCGTCAATATGGCGCACTTGATATAGGGTTTTTTTCAGTTATTTTTCACAAAATCGAAGTATGAAGTCGCAGATCGATAAAGACTAAACCCCGTATCAAACACGAATTTTGTAACTGGAAGGAAGGGAGTCTTGAGATTTACAGGCATACACCAAAATCTGTCCTCTGTTCTGGTACCGCATTCACCCTGGGCGTGTTGAACCAGCTTCCTTCTTCAAGGTGAAAGTTTCTAAGGAATATTAAATACAACATGGGTCCCCAATTGCATGTATTGTGATGGGAGATGCCTTTGATGACGCAAGTTTTTGAGGGAGATATCGCAGTTCTCCCATAAGCAAAATCAGCAGCAGCAGGTATTTTTTCAAATGGTCACTCGTCTGATACTGAACAGACTCAATGTGGCTTAACTTTGATGATCGGACAAGATTATAAATCTCTGTAATAACAAGAGATCTAATGAAAAGGGAGAGAGAGATATAGAAACAGAGATAGAAAAAGAGAGGAGAGAGAGAAAAGGGAAGGAGAGGGAGAGAGAAAGGTAAGGGAAGAGAGAGAGAGAGAGAGAGAGGTAAGGGAAGAGAGAGAGAGAAAGGTAAGGGAAGAGAGAGAGAGAAAGGTAAGGGAAGAGAGAGAGAGAGAAAGGTAAGGGAAGAGAGAGAGAGAGAAAGGTAAGGGAAGAGAGAGAGGTAAGGGAAGAGAGAGAGGTAAGGGAAGAGAGAGAGGGGTAAGGGAAGAGAGAGAGGGGTAAGGGAAGAGAGAGAGAGGTAAGGGAAGAGAGAGAGAGAGGTAAGGGAAGAGAGAGAGAGAGGTAAGGGAAGAGAGAGAGAGAGGTAAGGGAAGAGAGAGAGAGAGGTAAGGGAAGAGAGAGAGAGAGGTAGGGGAAGGACAGAGAGAGGGGAAGGACAGAGAGAGGGGAAGGACAGAGAGAGGGGAAGGACAGAGAGAGGGGAAGGACAGAGAGAGGGGAAGGACAGAGAGAGGGGAAGGACAGAGAGAGGGGAAGGACAGAGAGAGAGGAAGGACAGAGAGAGAGGAAGGACAGAGAGAGGGGAAGGACAGAGAGAGAGGATGAGAGAGAGAGAGAGGATGAGAGAGAGAGAGGATGAGAGAGAGAGGATGAGAGAGAGAGGATGAGAGAGGATGAGAGAGAGAGGAGGAGGAGGAGAGAGAGAGAGGAGGAGGAGAGAGAGGATAAGAGAGAGGACAAGAGAGAAAGAGAGAATAGTGAATGCATGACAAGAATGGGAACCCTACTTTGCTTTGCAGTTGTAAACAAACAATTCCAAGTAGCTGAGTAAGAGAAGAATGCAGTGGTTGTTCGGGGAATGGGGACGACGAAACGATGATGATGATGCTGATGATGCTGCTGCTGATGATGATGATGATGATGTGTCTAGTTTTCCATGAGAAAAATTTTAGAAAGAAGAGGTGTCTCTTTTAGAGGAACAACGAAAAGGAAAAGAGAACATTTCACATCGGCTTTAAATAGTATAAGACCGTTTTAAACACAAACACATAACACAATTCTATGAACATAGAAATAAACTTCTCAAAATCGGAACCGAGCCGAATCAGGACAACAGATTTTGCTTTCTCACACACACACGGTTAATATAAGTATTCTTTTCAGATAGCGCGTTCTCACAATCCTCCACGCTATTATAAAGAGCAATGAGTAATATATGTATATGTATGTATATATATATATATATATATATATATATATATATATATATATATATATATATATATATATCTCACTAAAAAGAACGATGAAAATAAAAGTTGGAAGAATTACAAATTTTATTAAATTATCAAAAGTTCGAAAACAAGAAATACCATGGATTAAGGATATGCGATTTCTCTGTATTTTCGAACTTTTGATAATTTAATAAAATGTGTAATTCTTCAAACTTTTATTTTCATTATTCTTGATATATATATATATATATAAGTTAGGAAAATGTATCTTTGAAAATCCATGGATTTCTCCTTTTTTTCAAACTTGTAGTATCTATTGAAAAGGGAGCCTTAGGGTCGCCCTCGACTATGGTCGACCACTTTACGTTTTATATTTGATGAGAGATAAACCCGACAAGCAGCAAAGTCTCCCCTTCACTGTAGAGGGGGGGGGGGCACAGATGCCAGAAAGGATTTCTACTCCAACAGCTTCTTTTCTCGAACGGTTTGCCTTTGAAATTCCCTCTCTGCTCCCTGTTTCCCCCGACTGTACTAACATGCAGACATTTAGATGTAATGTAGACATATCTTGCTGCACAACTCCCCACTTAGGACCCACCCTCAAGCATGTGAGTATTGATTTACTCCTCTCCAGGAGTTAGGCACAAGGCCAGTTTTTATCTTACTCCCACAAGTAAGATGTGACCCAAGGTCGGGTCGGGAAAGTGGGGTTTAAAAATTGCCTGGGCAGCCCCGTCGGCATTCCCCGGTAGGGGCGCCTCAGGCAGTAAGCAATAAACTTACTCCTCCCCAAAGAGGGAAGGCGAAGCCTGGAAGGGTGGACCTCCTAGAACTGCACAGGATAGACCCATAGACCGGCGTAAATCAAGCCCCGAAGGCCAAGACAATACCAGTCTATGGGGTGCAGTATCCATCGGAACAGATACTACACTTTGATCTTAGCCAAAAGGCCAAGAGTAACCAATGACGAAATTAAAAAAAAAATTTTTTTTAAACTGAAATAGAGAGTGATTTCCCAACCTAGGGGTGTGTGTGTGTGGGGGGGGGGGGGGGGGCAACAACACACAAAAAAACACTTTAAGTCAAACACAGAATTAAGTACATTAGAATTCGGAGAAAATAATATGTGAGTGGCCAAAGTGTATGGGAATAAAATTAAAAAAATAAAAATAAATTTTTTTTTTAAAAGTGCTTATCTTTATGTCGGATTACATTGGGGAAATATGGGGTCAGGCCCGGCGTGCCCGGCCTCGAATGACTGCAGAGGGAGGAGAGTCACCTTTTTGAGGAAGGAATTTGATGGGGGGAGGGGGGGTATATTTTTTCAAGCAGTTCGAAGACATTTCCCCCCCCCCCCGAAACAAGTCCAATCAGTTTCAACTAAGAAAGTCAAAATTAAGAGAAAGACACCGAGTGTGCATGTATGGGGGAAGGAGACAGGAAGTCATTCTTTGATGAAACAAGAGTCATCTAACACCCCTACCAACCATCATGAATTGCCTGACGTCTTCGACTTGACAGAAAAAATTAACATTTTCAGTTTTCAGAGAAAATCAGACGCAGATCTCGATCAAAAAGCAGAGACCTCATATCCCTGCCATCGCTCCTTATCAATCTGACCCCTAATTCACAGAAACCCCAAAAGAACAAAGAGGCAAAGCAAATGAACAAGAAGAGGGGGGGGGGGTGAACTGTAAACATGCATATAAAGAAATAGAAAGAGCATTATATTTTATAACTAGCATGGTTACCCCGTGTTGCCCGGGGTGAGGAAGCACCGACAATCAAATAGAAGTGTTAAAAAGTCTGTATACAACATCTTTCTGTTAACCCCCCCCCCCACTCTCTCCATTCCTCCCCCTCTCTCTCTCTCCATACCTCTCTTTATTCCTTCCCCCTCTCTCCATACCTCTCTTTATTCCTCCCCCCTCTCTCTCTCCATACCTTCCCCTCTCTCTCTCCATACCTCTCTTTATTCCTCCCCCCCTCTCTCTCTCCATACCTCTCTTTATTCCTTCCCCTCTCTCTTCATACCTCTCTTTATTCCCCCCTCTCTCTCTCCATACCTCTCTTTATTCCCCCCTCTCTCTCTCCATACCTCTCTTTATTCCTCCCTCTCTCCATACCTCTCTTTATTCCTCCCCCTCTCTCTCTCCATACCTCTCTCCATTCCTCCCCCTCTCTCTCTCCATACCTCTCTTTATTCTCCCCCCCTCTCTCTCTCCATACCTCTCTTTATTCCTTCCCCTCTCTCTCTCTCCATACCTCTCTTTATTCCTTCACCTCTCTCTCTCTCCATACCTCTCTTTATTCCTTCACCCCTCTCTCTCTCCCTCTCCATACCTCTCTTTATTCCTTCCCCCTCTCTCTCTCCCTCTCCATACCTCTCTTTATTCCTTCCCCCCTCTCTCTCTCCATACCTCTCTTTATTCCTCCCCCTCTCTCTCTCCATACCTCTTTATTCCCCCCCCCTCTCTCTCTCCATACCTCTCTTTATTCCTCCCCCCTCTCTCTCTCCATACCTCTCTTTATTCCTCCCCCCTCTCTCTCTCCATACCTCTCTTTATTCCTCCCCCCTCTCTCTCTATACCTCTCTTTATTCCTCCCCCCTCTCTCTCTCCATACCTCTCTTTATTCCTCCCCTCTCTCTCTCCATACCTCTCTTTATTCCTCCCCCTCTCTCTCTCCATACCTCTTTTTATCCGTCCCCCTCTCTCTCTCCATACCTCTTTTTATCCGTCCCCCTCTCTCTCTCTCCATACCGCTCTTTATTCTTTCCCCCCCTCTCTCTCTCTCCATACCTCTCTTTATTCCCCCCCTCTCTCTCTCCCTCTCCATACCTCTATCACCCCCCCCTCTCACACACACTAGTACTATTTCACACCAAAGGTCGATAGAAACAATAGAATCGCTCCCACCAAACTAATTTTGTTCCTGATGACCCTCAAAAGAATGAATATTTAAAAAAAAAAAAAAAAAAAAGTTTCTAAATTCGGTCAGGGGGAAATGCTGAAAAAAATTATAAACATATATCAGCTTTGTGGGCGTGTCTTGTGTAGTTTCCGACTTTTAGATGAACGCAGACAACTGTCCGTGATATAACAGAAGATGGCCAGCCTTGTTTCAAAATGAGAAATTATGACAACAAAGCAAATAAACTAAAAATACAATCATTTGCTTTCTTTGTTAATCACTCAATTATGGCTGACTTGTTTGTATCCCCTCAAACTTCGTTCATTTGATCAGCAGGTGTTTTAGTTGCCTCAAAATGACATCATACCATTTCCATTGATTCACGTTATTGCATCATTAAATAGCGCGTGTATGTGTGTGTATATGCGTGTGGTGTGTGCGCGTGTATGTGTGTGTATATGCGTGTGGCGTGTGCGCGTGTATGTGTGTGTATATGCGTGTGGCGTGTGCGCGTGTATGTGTGTGTATATGCGTGTGGCGTGTGTGTGTGTGTGCGTGTGTATGCGTGTGGCGTATGTGTGTGTATGCGTGTGTGTATGCGTGTGGTGTGTGTGTGTATGCGTGTGGTGTGTGTGTGTATGCGTGTGGTGTGTGTGTGTATGCGTGTGGCGTATGTGTATGTGCGTTCATATACATGTTAAGTGTAGAGTGAAAAAAACAAGTAAATGAAGTGAAAGTGCATGTCTGTGCAACATCTTCTTAAAAAAAAACTTTCTCCTCTCTCTCTCTCTCTTCTACCCCTTTATCCCCCCTCTCTCTCTCTTCTACCCCCCTTTATCCCCCACTCTCTTCTACCCCCTTTATCCGCCCCCTCTCTCCTCTACCCCCTTTATCCCTTCTCTCTCTCTTTTACCCACCTTTATCCCCCTCTCCTCTACCCCTCTTTATCCCCCTCTCACATATTTTTTAAGAAACCAAGACTAACACCGCCTGAAGATGATTGACGAATCAAATCGAAAATACTCACGAAAAAGGAAAGAAAAATGG
Source organism: Sepiola atlantica (assembly GCA_963556195.1). Taxonomy (NCBI): domain Eukaryota; kingdom Metazoa; phylum Mollusca; class Cephalopoda; order Sepiida; family Sepiolidae; genus Sepiola; species Sepiola atlantica. The sequence continues at coordinate 46,689,439 of OY744553.1, read as the reverse complement.
AACAAGAAACCCACGGAACTTACATACATCAATTTGACCGAAACACTAAATGGACCATTCGGAAAAAAAAGAAAAAGAAGTCTTTTCAAGCAAAAACACTGTGTTATATAATAATGTTTGCCTAATTATATGTTTTTGTCTTTTAAGGGAAGTGGGGTCTGATTAACTCTGCTGGGAAGCCATGAAATAAAATAATGTTTTGCTTTTAAATCTCCAAAACAGTTTTTCATGGTAAACAACTGATGATCCCTTAAATAATGTTAAGACTAGCGTAAATTCTTGGAAGCAAACTAATATAGTAATTACAAAAAATAAATTGACTTACATGAGTGATTTTCTACTGAACGATTTGGGACTAAAATGTTTTTGTTTGTGTTTTTTCCTTATATAGTTTTAATGATTGAGAAACTTCCGAGACACATATATATATATATATATATATATATATATATATATATATTTCTCGGAAGTTTCTCAACCATTAAAACTTTCTGGGAGAGTAGGCTTGTCTCAATATTGTTAGAAACGGTTTACTAATAAATACAATATAAATTCCATATAAACACTTATGTAGAAGAAACTTTTTTAATAGTTGATTGAATGGACGGTTTGACACATTGAGACTAGCTCTATAATGATCTGCTTATATGAGTTTCGCACCATAAACATTCAGGTAACTTTAATAAAAAATAAATTATCTTCAAATAAACTGGAACTTTATAAATAAATTATAGTACATATTAAATATTTTAGCAAATATTACCGAATTAAAGTTTTTAAACTGATCGCACTAATTTTTTGGGGGGAGATACTAGCTTTGAACGAAAAAAAAAAATTTTTTTTTAAAATGGCTGATTAGTTTGATCTCACACGTGTGAATGTTTGCTCTAAAATTTTTGTTTGTTCTTTTGTTTATTTTCACCTTAAAATGAAACTGATGTATGATGTGGGTGTTTTTCAAGACACTCTAATCTAAGAACTCTTATTATTTGTGAACTTTTTCTGATGATTTTGTACTGTTGCAGGGACGATATTGACATACAAATGTTGTTTGGCACAAAACAAATGAAACGGACCGTTAAATATATCTCACAGAAATTTGGGAATTTTTGGAAATGTGAAAAAAATAAAAAATAAAAGTAATAAAACAAACCATGGTTATTGGAATATAATAAAAAAAAACTGTTCTCTCTCTCTCTCTCTCTCTATATATATATATATATATATATATATATATATATATATATATATATATATATATATATTAAAAGAATATGACACTAAAAACGTTTTGGAGTTAAAATCAATGTATTATTACATAGTAACAGAAAAAAGACGTTTTAACATTTTTTTTCGTCTTGAAAAAAAAAAAACTGGCAGCATCCCATAAGACTCCATTTTGTTAAAATCACGATTCTGGTAGCATATTTACACATTTCAAACGTGTTTTCCTTCTGATTCTAGGCATAATACACTAAATAGATTTTAACCTTAAAATAGTTCCTCATTAAAAAAAACAAACATTTTATCACCTATACACAAATTGTTTTATCGCATTATGTTTCGACAGTCGATCTTTACTTTTACCATATTTTGTTATTATAAATAATAAAGAAAACTAAGAGTTGGAATTCTTTAAAAAAAATTATTTAAAAGTAATTAAATTTCAAATTTAAATTGAAAAATTGTTTTATACGATTTAAAAAAAAAAAAATTTTGAGTTCTGTTTAATAAAGCTTATTTTTACCAAATGAATATGGTCGAACGAATCGACCGAAATATCTTGATTCAACTTTAATGATGTTTTTATGTCCTTATTTCTACTAGTCTGTTGACTTGCTTATCCACTATTCCATAAACTAATTTTCCATATTTTCTTTATAAAAAAAAAACTATTTAAATATTTTTTCAGAAAATTAATTTCCAAACCAAATCTAAAAAATTAAAAGTAAAGTAAAATTGTAAAATTAAAAAATAACTTTTAAAAAAATTGATCTAAATTTAAAATAAATAAAAATTAATGAAAAATATTTTTTTTTTTCATTTTCATCCATATATATTTTTTAAATAAAATTAATTTCCAATTCAAATCTAAAATTAAAAGTAATATGAAAGAAAAAAAGAAAATTCCACACAATTTGCGATAAAATTGTGTAGATGGATAAGGGAGAATCCATTATTTTATACCCTAACCAACTCTTTCGCTCCCCAAAATATTTTCTTTCCAGGCATTCTTTCTGCCAGGGAAACTTAAATCCCCATTGTTTTCAAATGCTAACCTTAAATCCATATCCCCATCCCTTCTAGCCATTATCCAGAGTTTCCCCTTCTCCTTAAAGCAATCAAGTTTAAAATTACTTTTAAGAAATCTCCCTCCCGTCAACCCTCGATATTACAAACATAATCCCTATTCACCATCTTCCTTTATGATTCATCAGTTCTTTAACATAATTATCATAAACTTGCAAAAATATGCTCCCTCTCTGTTCGCATATTTTTGCTAGTATATATGATGACTACACTGCCCCCTCCCAAAGGAGGAGGTAATGCCCGAGAGGATAGTACCATGACAGCAGAACAGATTCTACACTACCCCCCCCCCCCCAAAAAAAAAAGACAATCCCTGGGAGGATAGTTTCAATCGGAACAGATACTACACTTTGATCTTAGACAGAAGGCCAAGAACATTCACCAAAGCACGGAATTGCGAAAATAGCATGTAGGTCATGGTGGCGCATTATTTTGTTCAACAAAAATGACCATGCGCCTTCAGATCTTAATGCGTGATAATGTCAATGAAAGTGAATAAACTGAATCCATTCAATGTTTTTTGGTTTTTTTTTCTATTACTCTATTTCTATTTTGATTTCGTTTTCCTGTCCTTACGGTAAATAACCTGAACCCAGGGGAGGTGGCTGTGTTGAAGCGGATACCCACATAGACTGGCGACTCGGGCATGCTAAGTTTCAATCCTGCCGGTTATATAACAACCCCTTCAACTTATGGACGTTTGCAACCTTCAATGTGGTTCCTCCTGTGAGTATTGATTTACTCCTCTCCAGGAGTTAGGCACAAGGCCAGTTTTTATCTTACTCTCACAAGTAAGATGTGACTCAAGGTCGGGTCGGGAAAGTGGGGTTTAAAAATTGCCTGGGCAGCCCCGTCGGCATTCCCCCGGTAGGGGCGCCTCAGGCAGTAAGCAATAAACTTACTTCCCCCCCCAAAGAGGGGAGGCGAAGCCTGGGAGGGTGGACCTCCTAGAACTGCATAGGACAGACCCATAGACTGACGTAAATCAAGCCCTGAAGGCCAAGACAATACCAGTCTATGGGGTGCAGTATCCATCGGAACAGATACTACACTTTGATCTTAGCCAAAAGGCCAAAATCTTCACTGTGAGTAGCTGAGTCTAGAAAGAGCCGGGGTATCCGATGCCAACAATCGGATCGAAAGACATACACCATGCTGATTTATATGAGCGCCTTTTTGGGGAGAAGCTGGATTTCCCCCACCGACCTTATGTCTAACTCTGTCCTCGTGGGGAGAGCAAGTAAATAGGAACACCCCTTCCATTATTTCTAGAAAATTTCACGTTTCTATATCTAAAGTTTCACTGAAAATAGTTGGAGGACGCGCATACAAATGTAAAAAAAAAATAATACCAACAATTTGATTAAGTACTTCTTTGTTAATTACAAAAAAAAAAAAAAAAAAAAAAAAAAACTAAAGCGAAATGGTATACTCTCAGAGACAGGGCGGAGAGGGAGGAAAAGGGGGACGAGGGGAGAGATGGAGTGGGGATGACAGACAGAAAGAGATGGAGAGAGACTAGTGTGTTCAAGCAACAATGATTTATCTCACTCTTTCTGCAGCCCTGCTACTCTTCGCCCCCCCCCCCCCGCCCCGAGCTGATTCATCATGAAAGGCGGCAAACTGAACTGTTACATAAAATCTATTTCCTATGTACACGCGTGCTATTATATATATATATTATGCATGGATACGTGTTTCACTGTCTCCGGCTTATCAGCGTGGTTAAATCTAGGGAAATTCAAAACCAGGACACCAGTGACTGAAGTCCGGCATCCTTACCAGTCTCGCAAAAGATAGAGACAGCAAGAAAGAGATAGCAAGATATAGAGGGAGCAAAAGAGAAAAAGAAAGAAAGAGGGATAAAGAAAGAGAGAGAGAGAGAGAAAGAGAGCAAGAGAGAGAAAGAGAGCAAGAGAGAGAAAGAGAGCAAGAGAGAGAAAGAGAGCAAGAGAGAGGGGGAGAGAAAAGGAAAGGGGAAGTGCAATCGATCCAACCACTTATTTTTTTCAGATTTTTTTTTCTAGCAATTACAAGTCAGTAACAGGTGAAAAAAATATTTATCTTTTAAGTGCAAAAGAAAATATATGGATTCATGCATTCATTTTAGTGCCAACTGCATTAGAAACTTATATATATAATAAAAGAGAAAGAGAAAGATAGAAAGAAAGAGAGAGAGAGGGGGAGAGAGAAAAAGAGAGAAGGGAGAGTGAGAGAGGGGAGAGAGAAGGAGAGAGAAAAAGAGAGAGGGGGAGAGAGGGGAGAGAGAGAAAGAGAGAGAGAGGGGAGAGAGAGAGAGAGAGAGGGGAGAGAGAAAGAGACAGAGAGGGGAGAGAGAAAAAGACAGAGAGGGGAGAGAGAAAGAGACAGAGAGGGGAGAGAGAAAGGGACAGAGAGGGGAGAGAGAAAGAGACAGAGAGGGGAGAGAGAAAGAGACAGAGAGGGGAGAGAGAAAGAGACAGAGAGGGGAGAGAGAAAGAGACAGAGAGGGGAGAGAGAAAGAGACAGAGAGGGGAGAGAGAAAGAGACAGAGAGGGGAGAGAGAAAGAGACAGAGAGGGGAGGGAGAAAGAGACAGAGAGGGGAGGGAGAAAGAGACAGAGAGGGAAGAGAGAAAGAAACAGAGAGGGGAGAGAGAGAGGGAGGGAGGAGAGAGAAAGAGAGAGGGAGGGCGGAGAGAGGGGAGAGAGGAGAGAGAAAGAGAGAGGGGGAGAGAGAAAGAGAGAGAGGGGGAGAGAGAAAGAGAAAGAGGGGAGAGAGAAAGAGAAAGAGATAGAAAAGGGGTGTCGGATATAAACCAAAATCTAGAAGTCTAAGTGCTACAAAAACGTACATCCAGGTAAGTACTACCACATAATTGAGAATCTTCCAGTAATGCATGGTGTACATATGATCAAAGAAGTCAATAATAAATACACCACAACACAGACATATATACATAAACACACACACAGACATATATACACACACAGACATATATACACACACACACACACACACAGACATATATATATATATATATACACACACACACACAGACATATATATATATATATACACACACACACAGACATATATATATATATATACACACACACACACAGACATATATATATATATACACACACACAGACATATATACATACACACACACACAGAGACATATATACATACACACACAGACATATATACATACACACACACACAGACATATATACATACACACACACACAGACATATATACATACACACACACAGACATATATACATACACACACACACAGACATATATACATACACAGACATATATACACACACACACACACACACAGACATATATACATACACAGACATATATACATACACACACACAGACATATATACATACACACACACAGATATATATACACACACACACAGACATATATACATACACACACACATATATACATACACACACACACACATACATATATACATACACACATATATACATACATACATACACACACATACATACATACACACACATACATACACACACACATACACATATATATATATATATATATACATTTTTCCCTTTAAAAGTATTAAAGCGTCAACCACACACACACACACACACACGCACACACGTTAATGTATCTACTCTGATGGTCTTCAGCAACGGTCACGGCATGTTACCCCACATCTTCGAAAATAGACCAAGGCGATCCATAATACAGGCCTGGCAAACATGCGACTGGGGTCAACGACTGGGGGCGGACACGTGAAGACCACAATTACTACTAAATAATAATTACCGAGAAAAGTTTTAGTAAAGAATTTCTGATTGTATTATGTCATTCTATTTTCTGTACTCAATAAGTTAATATAAACAAATTGACTCATGATTTTTTTTTTTTTTTTTTTTAAATATCTAAAATGCGCCGAATTCGTGGTGAATAAAGTGATTTTTTTGTGAATTTAGTTCTTTTATATTTTTGTACTTTTTACGTTTGATTTTATGGAAATAAATCAATAATTGTGAGCTGCTTCCTAATAATATGTAGAGTTGTTAATTAACTAATTACTGGACATTACTAAAAAAAATTAATTACTAAAACTTTTCCTAATAATTATTTTGGTCTTCACGTGTCCGCCCCCAGTTGTGGACCCTAGTCGCATGTTTGCCAGGCCTCTATTATGGATCGCCTTGGCTGCAATCCAACTGCCTTCACTCCACAGACCTTGGTACATTATGAACAACTTCAAACCAACACGTCACGATATCTCGAGATGGTAAGTAATTTTCCTAGTAATTATTATTTAATAATTTTGGGCTTCACGTGTCCGCCCCCAGTCGTGGACCCTAGTCGCATGTTTGCTAGGCCTGTATTATGGATCGCCTTGACTCAGATTCAGTTCAAATGGCTATATTGAGTTGCTGACCACTGTTGGTAAAAAGGATGGCTGTGAGAAGGTCATACGTCATGTGTGGCAGCAGAACTCAACTCCTTGTCACACCACTAGGAAAACCTAGAAGTATTATTTACTCCTCTCCAGGAGTTAGGCACAAGGCCAGTTTTATCCTACTTCCACCAGTAAGATGTGACCCAAGGTCGGGTCGGAAAGTGTGGGTTGAAAAGCCAGCGCTCGAGAGGTGAGCACTCTGACCATCAAAAATTGCCTGGGCAGCCCCGTCGGCATTCCCCGGTAGGGGCGCCTCAAGCAGTAAGCAATTAACTTACTCCTCCCCAAAGAGGGGAGGAAAAGCCTGGGAGGGTAGACCTCCTAGAACTGCACAGGACAATCCCATAGACCGGCGTAAATCAAGCCCCGAAGGCCAAGACAATACCGGTCTATAGGGTGCAGTATCCATCGGAACAGATACTACACTTTGATCTTAGCCAACTGAGAAATTCCATAACTTCACCCGTCCCAACATCCCCCCCCCCTGCACCCGGACACACACACACACATGTCCAACTTGCTTAATTGCAACCCCATGGATTATTATGTGGGAGCCACCATTTTGTGAAAATCCAGGAGGATTCGGCATCAGGATCCGTCACCTGCTGGTCGTCTCCGCCTCTGCAAAACCGCAAATTAATGGAGTGAAAGTGACAATTAGTTTTGTGGAAGTCGCTTCAGACAAGGCATGAAGCCACTTGATGTAAACAGCTCAGAAGAACAAAAAAGATGATTGCCGCATAATCAGGAGATACTGATTGATCTTAGTCTTGAAAAGACCATGAATATAGGTAGGAGGAAAACAGTCAGCAGGAAGAGAGTTCCACAAGCCTGCAGTTCTTGGAAAGAAGCTACTGGAATAGGAAGCTGTATTACAATGAGGTATCAAAACAGCAAATTGATGGAGACCACTAGACCAACGAGTCATACGAGCTGGAACAAAGGAAGCTGAGAATAGATCAGACAACTCTAAAGAACACATACCATAATAATATTTATAGAAAAGACTCATTGGTTACTTCTGACTCATTATCTATATTTTTATGGAAATCGCTCCAGACAAGGCATGAAGCCACTTGATGTAAGGAGCTAACAAGAACAAATGTGGTTATCGCAAAGACAGGAGCTGCCTATTGGCCTTAGTATTGAAAAGACCAACATTAAAGGTATGAGGAAAACAGTCAGCAGGAAGAGAGTTCCACAAGCCTGCAGTTCTTGGAAAGAAGCTACTGGAATAGGAAGCTTTATTACAATGAGGTATTAAAACAGCGAATTGATGGAGACCACTAGACCAACGACTCAAACGAGCTGGAACAAAGGAAGCACGCAATAGATCACAATTCTGAAGAACCTATGCCTATTCATAGAAAAGACAGACTAGCAACATCACGTCGGTGAGATGGCGAGAAGAAGAAAGGGTGGGGGCCAATCAAATTACAGATACGATTCTGCACCTCAACAGCGAATTGATGAAGACAACGAGTCAAACGAGCTGGAATCAAGGACGCAAGGAGTAGATCAGACAATTGTTTACTCGATACATAAGACCAAATTGTTTACTCGATACATAAGACCAAATTGTTTACTCGATACATAAGACCAAATTGTTTACTCGATACATAAGACCAAATTGTTTACTCGATACATAAGACCAAATTGTTTGCTCGATACATAAGACCAAATTGTTTGCTCGATACATAAGACCAAATTGTTTGCTCGATACATAAGACCAAATTGTTTGCTCGATACATAAGACCAAATTGTTTGCTCGATACATAAGACCAAATTGTTTGCTCGATACATAAGACCAAATTGTTTGCTCGATATATAAGACCAAATTGTTTACTCGATTTATAAGACCAAATTGTTTACTCGATTTATAAGACCAAATTGTTTACTCGATATATAAGACCAAATTGTTTACTCGATATATAAGACCAAATTGTTTACTCGATATATAAGACCAAATTGTTTACTCGATACATAAGACCAAATTGTTTACTCGATACATAAGACCAAATTGTTTACTCGATACATAAGACCAAATTGTTTACTCGATACATAAGACCAAATTGTTTACTCGATACATAAGACCAAATTGTTTACTCGATACATAAGACCAAATTGTTTACTCGATACATAAGACCAAATTGTTTACTCGATACATAAGACCAAATTGTTTATTCTATACATAAGACCAAATTGTTTACTCGATATATAAGACCAAATTGTTTACTCGATATATAAGACCAGCTGGGCGTTGCCTGGGGATCCATTACATTCAAATTTGTTTTGTGAATATCTATTTTATAGCCACGTCCTTTTTGTCAGGTTCAGTATCTGAACAAATAAGGAACGGAAACTCTTAACAAAAGAATAAGAGTTATTGTTCTTAGGTGATTTTTCTTTTCAGCTGATTATTAAAGAATGTCTCCAGGTCAGCTGAGGTGTTTATCTAAAAATGTCTCCATCTTAACAAACTGCCTAACTGGATGAAGTATTTTTTTTTTAAAATAAGATTGTAGAAAAGTATGTTATTATCAAAATCGAAGTCCCAACTCTGATTCAGACATTTAAAAAGTCCTACTCCAACGTCTTGTAAAACGTCTCCTCTAGTGTCCGTGTATGATATTGGTGGTAGATCTTAATGCGAGAGAAAGAACTCGTGACTTCCTGTATGCATAACCAATTCAAAATAATATGGATCAGGACTGAATATTAAAATGGAAGAAAGCGAGCTAATCTAAAATTTTTTGTTTTCTAACATGGACCAATATGTGGCAGAAATCACTAACTGAACAGATTTATGTATGTGGATTTTGTTAGTGAAACAATCTAACACCCATTGGAGAAAGGGGCATAACTAATATATATATATATATATATATATATATATATATATATATATATTGGGAAGAGAAGGATGAAGGTAATCCGACGTGATGGGAAAATGAAAAAGGAAAAACCAAAAAATGGATGTTTTTTATGTGTACATCAACGTTTCGTCTTTATTTATAAGACTTCATCAGGATGATAAAATAGAGAAAAAAATGTCATGCAAGTACAGATACATGTAGGGTAGACATATTGGGAGGAAAAATAGAACGAAATAATGGCCATTTTTTCCCCACTCATTTTCTTCAACATTCATTTCTATTTCTCCAACAAATACGGACGTCCACCCAGCAGTGGCCATTATTTCATTCTATTTTTCCTCCCAATATGTCTACCCTACATGTATCTGTACTTGCATGACATTTTTTTTCTCTATTTTATCATCCTGATGAAGTCTTATAAATAAAGACGAAACGTTGATGTACACATGAAAAACATCCATTTTTTGGTTTTTCCTTTTTCATTTTCCCATATATATATATATATTATAATTAGGCAACATTCCTTCTTTTATACATATCTGGTTGAACAGGAGTGCCAACTTCTGTTTATTCTTTTTTTGATCCAATCTTTCTATTCGTCGAACAATAGATCTTATATTATCAATACATAAATATATATCCCCTGTAGATAACGACTTTAAAATTAGATTTATTATTTACTACAAAAGGTTTAAAACTAGCAATTTACTATAAAAAATAATCCTACCGAAAATGGCTTACTAAAAACTAGTAATGCCATATACGTGTTCAAATGTCCTATCGGAGAATGTGTCTCTGCCAACAGCACGTATATTGGCATGACTAGAACCAGTATTTCACGTCGATTAACTTGCCACCTGACCTCCCCTCAAAGCTCCATTTACAAACACCTTACAGCACATAACATCTCTAAAGATAATTTTATAAATATTTTAACCGGTAGTACATCCATTCTGGCCGTTTCATTTTGCGGTATTCGCCTCCCCATAATGGAAGCATTGTTCATTCAATTAAAAAAGCCCAACATCAACCAGGCTCGTTATGAAGGGGTGCGAAAGCATGTTGAAATGCTGTTGAATGTTTTTAATCACATGGAAACGTCTTATTAGATTCACCAATTTTATTTTGCATTGATCAATCATCCGCCTGAAGACGACCAATGATGGTCGAAAACGTTCGCGTGAAATATGGAGATTTCCTACACTCCTTGGTTAATAGTACAAGATCTATTGTTCGACAAATAGAAAGATTGGATCACAAAAAGAATAAACAGAAGTTGGCACTCCTGTTCAACCAGATATGTATAAAAGAAGGAATGTTGCCTAATTATACAAAATATATATATATATATATATATATTATATATATCCACAGCTAAACAGATAGGGGGGGGGGGTAGGTATTGTCCACTGATGTTATCTCTACTTCACCCATCATTTTCTGCTTAATTATTCACGGAGGTAAAAACAATTTCACATCTGACGACTGAGAGATGAATTTTTTTTTTTAATTTTTAAATTTTTTTATTATTATTGTTTTGTTTTTCTTTTTTAATGCAAAAACTAGTTTCCACAATTTTAGCCATTCAATCCGTCATCGTGTGTTATGAAAATAAAGGGAAGAGGAGAAAAAAGAAAAACAAGGTATTGTCAATGGTCATGAACGAACATAATTACCGGGAGAATGAAGCCTATTATGATTAATAATACTACTACTACTACCGCCACTAATATATTTCAATATGCATACTACTACTGCTACTACCAATATTTATATTACCACTACTACTACTATACATACTAATCCCATCACCACCAATAGATTAGTGGTAGTATTAGTAATATACATACTACTACTACCAATATTTATATTACTAGAAACACCGCCAATATATTGGTGGTAGTATTGGTAATATGCATACTACTACTACTATCACTATAATGCTACCACTAATGCTACCACTACTATCACTATAATGCTACCACTACTATCACTATAATGCTACCACTAATGCTACCACTACTATCACTATAATGCTACCACTAATGCTACCACTACTATCACTATAATGCTACCACTAATGCTACCACTACTATCACTATAATGCTACCACTAATGCTACCACTACTATCACTATAATGCTACCACTACTATCACTATAATGCTACCACTAATGCTACCACTACTATCAATATAATGCTGCCACTAATGCTACCACTACTATCAATATAATGCTACCACTAATACTATCACTATAATGCTACCACTGCTACCACTAATACTACCAATATAATGCTACCACTAATACTACCACTACTATCAATATAATGCTACCACTAATACTACCACTACTATCAATATAATGCTACCACTAATACTACCACTACTATCAATATAATGCTACCACTAATACTACTATCAATATAATACCACTACTACTACTACTATCAATATAATGCTACCACTAATACTACCACCACCACAACCACCACATATGTGACTACCATACAACAATGTGTTGTTGAAACAGTCCAGACTTAAAAGTGCTACAGTAGACCGCCCCCCCCCCTCCCCGGGTGGGGGCTTGTCATAGCAGCGGTTGACCCTTTTACATCCGTCATGAATAAAAGGGAGGGGGGAAACGCGCGCGGATATGCGTGAGAGGAGGAGGAGGGGGGCACCTGAGAGTAGTAGCAGCAGCATCGAGAGTGGTGAGGGGAGGTGGAGAAGAGGGGGAGACGCGAACACTGAAGAATGCAAGTATGCAATACACAGTCCCCATCCACCTCCTCCTCCTCGCGTCTTTATATGCACAGGGGCGTGCGTGTGTGCGTGCGTGCGTGCGTGCGTGTGTTAGTTACTCAGACAGAAACAGAATATGAATTCTTGGCCTTTTGGCTAAGATCAAAGTGTAGTATCTGTTCTGATGGATACTGCACCCCATAGACTGGTATTGTCTTGGCCTTCGGGGCTTGATTCACGTCGGTCAATGGGTCTGTCCTATGCAGTTCTGAGAGGTCCATCTTCCCAGGTTTTGCCTCCCCTCTTTGGGGAGGAGTAAGTTTATTGCTTACTGCCTGAGACGGCCCTACCGGGGAATGCCGACGGGGCTGCCCAGGCAATTTTTTAACCCCACTTTCCCGACCTTGGGTCACATCTTACTTGTGGGAGTAAGATAAAAACTGGCCTTGTGCCTAACTCCTGGAGAGGAGTAAATCAACACACACACACAGGAGGAATGATATATTTTTGGAAGAGATACACATTTTAACACATTTCAAAACCATCCTTTTCTCTCAAACATGTGCTGCGGTTTCAGCAGGTTCAGCAAGATCTCAAACACACAAATATATATATATATATATATATATATATATATATATATATATATATTAGTAGTATGTTCAAAAAGGCTGAGTGCAATGCAAAGTGTCGGGTAGGTTGTAAGCGGGAAGGAACAAATGTAAGATTTTAAGAAAAAAAAATAGTAAGTCCCATTTCGATTTCGATTTATTATTTTTGTTTCTTCCAGCTTACAACCAACCCGGCACTTTGCATTCCCCTCAGCCTTTTTAAACATACTACTATTATATATATATATATATATATACATACACACACACATTATATATATATATATATATAGATTAGCATATTTGTGTGTAATCAGTTGATGGAAAAGTATAAGCCCACAAGTAGGTGAACAAAAATAAAAAATAATGAATAAACAAATACATGTGTAACTTACTATTTCATACTGAGCGTTTTGGATGATTTTAGAAACAAAGTAAACCCAATTTTTTGTTTTAGTATATTCTATAGTTAATTTTCGGAAAACTTTTCTTTTTTCAAGTCTCCAGTGAAGTGCTTGTGATTTCTATCAACTGATTACACCCATATATATATATATATATATATATATATATATATATAGTTGCATTCCAATGACCATAACTTACATCTGTCCCTCCAGCTCCCTTATCTAGGATAAGATCTTAATGAATGAAAATTTAAATTTAAAAGATAAATGTTGTACCATTAAATAATGAACTATTGTGATCATGGAAAGCTCAATATTATATGTAGATAGATAGATAGATAGATAGATAGATAGATAGATAGATAGATAGATAGATAGATAGATAGATAGATAGATGTGATACTTAGAAGGCCATACAATGCAGAGGTGTGACGGATAGACACAAGTTGGAGCAAATAAGACAGTTAAATAGTTTTACCCTTAATATAATGTGTATATATATATATATATATATATAGTCTCGGAAGTTTCTCAACCATTAAAACTATATAAAAAATAAATAAAATAAATTAAAAAAAACTTAAGTCCCAAGTCGTTCAGTGGAAAATCACTCGTGTAAGTCAATTTAACTTTTACAGTTATTATATTAGTTTGCTTCTAACATTATTTAAGGGATCATCAGTTGTTTACCATGAAAAACTTTCTATATATATATTTATTTTTTTCACAAACACACATATATCTGTCTATCAACACAATGTTACAATGTTATGTAATACCTGTATCAAGATGGTCTGGTGGAAACTCTGTATGATATAATATTTCGGGAACTCTTCCCTTCTTCAGAATCGTGCTCAACTCAAGTTCAAACGTGCATATTCGAATATGCACCTTGAATCTGTAAGCGTTCACCTAGTCCCATTAGATTGTCACGTAATAACGGAGAAATTAAGTGATGTTTACAGTAAATGCGGCAAGAATATATATATATATATATATATTATTATTATTTATTTATGTATATATTAGTGATATTTTAAGCTGAAATATTTCGACACTTGATTGGGGAAATGGTAGTTTGATCTGTACCATTGGAGAGCCATGAATATTATAACTGCCCTGTTTTTAAATCTCCGAAACAGTTACATGGTAAACAGCTGATGATCCCCGTGTTAATATTAGACGCTTAAGGTCTCCTGTTTTTGTTTCACTCTTAGATAATTAATCCCCCCCCCCCTTTTTTTAAATTTTTTTTTTTACTTATATTTTTTCATTTATTAATTTTCCAACGAATGCAATATCTTGGATTTAGTTTGTCTGGGAATTTAAACTGCATTTTACATTTTTTTTTTAATGACTCAAAGCTTCTTTAGACTAATATATATATATATATATATATATATATATATATATATATATATATATATATATGTGTGTGTGTGTGTGTGTGTGTGTATGTGTGTGTGTGTGTATATTTAGGCAGCATTTTTTCATTAATGCATGTGTTGTTGAAAACAACAGAACTCCCTTTTTTATTTTTTCCATTCTTCGAATGATCTTTTTAACGTTGACATGGAATGAATTAACGTAGGATCCGTATGTTTGACAAACGTTTTCGATTCTCCTCGGAATTATCATCAGGTCTTTTTAATATCACAAAATGAATAAAAAAGCGGGTGAAAGAATGGAAATATGCCGGCAAACCGTTCACGTAAAAAAATGGATTACCAAACAGAAGAGTTCGGTTGTTTTGAACAACACATGCATTAATATATATATATATATATATATATATATATATATATATATATATATATATCAATAAAAAGTTGGAAGAATAACAAATTTTATAGAATCATCGAAAACTAAAGAAATCTGTGTTTTTGAATTATTGACGAATTAATAAAATTTGTAATTCTTCCAACTTTTTATTGATTATATATATATATATATAAAGTTGCATCATTTTTTTTTCTTGATCTATTGCTCTATCCAGTCTATTGAGCTTTCCATTATCACGATAGGTCATTGTTTAAAGATACAACATTTATCTTTAACTTTTCACTCATTGTTCATATATATATATATATATATATATATATATATATATATATATATTTATATATATATATACCTGTCTTCTTAGGTTTGAAGAGGTTGACTCTCTGTGAAGAGTACAACCGAAACATGTATGCACATATGTAACCAATAATGTTTGTATAAATAAAAATTATACTTATAAACAGCTCTACTTGTTATTGAGCACTTTTTATAAACACTTGAGTTTCAACGGATTTACATCTATAGAATAATACAATACGTGTAGCATATATATATATATATATATAAGAGAGAGAGAGAGAGAGAGAGAGAGAGAGAGAGAGAGAGAGAGAGAGAGAGAGAGAGAGAGAGAGAGAGAGTGTCAGGTTATATATGAAAAGAAATCAAATAAAGTGCTCGATCATATAAGAGAGCTAATATAATTTATTTAGATACTGTATATTACATATTTCAGCAATGTACCGCGGTTTCATCCAAATCGTCTAAATCTGCCCTTTTGGATGAAACCGCGGTACATTGCTGAAATATGTAATATACAGTATCTAAATAAATTATATATATATATATATATATATGGCTAGTGGGAGAGAATCCCACTCTTATTTTTCCTTTTTTTTTTTTTAATAATCAAATTACGAAAAAATAAATAAATAAGAGCGTAATATTTATTTATGTTTGTATTACAGAAGATCAGAACAAAATCGGTACCGTCGGTTTCAAATCCTAACGAAGGAGACCTATAAAGGCCTTTTGATCGGCTTTCGAAAGTTCAAATAAAGAGGCCTTTATAGATCCCCTTTGTTAGTATTTGAAACCGACGGTACCGATGTTGTTCTGATCTTGTGTAACATAAACATATATATATATATATATATATATATATATATATTTATCCCCCCCCCCTCTCTATTTCTCCTTATTTCTGCCTCCTATTCAGATACAATAGTGAAACGGGCGGAGGAGGGGAGGGGGGGGGGCTGACTCACCAGAGAGAAAGCGAAAGCTGCACTGAATTCAAAAAGGGAAAGAGACAATAGTAGGGGCTCCTTTTAAGAACCCCCTTACCCACTCCACCCAGAAGAGAAAAGCATCCTCATCCTCCTCCGCAAAACGCAGACTCTTCTTGCAGTCTTAATTTATACCAAGCATGCATAGATTGTCAAGGATGCTGCCAGGCCTTGCTTCTTTTTTTTTCTTTTCTTTTTTTTTTCTTTTTTTTCTTTTTTTTTCTATTTTTTTTTTTTCAAAAGATGGTCAGGATGACATTATAAAACAAGCTTGTTTTGTTTGGGAAATACAGTCGTACTTTCCCTTTCGCAAAAGTAAACAAAGAAAAAATATGGGGAGGGGTGGGACTAGGTGACCTAAACGGTCATTACAATGGATGAGTGAGGGGGCCGTGTCCGTTTGTTCACATTTGGGGCAGTGCAGCTGATATATAAGCGTCAGTATGTTCTAACATGGAATACTGCTGCCACATCTGGGGAGGCGCCACTCAGAACACTTTCTTTTTTTTTTTGACGAAATACAAAATTGATTTGGCATCTCTTCTCTTCCCTGCAGCCCCATTTCTCACAGAATGTACGTTGCTAGTCTTTCTCTACTCTATTCTTGGACTCGCCATATGAAACTCGTTCTGGCCTTTTGGCTAAGACCAAAGTGTAGTATCTATATAGACTGGTATTGTCTTGACCTTCGGGGCTTGATTTACGTCCGTCTATGGGTCGGTTCTGTGCAGTTCTAGGAGGTCCACCCTCCCAGGCTTTGCCTCCCCTCTTTGGGGAGGAGTAAGTTTATTGCTTACTGCCTGAGGCGCCCCTTCCGGGGAATGCCGACGAGGCTGCCCAGGCAATTTTTAATGGCCAGAGTGCTCACCTCTCGGGTGCTGGCTTTTCAAACCCCATTTTCCTGACCCGACCTTGGGTCACATCTTACTTGTGGGAGTAAGATAAAAACTGGCCTTGTGCCTAACTCCGGGAGAGGAGTAAATCAATACTCTATTGTTATTAGCATGGTAGATGTTCGACTGAGCTTCCCTTTAAAATACTCCAAGAAAACTGAAATTTGGGGAATATTTATTAATTGATGTCTCATACCTATTGTTAACAATTTAACAAAAAATCGGAATCATCTGAATTTTCACGAAGGCCTTCCCTCCCCCTCTTTATCTCCTTTGCATAACACTAAATATAGCCCACATTACGATCCCTTATGCTTAGCAACTGTATCTCAGAATTCATAATAATCGATTAAGTTTGGAGTGAATCCTGTACATACAAACATTTAAACATATACACATACCTAACTTTATATAGAAATATTAGGGATAAGAATGAAACAGCTAACCTCCCCCCCCCCACATTCAATCCTCCCATAGCCTGTCTACATTCGTTTCTAAGAAAACTTGTATACATCAATTTCATTTAATGACGAAACAGCAGAACAGGAATTAAACTTGGTATAAATGATTCCATAATCTGCGACTGTATCCATTAAACTAATGATGCACCTCTTCAAGAATGATAAGGATGAATAGCATATTCGAAGAAAGTAATTTTTGACCAACGTACTTGACACATTTGCGTATTCTTTATAAACCGAAAATGAAAAGGGTCACAGATAGCCAGAAGACCAGGAAGTTTCTGCGCTAAGATGAAAATGTAGAATCTGTTCACTTCGACGGATCCTTCCTGACTGGGGAAATTTTTATTTTTGCACCTTTTGGGGGGAGCTGGATACCCCTTCTCCCCTGTATCCCCGTGTTTAGCTTTGTCCTTGTGGAGAGACAAGGGAATAGGGACACTTGAAGAAGGTCTGTTAAAATGCCATGACATTAAAAACCTAAACAAGGACGTCGCGCAAAGGATTCTCAGTGCAAATACACAAAGGAATGACATTTTTTTGCCTCGAACAACAAAATGGCCGGGTGCAACTGACCATCTGTGGACAGCTTTATTGATTGGGGGGAAGGGGATCAGCGCGTACACATCAACCTTGCTCGACATTAGGCAGAGAAGACGATAGAAAACATATAGATATCTTTTTTTTATATACGGTTCACAACTGACCAAGGCCAAAAGCACCTCGAGGCTAAGAGTTCGTGAGATTTTCAATAGAATCCTTGAACAGTACTATGAAAGGATTGAGACCTGTGATTAATTCACAGGACGACATGACAAATATTTGTTGGCATTAGACTTGCAAACGACCATGTTGTAGTCTGCTGGGAAACATTCCCGCGGTAACGTGTTCCACATGGGAGGGGGGGGGTCTTATAAAGAAAGTCATAGAAGCTTTGTTTGCTTTTTGGTACACAGAGGTAAGACGAGTTCATTGTAGTGTTGGTAGAAAGAGGAATTATTGCTGAAAAGGGTTTTTTTTGGAGGGGGGGGGGCAGAGCTTGAAGCTCAGTCAAGCACCTACCATGGAAATATCGATAGAGCAGAGAAAGACTAGCAACGTCCCCTCTGTGAGAAAGGAGCTGGAGAGGAGAGATCGGATCGTGGAGTCGATTTTGTACTCTGTCAAGGCAGGATAGAGTGCTCTGAGCGGCGCCTCCCCATATGTTCGGAGTGGCGCCTCCCCACATGTTCTGAGCGGCACCTTCCCACATGCTCTGAGCGGCGCCTCCCCACATGCTCTGAGCGGCACCTCCCCACATGCTCTGAGCGGCGCCTCCCCACATGCTCTGAGCGGTGCCTTCCCACATGCTCTGAGCGGCGCCTCCCCACATGTTCTGAGCGGCGCCTCCCCACATGTTCTGAGCGGCACCTCCCCACATGCTCTGAGCGGCGCCTCCCCACATGTTCTGAACGGCGCCTCCTCACATGCTGAGCGGCGCCTCCCCACATGTTCTGAACGGCGCCTCCCCACATGTTCTGAACGGCGCCTCCCCACATGTTCTGAGCGGCACCTCCCCACATGTTCTGAGCGGCGCCTCCCCACATGTGGCAACGGATTCTAGACTTTCAAAACTTACACGCTTCTTAATAATCACCAGTGATTTTTTTTCCTCTTCAAATCTGCAGGTTTGAACTAGACAAATAAATCTATATATAAAGTTATTTTGTCGGATTTTCGAAGTCAGACTCAGATAGCATTTAAGTTGACAAATCAAACCGATTCGCCCCACACTTTTGATGGCCTTGTGCCTAATTTGTTAAAACTGTATACTAATTCTTTGAGGTGTACTATCTCTTCTGTCCGTAGGTAGAACAGGAGAAACATTTCTCGACTAAGGGAATTTTCATTTCTGTCCCCTTTTTGGGGAGCTGGCTATCTCTCTCTCTCATATTAAAAACCGGCCCTGTCTAATCTTGCCCTCGTGTGGAGACAAGTAAATCGTGACTTCATTGCTGTGTATGTGATTGGGAGTAACCAGGTGTGTGTGTGTGTGTGTGTGTGTGTGTGTGTGTGTGTGTGTGTTAGAATAATCAGCAGTAGTAGCATTAGAAAACAAGAGACGATCAGAGAGAGATGGAGAGAGAAAAAAAAGAAAAAAAGAGAAAGAACAAAAGAGAGAGAGACAGACAGAGAAAAACAGAAAAAAGAGAGGGGAAAAAAAGAGAAAAAGAAAATAGAGAGAGAGAGAGAGAAAAAGAGAGAGAAAACGAGAGAGAGAAAAAGAGAGAGAAAACGAGAGAGAGAAAAAGAAAGAGAAAAAGAAAAAGAAAGAGAGAGAGAAAAAGAGAGATTAAGGGCCGGGTGTGGCCCAGCTTGTGACATTTCTCTACATGAACAGCTGTCAAGGAGCAAAACTGAAAATTTCCAGACAGTGAAGGTCAGTAGAGAAGAGTCGGTTAGGGGAAGAGGGGGGGGGGGTTGAGGAACGCAACGGGGGGAGGGGGGATGAAAGAAGAATAGGAAACAAAAGGAGACACGACTTGTATTTTATCCGGTCTTATGGGCTAGAATCAAAGTGTAGTATCTGTTCTGTTCTCACGGGGAAGAGAAATCATTCGAGACTGAGACCATTTTTATGGGTAATTTGTTACCGGCCAGTAAAATGGCCAAACACCACATTGGAGTTCGACCTTGTGTCACATCCAGCCCTCGATGGGAGTAAAAAAAAAAAAAAAAAAAAAAGAAAAGAAATGAAAAAGAGAGAAAAGAGGAAGGAGGAACGAAAAGGAAACGAAGTTATGTCTCAGCAGAAAAAAAGTAAACATAGGCAGGAGAAGGAAATATGAATGAAAGAAAGATGTCAGTAAAGAAAGGAGTCGGTGCTGGTAAGGCGCAGGGGGGGGGGTGTAGGTGGGATGGACCAAATGAAGTCACTGAGAGAAGAGACAATGGTTGAACAAAACAGTTGGAGGTGATGAATTAAGAGAACCGGTTGTAGAGTTGTTAGAGACGGTGTGTGTGAGAGTGAGTGTGTGAGTGAGAGAGTGTGAGTGAGAGAGTGTGAGTGTGTGAGTGAGTGAGTGTGTGAGTGAGTGAGTGTGAGTGAGTGTGTGAGAGACATAGAAAGTAAGAAAAGAGGAATAAGCGACCAAAGAGAGAGGGAGAGAGTGACCAGAAAGAGACCAGAGAGAGAGAGAGTGACCAGAAAGAGACCAGAGAGAGAGAGAGAGTGACCAGAGAGAGAGAGAGAGAGAGAGTGACCAGAAAGAGACCAGAGAGAGAGAGAGAGAGTGACCAGAAAGAGACCAGAGAGAGAGAGAGTGACCAGAAAGAGACCAGAGAGAGAGCGTGACCAGAGAGAGAGAGAGAGAGAGAGAGAGAGGGTGACCAGAAAGAAACCAGAGAGAGAGAGAGAGAAAGACCAGAAAGAAACCAGAGAGAGAGAGTGACCAGAAAGAGACCAGAGAGAGAGAGAGAGGGAGAGAGTGATCAGAAAGAAACCAGAGAGAGAGAGTGACCAGAAAGAGACCAGAGAGAGAGAGAGTGTGACCAGAAAGAGACCAGAGAGAGAGAGAGAGAGAGAGAGTGACCAGAAAGAGACCAGAGAGAGAGAGAGAGAGAGTGACCAGAAAGAGACCAGAGAGAGAGCGTGACCAGAGAGAGAGAGAGAGAGAGTGACCAGAAAGAAACCAGAGAGAGAGAGAAAGACCAGGAAGAGACCAGAGAGAGAGAGAGAAAGACCAGGAAGAGACCAGAGAGAGAGGGAGAGAGTGATCAGAAAGAAACCAGAGAGAGAGAGTGACCAGAAAGAGACCAGAGAGAGAGAGAGAGTGACCAGAAAGAGACCAGAGAGAGAGAGAGAGAGAGAGAGAGAGTGACCAGAAAGAGACCAGAGAGAGAGAGAGAGAGTGACCAGAAAGAGACCAGAGAGAGAGAGAGAGAGAGTGACCAGAAAGAGACCAGAGAGAGAGAGAGAGAGTGACCAGAAAGAGACCAGAGAGAGAGAGAGAGTGACCAGAAAGAGACCAGAGAGAGAGCGTGACCAGAGAGAGAGAGAGAGAGAGTGACCAGAAAGAAACCAGAGAGAGAGAGAAAGACCAGGAAGAGACCAGAGAGAGAGAGTGACCAGAAAGAGACCAGAGAGAGAGAGAGGGAGGGAGAGAGTGATCAGAAAGAAACCAGAGAGAGAGAGTGACCAGAAAGAGACCAGAGAGAGAGAGAGAGTGACCAGAAAGAGACCAGAGAGAGAGAGAGAGAGAGAGAGAGAGACCAGAAAGAGACCAGAGAGAGAGAGAGAGTGACCAGAAAGAGACCAGAGAGAGAGAGAAAGACCAGGAAGAGACCAGAGAGAGGGAGAAAGACCAGAAAGAGACCAGAGAGAGTGTTTCTTTTCGGAGGGAGGGGAGACAGAAAAAACAAACCTGAATAGAGACAACTAGAGAACGAGGGGGGGGGGGGGAGGGTAGGGGGAGGGTAATAATTTTTAAAAAAGAAACGAAAATCTTTTAAATACCTGCAACCCTAAACCTAACCCTAAACCTACAAATAACGGAGACACATCGAATCGAACTAACAAGTGCGGGTCTTCCATTCTTATTTGTAAACATAGTTTTTGCCTCCAAACAATGAAGATAAGCAAGTCGTGAAATCCTGAAACTTTCCTCCGCTTCTTTGTAGGGGACGAGGCATCTTTCCTTAATCAGTAACCTCCCCCCCCCCCCGCACACCCACTCTGTGGTCGGGTGCAAAGATACGGAATAGACACTGGGTGCATCGCCGTCGTACGTAAATGGAAATGAAAAGTGATTTGTGTTGCCAGCTGCAATTTGCAACGCGGAGGAAGGAAACAACTTTTGCTTCGACAACTTTGATGAGTTCCAATGCATTTATGTTCTTTGGGTTTTTTTTTTTTTTCTGATGAAACTTTGTCTCAAATGGGGAGAGAGAAGGAAAGAGGAGTTAGGAAGAGAGAATACGTGGCCGGGGTTGTTTCTTCTGTTAAGTTAGCATGAGTGGGCGAGGATAGAGAAAGAAAGAAAAGGGGGCGACAACGGAGAAAGAAAAGGGGGAGGGGCGACAACAGAGAAAGAAAGAAAGGGTGACAACGGAGAAAGAAAGAAAGGGTGACAACGGAGAAAGAAAGAAAGAAAGAAAGGGCGACAAATGCTTTGCATTAAACTAAACATAGCCCACATTACCAACTCTTACTCATAGCAGCTGTGTTCCAAAATTCATAATGATCAGTTAATTAGTTTAGCAATGAATCCTGTACATACAAATACATAAACATACCTAAGTTTTTATTCACAGACAATATGAATTGGAATAAATAGATAAAAGATACTGCAAATTAGTAGCAAAATTCCACCCCTTCACTGTAGAGGTCCTTAAATGCTGGAAAACTTTCTACTCTAATAGTTTTTTTTCCCCCTAAGCTGCTTGGCTTTAGAATCTCCTTTCTGCTCCCTGTTTCCTTGACTTTACCAACACGCAGAAACTTTAAATGTAATGTGAACAAACATCTTGCTGCACAACTCCCCACCCAGGTTGCCCCCCCCCCTCTACAAATCTGGCCCTTAATCACAGTAGGCCCTTACATCTCAGGGGTAATATGCCCCTTGTTTGGCGTGAATAAAAGGTAAATATATATGAAAGCATATAGAACGGACTTTTCTGCCTGAGGATGTCGAGCTTATTAAAGCTACATCTGAAACATGTTCTGAATGTGTAGCCAAGCTATGTTTTTATAAAGAAAACTTTTTTTTTTTATTATGAATAAATAGCTCTGTTTATCATTGAGCACTATTATATAAACACGGTAGAGATTCTCCGGATGTTTACCGTGTGGATCAAAACCTGACCCGGATTACTAATATTTATATCACGAAGAATCTGATCATCTTTTTTTTTAATGTATCTCATCTAAACATCTCATCTAAACAAACATCTCATCTAAGCATCTCATCTAAACATCTTATCTAAGCATCTCATCTAAACAAACATCTAAACAAACATCTCATCTAAGCATCTCATCTAAACAAACATCTCATCTAAGCATCTCATCTAAGCATCTCATCTAAACATCTCATCTAAGCATCTCATCTAAACAAACATCTCATCTAAGCATCTCATCTAAACAAACATCTCATCTAAGCATCTCATCTAAACAAACATCTCATCTAAGCATCTCATCTAAACAAACATCTCATCTAAACAAACATCTCATCTAAGCATCTCATCTAAACAAACATCTAAACAAACATCTCATCTAAGCATCTCATCTAAACAAACATCTCATCTAAGCATCTCATCTAAGCATCTCATCTAAACATCTCATCTAAACATCTTATCTAAGCATCTCATCTAAACAAACATCTCATCTAAGCATCTCATCTAAACAAACATCTCATCTAAGCATCTCATCTAAACAAACATCTCATCTAAGCATCTCATCTAAGCATCTCATCTAAGCATCTCATCTAAACAAACATCTCATCTAAACAAACATCTCATCTAAGCATCTCATCTAAGCATCTCATCTAAGCATCTCATCTAAACAAACATCTCATCTAAGCATCTCATCTAAACATCTTATCTAAACATCTCATCTAAACAAACATCTCATCTAAACATCTCATCTAAACAAACATCTCATCTAAGCATCTCATCTAAACAAACATCTCATCTAAGCATCTCATCTAAACATCTTATCTAAGCATCTCATCTAAACAAACATCTAAACAAACATCTCATCTAAGCATCTCATCTAAGCAAACATCTAAACAAACATCTCATCTAAGCATCTCATCTAAACATCTCATCTAAACAAACATCTCATCTAAGCATCTCATCTAAACATCTCATCTAAGCATCTCATCTAAACAAACATCTAAACAAACATCTCATCTAAGCATCTCATCTAAACAAACATCTAAACAAACATCTCATCTAAGCATCTCATCTAAACATCTCATCTAAACAAACATCTCATCTAAGCATCTCATCTAAGCATCTCATCTAAGCATCTCATCTAAACAAACATCTCATCTAAACATCTCATCTAAACAAACATCTCATCTAAGCATCTCATCTAAACATCTCATCTAAGCATCTCATCTAAACATCTCATCTAAACAAACATCTAAACAAACATCTCATCTAAGCATCTCATCTAAACATCTCATCTAAGCATCTCATCTAAACATCTCATCTAAACAAACATCTAAACAAACATCTCATCTAAGCATCTCATCTAAACAAACATCTCATCTAAGCATCTCATCTAAGCATCTCATCTAAACAAACATCTCATCTAAACAAACATCTAAACAAACATCTCATCTAAGCATCTCATCTAAACATCTCATCTAAACATCTCATCTAAACAAACATCTAAACAAACATCTCATCTAAGCATCTCATCTAAGCATCTCATCTAAACAAACATCTCATCTAAGCATCTCATCTAAACATCTCATCTAAGCATCTCATCTAAGCATCTCATCTAAACATCTCATCTAAACAAACATCTAAACATCTCATCTAAACATCCTATCTAAGCATCTCATCTAAACAAACATCTCATCTAAACATCTCATCTAAACATCTCATCTAAACAAACATCTAAACATCTCATCTAAACAAACATCTAAACATCTCATCTAAACATCTCATCTAAACATCTCATCTAAACAAACATCTAAACATCTCATCTAAACATCCCATCTAAGCATCTCATCTAAACATCTCATCTAAACATCTCATCTAAACATCTCTAGAATATGATGTTGGTCAGTCTGTCACACTTAAATTTAAAATAACATTTTCATCGCTAAACGCACAGATCAAATGGCTTGTAAGTTTGTTTCTGTTTTGGTCGAGATCAAAGTGTAGCATCTGTTCCGATGGATACTGCACCCCATAGATTGGTATTGTCTTGGCCTTCGGGGCTTTATTTACGCCATTCTATGGGTTTGTCCTGTGCAGTTCTAGGAGGTCCACCCTCCCAGGCTTTGCTTTCTCACCCTTTGAGTAGGGGTTAGTTTATTGCTAATCGCCTGAGGCGCCCCTACCGGGGAATGCCAACGGGGCTGCCCAGGCATTTTTTGTAGGCCAGAGTGCTCACTTTCTCGGGCGCTGGTTTTTCAAATCCCACTTTCCCGACCTTGTGTCACATCTTACCACTGTGGGAGGTAGATAAATAACTTGTTTTTTTGTTGGTTTTTTTTTGGGGGGGGGGGGGGTTCAATTCCCACTTGGATTAAGTCCCAAGGCTTGGTTTAAGACTAGAAACAAAGGTCAATATAAAAATCTGCTGTTTATCAACTTGAAAAAAAAAAAAAAATCACAGGATTGAAAAAGACAGGATAACCCAGACATCAAAATCATACTAAAAAGGTCATGGTTCAAATATTTGTCAGAGGTCAATAATTTAGTCACCTTAATACCAAGGTTTCCTTGTTGTCATTTTGCATTTATCTTTTACACCAAGAATCGTGGAGGACATGAATTCCCCAGTTTAGACTGTGAGGTCAGAGTACTTCATGACTTAGGGAAAGAGAGGGCAAGAGAGAAAAGGGGCCAAGATAGAGTGGAGCAATTGAGAAAGAGAGAGAGTCCAAGAGAGAGAGAGAAGGGGCGATAGAGAGGGGGGGGCAAGAGAGGGAGAGGGGGGCAAAAGAGAGGGAGACAGAGAGGGGCAAGAGAGGGAGAGAGAGGGGAGAAAGAGAGGGAGAGAGAGGGGGGCAAGAGAGGGAGAGAGAGGGGGGCAAGAGAGGGAGAGAGAGGGGGGAAAGAGAGAGGGGGGAAAGAGAGGGAGAGAGAGGGGGGAAAGAGAGGGAGAGAGGGGGAGGGGGGAGAGAGGGAGAGGAGGGGGAGAGGGCAAGAGAGAGAGAGGGCAAGAGAGAGAGAGGGGGCAAGAGAGAGAGAGGGGCAAGAGAGAGAGAGGGGCAAGAGAGAGAGAGGGGCAAGAGAGGGGGGGCAAGAGAGAGGGGGGGGCAAGAGAGAGGGGGGGGCAAGAGAGAGAGAGGGGGCAAGAGAGAGAGAGAGAGGGGGCAAGAGAGAGAGAGAGAGGGGGCAAGAGAGAGAGAGAGAGGGGGCAAGAGAGAGAGAGAGAGAGAGGGGGCAAGAGAGAGAGAGGGCAAGAGAGAGAGAGAGAGAGAGAGAGAGCAAGAGAGAGAGAGGGCAAGAGAGAGAGAGAGGGGGCAAGAGAGAGAGAGGGCAAGAGAGAGAGAGAGGGCAAGAGAGAGAGAGAGGGCAAGGGAGAGAGAGGGCAAGAGAGAGAGAGAGAGGGGGCAAGAGAGAGAGAGAGGGGGCAAGAGAGAGAGAGGGGGCAAGAGAGAGAGAGGGGGCAAGAGAGAGAGGGGGCAAGAGAGAGAGGGGGCAAGAGAGAGAGGGAGAGAAGGGCCCAGAGAGAGGGGAGTTCAAGAAAGAGAGAGGAGGCAAAAGAGAGACAAAAAGAATGTATGTGTGTGGGGTTCCATTACTTATTGTAACTTCTTAAAAAAAAAAAAAAAAAAGCAACATCTTTCACTCATGTTACATACTTCAGGGGTTAGAGTTAAGGGTTAGAGTAAGGGTAGCTCTTTCACACATGTTATCTTCTGACAGAAGAGTGCCAGTTGAGAGGACAGGCAAGGTTTTCTAATACGACCATTGGGATAAGGCTGCCTTATGTTAACTCCTTATCATGGAAGAGAGAGAAGAAGAAAGGGTTCCTTCACATGCTACTTTCTGATTGGAATCACACCTTTATTAATGCTACATGGTGACCCATGATTGACCTTTTGGCGAGGAGCAAAGTGAAGTATCTGTTCCGATACTACAGTTCATTTTTTTCTATTCTCACTCATTGAATCACAAACTCTTCTAGACTGAAGAAATTTTCATTTTTGTCTCCCAAAACTAGTGTACCCTTTTTAGGGAGCTGGATCCCCCCCCCCTCCACACACATTAAAAACCATCATGGAGAAGCAAGACTAGTACTACACAGTTACATTCCTACTCAAGTCCTATATAGATATATATATATATATATATATATATAGAATTATAAAAAGAAAAAACTATATACACATTAAGGTTGTACACATTATAACTTATTTCGACCCCTTAATTAGGTCTCCTCAGATGTATAAACAACCACGTCAAAAAAAACAATATACATCTGAGGAGACCTAATTAAGGGGTCGAAATAAGTTATAATGTGTACAACCTTAATGTGTGTATAGTTTTTTCTTTTTATAATTCTGTTTTGCTCTGTTTAAATTACATTGAGCTCTGTTATTCAGATTCTCAACACAAAATTGAAATCTACACACTATATATATATATATATATATATATATATATATATATACATACTCGTGCTGGTCAAAAAAATAGAACATATGTATAAAACTGTAAAAATCATTGCGTTTGAGATAATTTTCAGCTTTTAAATTGTGTAGGCGAAATATTCTATATGTAAATAACAATTACAACTATTTTTAATCATTTGTCATATTTGCATATGTCAGACTTTATTGTCACAGAGTAGTTTATTGTCACATTGGGAAATTCAACGTTTCAATTCAATAGAACATTATTCGTTGATTTTTACAGTTTTATACATATGTTCTATTTTTTTGACCAGCACGAGTAGTTTTGTGTTTTTTTTCCGTTGAAGAGCCTCGCCATCTAATGGAAAAAAAATCAGTTTGAAGGAATAAAAAATAAACCCGCCACATGCTCTTGACCTATTTTTACGAGTCCTGTCTAGGTATATGTGGTGAGGTTGGTCTATACAAGATGTAGAATAAACGCCACTATGGAACGCATCGTGGAATGGTGGGCCGCTATCTATGTAAGTTTAGTTCCACAAAAAGATAAGGGAAATAATCTTTATGCAAATACTCAATGACACCAGGGAATACCGACGGGACTGGATCATAGCTATTTTTGTACCCATCCAGAGTGTGTGTGTGTGTGTGTGTGTGTGTGTGTGTGTGTGTGTGTGTGTGTGTGTGGAGTAGGAGTGAGTTCGATTTTAACTATAAACTGACCATGTGTCTAACTTTCTCCTCAATCCTGATACTGCAAGAATCATACGACTTATCTATCTGTACCTGGTACAGCATTAACCCTGGGCAGGTTGAATCGGCTTCCTCTGAAGGAGGAAGTTTTTAGGGAATATCAAATTCACAAGCGGTTAACCCCCCCCCCCCCAAGTAGCATGTATATCCCAGTTAAGGGGAGATGACAACGTTAGGTTTTTGTAGTACTTGAAGGGAGGTGTCGACGTCCCTCCTACACACAGTGCCTGGTATTCCCAAATTTTCACCCATCTGCTTAACTTCGGTGATCTATCGGGAACCGGTGTGTCAACGTGATTATGCCGTATCAGATTCATACATGGCCATCCCTACTACAGGCCAGGCAATCGTGCAACTGGGGTCTTTTACTGGGGGCCATGTGAATTTTCTTAAATATTCGATATAGAAGTTGCAAACTATATCATCAACTGGTGCGGATCCTTTTTTTCTTTTTAACCACAATATACAAGTAATGATCTTTTGACATAAGTACAAAATCTCTAAAAAAAAAAAAATCCAACATTGAAATAAAAATTCTTCATTGAAATATGCATTTGCTTTTGTTTATTCAAAATTACCTGTCTCTTCATTTATAGGAATTTGTCAATAATTGTCAAATTTATCAATTAGCTCATTGTGGTTCTTATTATTTGGTATGTCAAACACATAAAAACATCAAACTAATCTCAGAGAAATTTTACCTTTGTTTGCAACTTCTATATCGAATATTTAAGAAAATTCACATGGCCCCCAGTAAAAGACCCCAGTTGCACGATTGCCTGGCCTGTAGTAGGGATGGCCATGGATTCATACAAAACATTAGATGGATGATAGCCACTGCAGGAACGAGCCCACAAGAGACCGCTGGGATGTTCCAACGCATCTCCCTTGCTATCATCCGAGGCAACACTATGTACATTATGATGATGTCCTTTTTGGAGAGCTCAATATCCGCTACATAAAAAAAAATAATAAATAAATTAAAAAAAAAAATTTTTTTTTTAAATTGACCTTGTGTCTAACTTTGCCCTTGTGGCCAGGCAACTCAAACTCCTGAAATTTTAAGTTAAAGTTTTTTTGTTTCTTTTTTAACGCCGTGACGACCAAAAAAACTAATATTAAAAAGAGAAGAAAAAAAATCATTTTGTCCAATTTTTCATCATAGATAACTTATTTCTTTTAGTTAGAGTCAAAGTCATACAATTTTCACCGACTCGGACTCTAAAAGCAATTAAATTTTCCCCTGGTCATGTCTTCAACTTTTCAGCCCTCACATTCAGGCAAGCTAATTTCCTCCTTATCATTCGATAAATTTCTTCGAAACTAAAAGAAGCGATGCACGCATTGCTATGATGACAAAGATTTTTTTTTTTTTTTTTTCACTCAATCTTTCCGTTATATTCAATGCCGACGCCCACATCCTCAGCTACGGGGTATGGCAGAATATATGATTTCGTAAGATTAGTCATAAGAAAATAAAAGATATAATTTATCAGTCGATAACGCTATCAATTGGATCAAATGGCAAATTATATCGATAATCGCAGCAGCTGAGAGACACGAAACAGAGTCAAGCTCTAATATATTCTCATTATTTTAAAGCGCTCTTTCCAAGACATACTGTCCTTTGTTTTAAAATCCAAGCATCCAGTTAATAGATTTTTTGATTTTTTTTTTTTAAGTAATAAATTCTTTCATTGTACCATCACTGAAAAAATACCATTAATAAGAAGCAAGGTCTAATTAACACGATTTAAGAGAATCTTTAAAAAAAAAATTAAATAAAAAAAAATTAAATAAAAAATAAATAAATTAAAAAAATAAAAATTTTTTAAAAATTTAAAAATTAAAAATTCTTTTTAAATAAAAAAATTTTTTTTTCTTAAATTGAAAAAAAATATAAAAATTTTTTAAATAAATAAATAAAATTTTTTTTTTAATTTTAAATAAAAAAAAAAATTTTTTTTTTAAATAAAAAAAATAAATAAATAAAATTTTTTAAAGATAAATAAATAAAAAAATCAAAAGAAAATCGACCACGGTCTATACAAGATGTAGGATAAACACCACTATGGAACGCATCGTGGAATAGTGAAACGCTATCCATGTAGTTTCACAAAAATATAAAGGAAACAATTTTCATGCAAATACTCAATGACACCAGGAATACCAGCGGGACTGGATCATAGCTATTTTTGTACTCATCCAGAGTGTGTGTGTGTGTGTGTGTGTGTGTGTGTGTGTGTGGAGGAGGAGAGAGTGGGATTTTAACTATAAACTGACCTTGTGTCTTACTTTCTCCTCAATCCTGATACTGCAAGATTCATACAACTCTAGTCCAAGGGAAATAACTTTATCTACCTGAACACCCAATGTTTACAATTTTTTTTTTTTTTTGGGGGGGGGGGGGGGGGCACTTTTTGCCCAATTTTGGTTTTATTCATACGAGTTAATGAATACAGTAAATCCTTGCTGTGTTTATCTAG
Organism: Sepiola atlantica; assembly: GCA_963556195.1. NCBI lineage: Eukaryota > Metazoa > Mollusca > Cephalopoda > Sepiida > Sepiolidae > Sepiola > Sepiola atlantica. Next base: position 46,658,080 of record OY744553.1, on the reverse strand, counting down.
T
>OY744553.1:46635579-46653079 GCA_963556195.1 Sepiola atlantica | reverse complement strand
GAGATCCGGCTTACGGACTTTGGGGAATGTGGAGCCTCCTCTTAATTACCATTGCTCCCAGGTCCACCCTGACCCGGAGTGGTAGTACCTGTTAGGGTCCCAACTATGGGTTAAATAGAAACAGATATTAAAAGGGGAAAGAAACAAAAAAAGAGAAGAAAACAAGACCAGATTCGGCATTAAATAACCCAAAAAGGGTTGATATGCCGTAAAACAAAACTACCAAACTACCAAGCTAACAGTCAATTAACAGCTTGCCCGTCCCCTTCCCACTCTCCACAATTGGGAAGCGGACAGGCCAGCTCAAACTAAACAAAAATAATTATCAACTATAATAATACGGGTTTCAGAGATGAGGATCGAAAATTTGTATTATTATTCAAACTACCGTTCTCATCTTGGATGTTATTCTCACAACGTTTCGGCCGATGTAACCTCTGACCTTCTACAGGTCCATCTTGTCGAATTTGGGAAGCTGTATGTTATCCCGAACTGAACCCTTTATTTAATCAACAGGAGTAGTTTGTTCTTGTTCCGTCAGCCATGACCAGGTAAAAATGTTGATTAATTATTAATTTATTCTAAGTTAATACCACCTGTAGTAATAGACGCATCGCATAACGGTTAAAGGCGTTGATTAATAATCATATTTCAGAATTTTTTAGATGAGGTTTTAAAATTTGTAATTTTATGTACACTGCTGTTCTCATCTTGGATGTAATTTGAAATTACGCATATTGCTAGGAACGTGTTACCGTGTACGGCATTAATCCTGGGCAGGTTGAACTGGCTTTCTCCAAAGAAGGAAGTTTCATGGGAATATCAAATTCACAAGCCGTCCCCAGTCGCATGGTTAGGAGAGATGACTTTATGTTTTTCCAGTGCTTGCATGGAGGTGTCGCCGTCCTCCTACATACAGCGCCTGGTATTCCCAAATAGTCACCCATCTGGTACTGACCAGACTCAACGTTGCTTAACTTCGGTGATCTAACGAGAATCGGTGCCGTGATTATGCCAGAAACGTGTTGATAAAAAATTCTCACCTGAAACAGACCATGCTGAGAGTACCAACAAGGGAAGTAATTAAAGGAATTCAAAGTTTACCCTTATAGTAGATGTTGGACTCAGCGGCAATCTCTACACCCCCCCACCCTGTAAAACATTCACAGCAAGAACCCTTCCAGCTATCACCACTATAAAGAACTTTATTTCTCTATGTATCTAAAACCGAACAGAGCTTCCATGAACAGAGTTTCTTTCCAAGAACTTCCTATCTGTGGAACACAATACCACGCGACTGCTTTCCTGCTGACTATAACATGGACGTCTTCAAGTCTAATATCAAAAAATACTTGTAGATCCGTCTTCTTAAATAATCAAAATCTGCCCTTTCCACCAATATTTTCCAATCCTCTCATAGCATTTATCATCATTCAACTGTCAATCCCATTAAGCCGTATCCTCCTCCTCCTCCTCGAACAACAGATAACATTTTAAAGATCAAATTGCATCTTCATCGATCAGGCAATCCCATCTTTTTTTTTTAAAGTGTAGTACCTGATAATGTAGTACGGTCATTGAATTGACTTATCGTATTATTATTATAGATAGATCTGTTCCAAGATGGAGGATATAATTGCAGTAACAGTTTTTGTGACGAGGCCTAGATACTAAGGTCACATTGTCAGTGTTGCTATGTTACAAGTGTCATGTTTTATTGTGTCCAGCTGTTGAGAATGTTTTCTTGACACTTTAGGTAGACAGATTGGAAATTGGGATGACAGTGTCAGAAAAACAAGATTTAGAATTGTCTATGCTAAAACCTCCACATTTTTTTTAAAAACTATTGTTCAAGAGTTGTATGAACAAAGCAAATGTTAAATAGACGTGTGTATATGCGTGCTACTGTGTAATATATATATATATATATATATATATATCTGTGTGAGTGTGTGTGTATAATATATATACATGTCTATAATAAGTATGTGTATAATATAGTATTCATGTGTTTTTACAAAGAATATATATCTTTTAAACATATAGTCCTTATAATATCTGAAATGTTTTCAATTGTAAGCTCAATGAAGTTGTGTTACAAGACTTGGAGCATATATTCCCCATGGTCAGTGGAATGCAAAATGAAGATATATATATATATATATATATATATATATACACACACATACATGTCTATAATATATATATATACACACACATACATGTCTATAATATATATATATACACACACACACACACACACACACATGTCTATAATATATATATACACACATACATGTCTATAATATATATATACACACATACATGTCTATAATATATATATACACACATACATGTCTATAATATATATATACACACATACATGTCTATAATATATATATACACACATACATGTCTATAATATATATATACACACATACATGTCTATAATATATATATACACACATACATGTCTATAATATATATATACACACATACATGTCTATAATATATACACACATACATGTCTATAATATATATATACACACATACATGTCTATAATATATATATACACACATACATGTTTATAATATATATATATATATATATATATACACACACATACATGTCTATAATATATATATATATACACACACACATAATGTCTATAATATATATATATATATATATATATATATGTAACTGTTGACAGCTACCTTAAGTCTCTACATGTGTCAGATATACGTCATCTTATACTTGTGTCAGTTCGCCTATATTATTAATAATAGTTAACCCGTAACTAGAGAAAAGAGAGAGAGAGCAGAAAGAGACTAATTTTCGATTGTTTTTCTTTTTTGTTTAAATTTGCATACTGACTTAACCAGAGTTCAATGTCTGATCCAATGCCTCACATTTCTCCAATATATATTTGTGTATGTGTGCGTGTATGTGTGTGTGTGTGCGTGCGTGCATGCATGTGTGTGCGTGTGCGCGCGTGTGTGTGCGTATGCGTATGAGAGAGAAAAATGTCTATGTGCACTAAAAACTTTTAAAACTATTAAACCTCATCACATCATCATATTCGGTTTAACGACGTCTGCCATGTGTTGGACAACTTTAAGAAATTGACTTCCAAACGAACCTATCTCTGGCCAGGTCTTTATTTATCCCTCTTTCTCTCAAGCCCATTTCTATCACTTGCTTCTGGGAGGTGACAGTGGTTAAGTGGATAACGACACGGACTCAAGACCTGGGCGTTCCAAGTTCGAATCCAGTCGGTTCCACAGAACCCACTTTCACTTAGGGATGTTGGCAACCTTCACGTGGTCCTTCCCGTAAGTACTCGATGTCTTTCCAGAAAGAATTCCAACTAGAACGATATCGGGGAAACCAATGCTAACACTACAATCATCTGACTCACATGATTTCGCCGCAATGTAGCATCCTTGTGCTTGTTTTACAAATACTGCAATGGATTATGCTCCGATGAACTGGCTACTCTGGGAGTAATTAAAGGAATTCAAAGTTTACCCTTATAGTAGATGTTGGACTGAGCGCCAATCTCTACACCCCCCCCACCCTGTAAAACATTCACAGCAAGAACTCTTGCAGCCATTACCACTATAAAGAACTTTATTTCTCTATGTATCTAAAACCGAACAGAGCTTCCATGAACAGAGTTTCTTTCCAAGAACTTCCTATCTGTGGAACACAATACCACGGGACTGCTTTCCTGCTGACTATAACATGGACGTCTTCAAGTCTAATATAAAAAAATACTTGTAGATCCGTCTTCTTAAATAATCAAATTCTGCCCTTTCCACACATAGTTTCCAATCCTCTCATAGCATTTATCATCATTCAACTGTCAACCCCATTAAGCCGTATCCTCCTCCTCCTCCTCCTCGAACAACTGATAACATTTTAAAGATCAAATTGCATCTTCATCGATCAGGCAATCCCATCCTTTTTTTTTTTTTTAAGTGTAGTACCTGATAATGTAGTACGGTCATTGAATTGACTTATCCTATTATTCTTATTATAGATAGATCTGTTCCAAGATGGAGGATATAATTGCAGTAACAGTTTTTGTGACGAGGCCTAGATACTAAGGTCACATTGTCAGTGTTGCTATGTTACAAGTGTCATGTTTTATTGTGTCCAGCTGTTGAGAATGTTTTCTTGATGACACTTTAGGTAGACAGATTGGGAATTGGGATGACAGTGTCAGAAAAACAAGATTTAGAATTGTCTATGCTAAAACCTCCACATTTTTTTAAAAAAATATTGTTCAAGAGTTGTATGAACAAAGCAAATGTTAAATAGACGTGTGTATATGCGTGCTACTGTGTAATATATATATATATATATATATATATATATCTGTGTGAGTGTGTGTGTATAATATATATACATGTCTATAATAAGTATGTGTATAATATAGTATGCATGTGTTTTTACAAAGAATATATATCTTTTAAACATATGGTCTTTATAATATCTGAAATGTTTTCAATTGTAAGCTCAATGAAGTTGTGTTACAAGACTTGGAGCATATATTCCTCATGGTCAGTGGAATGCAAAATGAAGATATATATATATATATATATATATGTAACTGTTGACATCTACCTTAAGACTCTACATGTGTCAGATATACATCGTCTTATAGTTGTGTCAGTTCACCTATATTATTAATAATAGTTAACCCGTAACTAGAGAAAAGAGAGAGAGAGCAGAAATAGACTAATTTTCGATTGTTTTTCTTTTTTGTTTTAATTTGCATACTGAACCAGAGTTCAATGTCTGATCCAATGTCTCACATTTCTTCAATATATATTTGTGTGTGTGTGTGTGTGCGGGTATGTGTGTGCGCGTGTGTATGCGTATGAGAGAGAAAAATGTCTATGTGCACTAAAAACTTTTAAAACTATTAAACCTCATCACATCATCATATTCGGTTTAACGACGTCCGTTTCACATGCTGGCATGTGTTGGACAACTTTAAGAAATTGACTTCCAAACGAACCTATCTCTGGCCAGGTCTTTATTTATCCCTCTTTCTCTCAAGCCCATTTTTATCACTTGCTTCTGGGAGGTGACAGTGGTTAAGTGGATAACGACACGGGCTGACGACTTGAGTGTTCCAAGTTCGAATCCAGTCGGTTCCACCGAACCCACTTTCACTTAGGGATGTTGGCAACCTTCACGTGGTCCTTCCCGTAAGTACCCGATGTCTTTCCAGAAAGAATTCCAACTAGAACGATATCGGGGAAACCAATGCTAACACTACACTCATCTGACTCACATGATTTCGCCGCAATGTAGCATCCTTGTGCTTGTTGTACAAATACTTCAATGGATTATGCTTCGATGAACTGGCTGCTCTGGTGCCCCCCCCCCTCGACGTAAATTCACTAGACCAACTCGATAATCAGCTAAATCCCATCCATTCACTGTGGAGGTCACCAGATGCCGGAGAGCTTTTTACTCAAATAGCTTCTTTCCTCGTGCTGCTGGACTCTGGAACTCCCTCCCTGCCCCCTGTTTCCCCGACGGTACTGACATGCAGAAATTTAAAACTAATGTAAACAGACATCTCACTGCGCAGATCCCAATTTAGGCTGACCCCCAAAACATTTTCTCCCTTTTTTCTCAGTAACCCCTTACGTCTACAGTGGCGGCCTGCCTTGTTTGGGGGTGAACTATGTAAAAAAAAAAAAAAAAAAAAAAAAAAATTTTTTTTTAAATGAATGAATCACTTCCTTGTTTTCCTTGGGCTTTCCCGTGAACTGGACCTGCTACTTTAACTGTTCTACATCTACTAACCCCAGAACTCTCACCCATTCTTTCAACATAGTCATATCATTGAAGTATACGCTTCTGCAAACATCTCCCTATATTGTCCAGACTTCCTCTGAGGTCATCAGAACTAACCCTTTCTTGAAGACTCAGATTACACATCTATCATATTCTCATATCGTTTCTCTCCACGCAACGCATGTACTCAACCCTCACTGGCCACGTTTCAATTCCATACCTGCGTACATGCCCATAGACCGTTTCCTTTGTCGACAGCAATGGTAATTACCTGAACTTACTCCATCCACTTCTAACTGTATATCTTCATGTGCGTGTATGAGAGACGAAAATCTGCCTGCATGTCCGCTAACTACTTTTAGCCTATTAAACCTAGGAATGTGAAATTTGGTAGGAATTAACCCACACCTACGTGGAGTGTAGCACTTAGTGACTCGTAAGCTTTTATGTAAGCCGTGGCGTGATCGGTGTTTACGGCATGTTCTGTTTGTTATGCTACTCGTGTTTGCGTCGTTGCCGTCTGCACCAAGAATCTTTAATAATAGATACGTTCTCTGTTGGGGGCACATAACCGCAATCGGAGCTTTAACGGCCGCGGAGTTGGTAGGCTAGATGTTCAATTCTGACCGACAATTGCTGGAATTTTGAAAACTCTAAGAAATCTACTTGTGATAATACACTTATAATATAACAAGTACCTTCTGTCTGTCCTGTCCGTCTGTCCGTCGCCGAGAATTTTTGTAAACGAGAGGGAGGGGGGGGGGAATTACTATTTAATTAATTTCAAAGTCAGAAACATAAGAAATACATTAGGACACATATTAACGACTAAATAAACAAATAATTTCGACGTCGAGGCCGCGATTCGAACTCGCAACCGTAACGTCAAAGAATTTGTCCGGCCAATTTGTTCTACCAATGCTCCACGAAGACAAGTGATAAAATCCTAGTTAATTTTTGGATGATCGTATAATAATTGGTTCTTCATATACTTTGGGGTCTGCGTTCACTCTTGATTTTCTTAAGGTGGGTAGGGGGGGATTTCACCACCCACCCCCAATTTTTTTTTGGGGGGGGGGGGACAAAAAGGTATTTGGAGACAAATTTTTTTTTTGTCTCACCACCCAAGAACGCGGCAGCCTAGCAAAAATAGACGACTGTTAAGGAGTCTATTTTCGCTAGTACACTTATAATAAAAGGGGCATTTTCTTTGCGTGTCTGTCCGTCCGTCCGTCACAATTTTTTGTTAAGAAATATCTCAACTTCTTTTAGAAATGGAAAATATTCCATTAATACTAAATAATAAATTCCCAACAAATAAAGCGATACCTAAACCTTGAGATCTTCAGTCTGATGTTCTACGAACTGAGCTTTTAAAATTTTCTTATAAATAGATCTTACTGTAACAAAATGATTATAGCTTTGATGTGACGTCATAGATTTATGATTTATGTCATGTTTCAAAACATGAATTCAAACATAAGCGATCACAAAAATAAACTTTCGATTCTTTTGTCCACCAACTGAACTTATGAAAGTCTTTCAAATTAACTCACACAATTCACTGAACCCGCTCGGTTGACCGTGGAACTCTTAAGTCACAGGAGGAAGAGACACGGCAACCTAGCCAAAATATACGACCACAGGAAAGTAAAGTTGCCTGCGTGTGTGTGTGTGTGTGTTTTAACTTATTTTAAAGAGTTTTTTTTTTTTTTTTTAGAACGGAAAAAGTGGCTGAAATTAGTTTCGATAATCGCTCAAAAAACGAAAATTAAGCAAAATACTGGTAAGGAAAAAAGAAAGAGAACTAAACCTGTTTTTCCTAAAAACAAGAGGATTTTTATTTCCCACGTTTCCCCGAAGCATTAAATATAGTATATTAGTATACATCAGTACATTAGTATATTTAGGCAGCAAACCATCAAGCAGACATGTTTGCTTTAAGACAGACAACAAATTCTTTTATCATTTATTTTTGTTCAGTAGCTTTAAAAAAAAATTTAAAAAACAGTATTTGTGAGATTACTATTGAAAAAAAAAAAATGACTAAACAATTTGTTTATCATATGTCCACATTTACTTGCCTCATCCAAGGTCGGTTTTTTACGAAAGACAAAAAAAAAAAAAGAGTTATTCCCCTTAGCTGACTTTTCTTTTTAGATGTTTATTTAAGAATGTCTCCATATTAGCAAACTGCCGAACCAGATTAAAAAAAAAAAAAATTTATCCGAAAATCAAGCTCTTCAAAAAGGGGCACTCTGGATTGTGACAAAAGTTGCCTCAGTCTAGAAGGAATTTCAGCCACTTTTTCCGTTATAACAAAAAAAAAAAACTCTTTAAAATAAGTCAAAACACAAATAAACTTATCCAGGTACGTAGAAGAGTAACTTTTCTTGCCTTTGGTAACATTTATTTGTTGCCATTCTGCTTCTTTTTTTATTTTTTTACCCCTTTTTCGTTCTGTTAGCTGTCGTTATAAATGCCCGTTTTTAATTTTTTTTACGATTTGCTCTTTTAACTACATAAATAAATATACATTGCTCTTTATTATAGAGTGCGAGATTATATTGTACTAGCAGGGCTATCCGGCGTTGCCCGGGGCCATAAAAAAAAAATAAAAGAGGTTAAAAAGTGTAACATCTTTATATTAAAACTTCTCTCAATCCGCCTCTCTCACTTTCCCCCTTTTCTCTCTCTCACTTCCCCTTTTTTTCTCTCTCTCACTTCCCCCTTATTTCTCTCTCACTTCCCCCTTATTTCTCTCTCTCTCTTTCCCCTTTTCTCTCTCTTTCTCACTTTCCCCCTTTTCTCTCACACTCTCCTCCTTTTTTCTCTCTCTCTCTCACACTCTCCTCCTTTTTCTCTCTCTCTCTCTCACACTCTCCTCCTTTTTCTCTCTCTCTCTCTCTCTCTCACACTCTCCTCCTTTTTTCTCTCTCACTCCCTTTTTTTCTCTCTCACACTCTCCTCCTTTTTTCTCTCTCACTCCCTTTTTTTTCTCTCTCTCACACTCTCCTTTTTTCTCTCTCTCACTCCCTTTTTTTCTCTCTCTCACACTCCCTTTTTTCTCTCTCTCACTCCCTTTTTTCTCTCCCTTCCCCCCTTTTTTTTCCTCTCTTTCTCTCTCTCTCACTTTCCCCCCTTTTTTTCTCTCTCTCTCTCTCACTTTCCCCCTTTTTTTTCTCTATCTCTCACTTTCCCCCTTTATTTCTCTCTCTCTCTCTTTAACCTCTTCTCCGTTTTTCAGAAGGAGTTTTCTATCAATGACCGCGGACAGAAAAGATGCAGTGTAATATCAGAACAGGTACTACCACGAAGACTAAGACTGTATTTTCTGTCTTACAAATAAGCGTATCTAAAAAGTACGGTCTATCGTCTAAATATACTTTTTCTTTTTCCTGTACAGAAAGGACGTAGACAGACTAACAATAAAACATGACTTAGCATGTGCAGCAAAGAAATCTAAGGAATTTATGTGAAGCACTCCCTCCCCCTATCACCCCCCCATCTCATCCCCACCCCCCGGAGCTCCAGACAGAAAAAAAAATACATTCACTCTGAATTCCCAACAGTCTGAATGTTAATTTAACCTCCTCTGAGGTATATATATATATTTTTTTAAAGAACAGCTGGCCAAATTGGTTGATAAGAGGAGGGATACACAATGCTGCTCACGAATACATGAGAACCCCCTTTATACACCTGTTCCCGGCCCTGAACCCCATATTATCGTTTTTATTCTTATTTATTCTTAATATAAATTTTAAGTTATAAAATAAAATAAAAAAAATAAAAAAATAAATAAATAAATAAAAAACTAAAACCGTCTCTTCTGTTCATGTCTGGCGCGAACGCAGACCCCACAATTATAACTGAAAAAAAAAATGCTAATACTAAATAAATATCAACATTGGATTCCTTGTAGCATTGGATTCTAGAAAGGTTTGATCTTGTTATAGAGCTTTGTTTTCAATTGCACCCCAGAACATAGACCACAACCACATATAATATTAAACTATATTTTTAATATTTTACCTACGTGCAACGTCGTTTCGAGTTTCAGCACAGGCAAATAATCTCAGACGGGCACAGGGCGCGAACCCAGTTAACAGAGACACCTTGAATCTGAAAGCATTCACGTAGTCCCTTAGGCCACGGGAGATTGTCACATGATAACGGATAAATTAAGTTATATTTAACACTGAAAGCGGTGAGTGTAAACATAAAGACATTTGATAGGACTCGACGACAGCCGTACATATACACACACACACACGTTGGTTGCATTCCAATGACCCCAAAAAATCAGTCCATAATCATAATTTATTTAAGTGAATCCTTTTTTTTACTTTCTGTCTTACGCGCGTTTCACAACCCAGTAGGAAAAAAAAAAGTAGTCTTTGGTCTATTAAGCTACTTTAACAAAAAAAAACAAAAAAAAAACACATTAGTCTAAAACACATAGGAAGAAAGGTGGTCAAGAAAGATGAGAAGACCCATCAGTCAAAAAAAAAAACACGAAAAAAAAAATCACTTTCAAGATGACAATTAGAGATGATATACGTCACACACATTAAAGGAAACGAGTAATGTTTAGCATTAAAATATTCAATAGTAAGTTGGGGTTTTTTCTGTCAATCTGAAGATACATTTGTCGATAAGATTCAGATTTTGTAATTACAAATACTCTGATTGTATAACTATGAAAAAACAGCTGTTATTTTTTAAATAAAAAAATAAAAAAGCTTGCCTAATATGAAATCTTGTTTTGTTTTTTAAATTTTATTTTTATCGACTTCTAATACAACTACACAACTCTGGTTTAGTTGTGCATGCCAATTGGTCAACGGGTTTATTTCATTTATTTATTTTTGTGTTTTTCACATGCGCAGTGCTGTCCGATGTAACGCAGGGCTGGCCCAGTTGTTTGGAATTGTTTGGCAAAGGTTAGAGTGTCGTCAGCTTTTGGCAAAGTAACAACTACAGGGGGATTTACTGCCAGCGCGTATTCTAATCGGACAATCGGATTCGCTTATGAACGAGTTTGGCTATTATTAATGTCTTCCGCTATGCGGGAACGAATCGTGCACTTTTTTGTCCAATGAAGACTGGGGAATAATAGGGGAGGGGAGGTATTGGTGTCTTGAAGAAAAATCCATCACATTATAATAAAGACCAATGTGTATGATATATATATATATGTACTTGCACCCTGACACACAAAAGTTAGCGAGTCAAACAAGTGTCCTTTTCTAGCCTCTGGACGAAACCATTTTCAAGTGGTGAGGGGGGTAAACGAGAAAGGAAATAGCAAATCAGACACCCCCCGCCTGAAACGAATTTGGAAAGAAATCCTTCATACTGTAATAAAAATTCAACAGCATGTTTTTTTTTTCTTTAGGTTATCAGAAATGACAATAATAATTTATGTATGAAAAATTAAATTACTCACGAATTTTTCATGATTTTATTATGAATATTTTAGCAACATATCTAGATGAATAGCAAGTGTGAACATTGGCAAAGCAAATTTTTTTTTCTGTCATTTTTGACGGACTAGTACGAAAATAGTTTACTGTGATAATCCTGTGTTAAATGTAGATAGTTATTGTTCTAACGACGTTTACCCTAGTCAGAAGTTGAGCCAGCTTCTTCTCTGCACTACATCCTGAATAATGGTGGCCCATGCACGACGGTCGCACGAGATGGTCCACATTTCCACTGTAGAGAGTTGATTGGTTAAGTTACTAGGTATCGTTTGCAGGAGAGACCCGCTCGCCACTAATGGAAAAGGAAAAATGAGTTCTAGAAAAAAAAAAAAAAAAAAAAAAAAAAAACTAATTTTGCGCAGTATGCGCAGACGCTTTTGACCTACTTTTGTAAGTCTTGTCTAGACTATACATAAATGCAGAATAAAGGCCACTATGGAACACATTGCGGAAAGGGAGACAGCTATATGAAATATAACGGAAACGATCTTTTTATGCAAATACATAACATGATCAGAGTCCATCCTCTTAAGTAATAAAACTTTATTTTTTATCTTTTTTTTTTTTTTTTTACTAGAACTCACATTTCGTCAGATTCTTTGGGGGGGGGGGGCATGGATGTTTTGCTTCAGTTAGTAGATGTAAAAAAGTTGAAGGTAGCAAACATATTTGACTCATGGGGATTAGTGTTAGATAGTTAGGGGGTGCCAGAGACAGAGCACCCCAAAAGGTAGGAAGGTTGCCCTGAGAAGTTAGGAGAGGGGCAGCGGAAGTCAGAAATAACGTCACATCCGTTCGGGGCTGATTCTGTGGCTTGTTCCGAACTCACCAACGAAGGCAGACGAGAAAAACGGCCGGTCCGCTGCAAGTAGGCAGAGGGGGGGGGGGGCGCAGTAGTCCAAAATGGCCTTACGATCCCCCCTCTCTCTCTCTCGTACAAACCATCCAATCTCTGTCTCTTGTTTTATGTTTAAATAAAACTTCTGAAACAAAACAAGCGTCCACGTGTTATCGTTCAACAGCGAGTTTAACGACAAAGATGAGACCCGGGTACCCACAGTTTGCGGTAAGCAGCAATACAACAATAGCCTGTTCTCATTCCGTAAGAAGTCTAAAGTAATTCTTACTTGTATTGTTAATTAGTTAAGACTTCTACCGGTAATGGCTGAAAAAAAAAAAAAAAAACACAAACAAAAAAACAAAAACAAAAACAGCAACAGCAACAGCAACAGCAGCAGCAGCAACAACAACAAGCTAACCTCGTGGATAAAATAAAGGGTTCACTTCGAAATTCCATACAGATAATAGAGTTCGACAAGACACCTAAAAATCCCCATTTTTAAATATTTCTTTTTAACATATTTCACCCCAAACACGGCAGGCCGCCACTGTAGACGTAAAGGGTTACTGAGAATTAGGGTGTGGGTTTGGGGTGTCATCCTAAGTTGGGAGCTGTGCAGCGAGATGTCTGTTTACATTAGTTTTAAACCTCTGCATCTCGGTACAGTCGGGAAAACAGGGAGCAGGGAGGGAGTTCCAGAGGTCGGCAGCACGAGGAAAGAAGCTATTGGAGTAGAAGGCTGACCGGTATCTGGGGACCTCCACAGTGAAGGGATGGAACTTAGCTGATTGTCGCGTTGGTCTAGTGTATTTACGTCGAGGGGGCACCAGATCAGCCAGTTCATCGGAGCACAGTCCATTGAAGTATTTGTAAAACAAGCACAAGGGTGCAACATTGCGGCGATGGGACAGGGGCTGGAGCTTGGTGGATAGTGAGGGACCTATTAAGTTGGCGACTCTTTTTTTTGGACCTTGTCTAAGAGGGAGAGACTAGTGGATGATGCACCAGCCCAGATGTGGCAACAATACTCCATGCATGGGCAGATGGTGGCTTTGTAGAGATATAGGATAATGTCATGGGTAACCCACCTTCTTTGCAGCAGCCTTGGCAATGTCTTCTTACTAGAGACTAGTGGATGATGCACCAGCCCAGTTTTATTCATACTTTCCCCCTCCATGTCAGGCTAGTCGTCGCAGAATGGACTCCGATGAACTTTCCATCAACATTTCTATACTAAGTTGGTCATCAGGGTCTCTAGATCAGGACAACTGTCTGACTATCTACTATTTAAGTCTAATTATTAAAAAAAACAAAAACAACTTCTAACACATGACCTAGCTCAACTAATCAGAGCCCCTGTTATCTGTCATATCTCTCTTCTTTATGTAACACTAGCTGTTCGTACCGAGCGTTGCATGGCAGTTTGTATTTTTAGAATTTTTATCAAAATACTTTTTGTAAAAAAAAAAAAAAAAAAAAAAAAAAAAAAAAAAAAAATTTAAGGTGGGGATGACTGTATTCACGAATAGTTATATACGTTTTTTTTTTATATAAAAAGATGGTATAGTATGAAAATAATTCCTACCCGGTATAAGTATTTTCTTGAAGGAAACAGCGAATTATATTTTATTATTCTTAAAAACAAGCTGCAATGATCAATTAAAAGAAATGGCAAACCAGAATCAAATATGGAGTGTGTAGGAAGAAAGCTATCGATGATAAAAATTAAGAGGCTGACTTTACTTTATTTATTAGATAAGTGAACTCATAACTTCCTCAGAGAAGTGGGCACAATCAATCACTCTTGACAGCCCATCAGTTCACATAGACAACCATGAAGCTACTTGTACCTAGTTAGATAAGTAAAAAAAAAAAAATAATAATAAATAAAAAGTTATCTAAGACGTTACATTTGTTTTCCTTTCATCTGATTGGTCGGTGAAGCATAATCTTACGACCCTTTTTTATTTATTTTTTTAGACTAACTAATTAATAATGGTCGTATGAAAAAAGAAAGAAAATAAAAACATTCTTAAAATCGTTCAATTCAATCTGCACGCTTACAGTTGAAAAAAATATTTCGAAATTAAACGTAACAGACTGGCGAAAATGATATTTCGAAATTAAGCGTAACAGACTGGACAAAATGATATTTCGAAATTATGCGTAACAGACTGGCGAAAATGATATTTCGAAATTAAGCGTAACAGACTGGCGAAAATGATATTTCGAAATTAAGCGTAACAGACTGGCGAAAATGATATTTCGAAATTAAGCGTAACAGACTGGCGAAAATGATATTTCGAAATTAAGCGTAACAGACTGGCGAAAATGATATTTCGAAATTAAGCGTAACAGACTGGCGAAAATGATATTTCGAAATTAAGCGTAACAGACTGGCGAAAATGATATTTCGAAATTATGCGTAACAGACTGGCGAAAATGATATTTCGAAATTAAGCGTAACAGACTGGCGAAAATGATATTTCGAAATTAAGCGTAACAGACTGGCGAAAATGATATTTTGAAATTATGCGTAACAGACTGGACAAAATGATATTTCGAAATTAAGCGTAACAGACTGGACAAAATGATATTTCGAAATTATGCGTAACAGACTGGACAAAATGATATTTCGAAATTATGCGTAACAGACTGGCGAAAATGATATTTCGAAATTACGCGTAACAGACTGGCGAAAATGATATTTCAAAATTACGCGTAACAGACTGGCGAAAATGATATTTTGAAATTACGCGTAACAGACTGGCGAAAATGATATTTCAAAATTACGCGTAACAGACTGGCGAAAATGATATTTCGAAATTACGCGTAACAGACTGGCGAAAATGATATTTCGAAATTACGCGTAACAGACTGGCGAAAATGATATTTCGAAATTACGCGTAACAGACTGGCGAAAATGATATTTTGAAATTACGCGTAACAGACTGGACAAAATGATATTTCAAAATTACGCGTAACAGACTGGCGAAAATGATATTTCGAAATTACGCGTAACAGACTGGCGGAAATGATATTTCAAAATTACGCGTAACAGACTGGCGAAAATGATATTTCAAAATTACGCGTAACAGACTGGACAAAATGATATATCGAAATTAAGCGTAACAGACTGGCGAAAATGATATATCGAAATTACGCGTAATAGACTGGCGAAAATGATATTTCAAAATTACGCGTAACAGACTGGACAAAATGATATTTCAAAATTACGCGTAACAGACTGGACAAAATGATATTTCAAAATTATGCGTAACAGACTGGCGAAAATGATATTTCGAAATTATGCGCAACAGACTGGCGAAAATGATATTTCAAAATTACGCGTAACAGACTGGCGAAAATGATATTTCAAAATTACGCGTAACAGACTGGCGAAAATGATATTTCGAAATTACGCGTAACAGACTGGCGGAAATGATATTTCGATAGACCGACGAAAATGCGTCATGGCTAGGAGCAAAGTGGTTGTTCTAATACTACACGTCATCCGTTCTGTTTTCGGTCAATGAATGAGATATCCTTCTAGACTGAGGCAATTAACATTTTCTGTCCCAATCCAGAGTGACCCTTTTGGGGTGAGCTGGATTTTTCCCCCACATTAAAAACCGACCTTGTATCTAACTCTGCCCTCGTGGGGAGAAAAGTCAATAGAGACTTGATCGCATCTGAATTAAGATGCGCGCATTCAGTTTGCGCGTTTTACGCTGGCTATTTCAAAAAAAAAATGCGGCGTGACCAACCAATGGATAAATCGCCCCCAGAGACAGAAGGACGCATCTATTTAAAAGAAGAGAAAAAAATTGAAAAGAAAGAAAAAAAAAACATGAAATTCCAAGCGCAGTTTATGCTGTTGTAACCCATTTTATTTTTTATTTTTATTATTGCAAAATGCCATGAAGAGTGAGGGGGGGGGGGGGCACCTGGCCTTGAGTTAAGATGAAGATGAAACAGTCAATGGACTCGCATCACCTTCTCCACGAAAAACATTTCTGCTGATGTTGGTTGTAAACAACGGAAAATAGATTATTTCTATATAAAAAAAATATATATATATTATTGCAGGTTATATTATAAATGGTTAGCAGGAAGTTATTAGTATTTTTTTTCATTAGTAGTAGTAGTAGTAGTAGTAGTAGTAGTAATGGTGGTTGTATTAGTAGTGGTAGTATGTTGAAGGAGGGGGGGGGTCAAAGGTTAAAGAAAAAAGTGAAAGAAAAAAAGAAAAAGAAAAAAGTGAAAAAAAGAAAAAAGTGAAAGAAAGTGAAAAAAAGAAAAAAGTGAAAAAAAGAAAAAGAAAAAAGGATATAAGACGAAGAAGACAAAGAAAGACGAAAGAAAGAAAGAAAAAAAAGAGGAAAGATGTGTACTTCTGCAGTTTACGGACCGTGCTATTTTTTAATTTTTTTTTTTAGATAGGATTTTCAAGTTGAATTTAATTTTTATGGTATCTTTTGTCTATTAAATTGTTGTTGGGTGAAAGTACAGAATAGTTAACAAAGCCTTCCCCTCTCCATGTTAAGAATGGGGTTCTAAATTATAACGCTATTATTTCAGCACGGTCCGTAAACTGCAGAAGTATCGAAAGACGAAAGAACTGGAAGACGAAAAAGAGAAAAAGGAAGAAGAGAAAAAAAGATGAAAAAGAAAAAGATGAAGAGAAAAAAGACGTAAAGAAAAAAGAAAAAAGAAAAAAGATGAAGAAAAAAGAAAAAAAGATGAAGAAAAAAGGATGAAGAAAAAGAAAGAAAAAAGATGAAGAAAAAAGAAAGAAAAAAGAAAGAAAAAAGATGAAGAAAAAAGAAAAAAAGATTAAAAAATTACAGAAAAGAAAAAATAAGGAGGAGTGGGGGCAGAAAATGGGCCAGTTTACCCTACTACTTTATTTTATTAAATAGAATAAACTAGACTAAAAAAAATTGAACCGTCAATGAGGAAGAGAAAATAGAAATTTGAAAAAATAAAATAAATAAATATTCGAAATAAAATAACAATTACTTAAAAAAATACAAATCTAGACAAAAAAAACAACAAAAAAAACAAAACCCCACCATAATCATCATCATCATCATCAACGGATTGGAACATTGACTTTAAAAAAATAGTAGCAGTATTAGTGTTAATAGTATCAGTAGTAGTAAAGCTTTTAAGCAGTCACAACGACTACAATAGTAGAAGTAATAGTGGCTGTACCGAGTATAGTAGTAGTAGTAGTAGTAGTAACAAGATTGTAATGAATAAACCTTTCTAGCGTAGAAAGTGCGCGGAAAGAAATTGGCTATTATTAGAGAGGAAGAGGGGGGGAGTTACACTAGTCATAGTAGT
>OY744553.1:46620579-46630579 GCA_963556195.1 Sepiola atlantica | reverse complement strand
CGATAAAATTGTGTGACCACTTCTCGTGTGTGTGTGTGTGTGTCTTTCACGCCATTATGTGACTTACGTGTTATTTTTATTGGCTTATTATCTAGGATGGAAAGAGATACACAGCAGCAGCAGTAGTAGGACTTCGGTTATCTCTGAATAAAAATGTGTGACCACTTCTCGTGTGTGTGTGTGTGTGTGTGTGTGTGTGCGTTTCTCGCCTCTACGTGACCTACACATTATTTTTTTGCAATTAAAAATGCGAAAAGTACAAACAATAACTTTCTTTTTAATGCTATTTAAAATTAAAATGAAAAAAAAAACGCAATTTACATCTGAATACATATCCGTTTATTTGTAAACAAGGTTGCATTCTAATCTTTTGTTAATAATTGAAAAAAAAAAAAAAAAAATTATTTCGTGACCCTTCAAAATTTGAAAAGAATTTGGAAGCCTTCAAACTGCCGAACAGAGAAGTTATTTGAATTGGCTTTGAATTTTTTTTTCGCAAATCGCCACGTATTAAAAGATTGAAAGTTTAATAAGTTTTTTGTTTTTTTTTTGTTTATTTGTTTTAACTCTAAGCACGAGGATTTGCTAAAAAAAAAAATGTTTTAATCAGTTTAAAAGACTTTCGGTATTCATTATTATCAGCGACATAAATTATTTTAAACGAAATACAGTTGGGAAATTAGTCAAAAATAATTTATTTGGGTTTACCTACTCATGTGTGACCTATTTGCGTTAAAAAAATATTTAGTAGAAGTCTTAATTTTTTTTTTAAATAGAAGCCTTTAAAACTCACCTGAATACCGATTCTGAACAGTGAACACAGTAGCCATCTTTGTTTAGTCAATAACGTAAATAAAGATGGTTACTTTGTTCAGAATCGGTATTTACGGTAACTTTAAATTCTTATAACTTCTATTAATTTTTTTTAAAGCAAATAGGTCACAAACGAGTGAGTAAAAAGCAAGATGTATTTTTTTTTTTTACTCATTTCCCAACTGTATTTCCTTTAAAATAATTTATGTCGCTAATAGTAATGATTGCCAGGCTTTCTATTTGACAGTTTAAATGCTTCCAAATTCCTTTCAAAATTCGAAGAGTCGCGAAGTAACTAACTCTTTGTTTTTTCAACTATTAACAACAAAAGAGTAGAGAGTGAATGGAAGGGGGGGGGGGTCACTTCGCCCATCAACCTCTTCCCGGTCCGTCAATAACATGATTAAATGCTAAAATATGCAGAGAATTCCATTCGCTTTCTGGTAGGTAGGGTAGTTTTGTTTTACGGCATATCAACCCTTTTTGGGTCATTTAATGCCGAATCTGGTCATTTTGGTGAAGGTTTTCATGCTTCAAGTTCTTTATATCTTCAAATGTTTATTCATGGTGTTTGGTTTGGTAGTTTTGTTTTACGGCATATCAACCCTTTTTGGGTCATTTAATGCCGAATCTGGTCATTTTGGTGAAGGTTTTCATGCTTCAAGTTCTTTATATCTTCAAATGTTTATTCATGGTGTTTCGTTTGGTTGTTTTGTTTTATGGCATATCAACCCTTTTTGAGTCATTTAATGCCGAATCCGGTCATTTTGGTGAAGTTTTTATGCTGCAAGTTCTTTATATCTTCAAATATTTATTCATGGTGTTTCGTTTGGTTGTTTTGTTTTACGGCATATCAACCCTTTTCAGGTTATTTAATGCTGAATCTGGTCATTTTGGTGAAGGTTTTTATGCTCCAAGTTCTTTATATGTTTAAGTATTTATTCATGGTGTTTGGTTGAGTGAAAGAGAGGGAGGGGGGAAGAAGAGGAGAGTGAAAGGGGGAGGGGGAGAAAAAGAGGAGATGGAAGAAGAGAAGAGGGAGGGGAATTGTTTTTTGTTTTGGATTTTGAAGAACATGATTGAGTTTTGCAAAGGAAAGGAAAAAACAATAAAACATCAATGTTTGGTGCATTTTGAGTCAGGAAGTCAATAACTTCAGACAGCCTTGATTTGGTAGCGCCAGTCATTCATTTTTCTGAATATTGTTCCTAATTCAATCGAGTTAGATTAAACGTATTTTAAAACAAACTATAAATAGTAATTAATATATTTTCTTCGTTCTTTTCCCCAAAAAGTTTGTCAACTGCTGAGAATTCTTCGTGACGGAAGTGAAAATATTCTTTGCAAACCGCAAAGAACTTGGCGTTTTCATTCGAGCCGAACATTTAAATGCGCCATATGTTCGGATGCAAACGATTCAATAAGGGATGCGAGAAAAAAATATATATATATATATATATATATATGTATGTCTTATTATGAAGAAATAATGACAGAGTGCTTAACTAAATTAGTAAGAACATAACATCATAAAAGTATGTGCTGATTAGTCATCCGTGCCGGCGGTTTCTGGGGCAATAGTTGTTTGGATATCACCCTTACGACGACGGCGGCGGCTAACGTAAAAAAAATGGACTTCTGCTCATGAGAATTAAAAAAAAAATTTTTTAATTAAATTAAATAAAAAAAAAAGACAAATTGTTTTTGTTGTAGTTTTTCAGGTTTTAAAAATGTCGCGATGTTTGTGTGTGTGTGTGTGTGTGTGCGACTTGTTCAGTTAATTATAAATTACGGCTAATTAGAACTAAGGTTGTATTTTGTGTAATTAAAGTGTATAGAAAAAAGCCTTAAAGGAAACAAACATTGATTCACTCAACTTTAGTATACACACATGCACGCACACATATATACACGCACAAATGTACATACATGCACACACACACAGACGTTCAAGTCCTCCCCTATACAGATGCACACATACACGCGCACACACACACATATATATATATATACACACACACATATGCACACACACACACACACGTTCAAGTCCTCCCCTATACAGATGCACACATACACGCGCACACACACACATATATATATATACACACACATATGCACACACACACAGACGTTCAAGTCAAGTCCTCCCCTATACAGATGCACACATACACGCGCACACACACACACATATATATATATACACACACACATATGCACACACACACAGACGTTCAAGTCCTCCCCTATACAGATGCACACATACACACACACATATATATACACACACACACACACACACAGACGTTCAAGTCAAGTCCTCCCCTATACAGATGCACACACACACACACATATATATATACACACACACGCAGACGTTCAAGTCAAGTCCTCCCCTATACAGATGCACACACACACACATATATATATACACACACACGCAGACGTTCAAGTCCTCCCCTATACAGATGCACACACACACACACACACATATATATATATACACAAACACACACAGACGTTCAAGTCAAGTCCTCCCCTATACAGATGCACACACACACACACATATATATATATATACACACACACACAGACACACATATATATATACACACACACACACAGACGTTCAAGTCAAGTCCTCCCCTATACAGATGCACACACATACACACGTACACACACTATAAGCCCCATTTTCCTAAGCTTGCCTTTCTATCAACAAATAATAATAATAATAATAATAATAATAAAAACAAAAACAAAAACCCATTGAAGGTCACGTTGTTTGGTTGACAGACCATCTAATGCCTCGGCTGTACTTGAAGAATGCCAGCAACTCAAAAACACGGCTGCGTCTCGTATCGAAATAGAAACGGCATTAAACTTCATTTTAATGAAAATGTCTTTTTCTTTTCGTAGAGAACGAGAAAAATGGGAAACATTTTAAAGAAATAAAAATGTCGAAAATAACAAAAAAAAAAATTTTTTTTTCAGCGAGATGGAGTTGCGGTGGAGAGATCTTGTCTTACCTCTAACAAATTGTCGGGGATGATGATGATCATCATCATCATGATGATGGGGGGAGAGGTTAGGGATGCACTGCCCTTCGATTTGTGACGGGGGGGGGGGGCACACACACACACACACACACACACACACACACACAGAGAGAATTTCCAACATTTTCTTAGATAAACATTCATATCTAAGACCTGAGCGTGTGTTTATTCAAGAAAAACTCCCATTTCTGCCTTGACAGAGTACAAAAACCGACTTCGAAATCTAGTGGGAATGTCATCTCTTTCCTACAGCCCCCTCCTCCTCCTCCTCCTCACAGAAGAGAGGTTGCTAGTCTTTCTCTGCTCTATCGTTATTTTTTATAGTAGATGCTCGACTGAGCTCCAATCTATGCACCCCCCTGTAAAACATTCACAACAAGAACTCGTCTACCTACAACCACTGTAAATAATTTTCCTTTCTTACTCCGTGTATCTAAAACTAAACGGAACTTCCATGAGCAAAGTTTCTTCCCAAGAACGACACGGCCGTGGAACATAATACCACCGGTTTGCTTCCCAGCTGACTACAACATGGTAGTTTTCAAGTCCAATGCTAACAAATTCTTGTTGAACTGCCCTCTTGAATAATCCAACTCTGTCCAGTATTCAAATCAACCATAGTTACAAATCCCCTCTTGGTGTTGTCTCAACGTCCACCCGACTAACCCATTAGGATTTATCCTCGAGTGGCCTTTGGGCCTTGATAAACGGTGACTTGTTAGTACATGAAAATGAAACTTTAGGCAAGAGAGAGAAGAGCCGAGAGAGAAGCAAGATTGTGCATCCTCCTGTGCATTACTTCCTCCTCAGGGAAAAGGTAGGTGTGTGTGTGGGGGGGGGGGGGGTATTACCGGTTAGGGTTAAATTGATTTCGTGTCTAACTTTGCTGCAGTGGGAAACGAGTAATATTTAAAGTTAGAGGTGAGAGAGAGAGAGATGAGAGAGAGAGAGAGAGATGAGAGAGAGAGAGAGAGATGAGAGAGAGAGAGATGAGAGAGAGAGAGAGAGATGAGAGAGAGAGAGATGAGAGAGAGAGAGATGAGAGAGAGAGAGAGATGAGAGAGAGAGAGAGATGAGAGAGAGAGAGAGAGAGATGAGAGAGAGAGAGAGAGAGAGAGAGAGATGAGAGAGAGAGAGATGAGAGAGAGAGAGAGAGGTAGAGAGAGAGAGGTGAGAGAGAGGTAGAGAGAGAGAGGTGAGAGAGAGAGAGGTGAAGAGAGAGAGAGAGAGGTGAAGAGAGAGAGAGAGGTGAAGAGAGAGAGAGAGAGGTGAAGAGAGAGAGAGAGAGGTGAAGAGAGAGAGAGAGAGAGAGGTGAAGAGAGAGAGAGAGAGGTGAAGAGAGAGAGAGAGAGGTGAAGAGAGAGAGAGAGGTGAAGAGAGAGAGAGGTAGAGGTGAGAGAGAGAGGTGAGAGAGAGAGGTGAGAGAGAGGTGAAGAGAGAGAGAGGTGAAGAGAGAGAGAGGTGAAGAGAGAGAGAGGTGAAGAGAGAGGGAGAGGTGAAGAGAGAGGGAGAGGTAGAGAGAGGTAGAGGTGAGAGAGAGAGGTGAGAGAGAGGTAGAGAGAGGTAGAGGTGAGAGAGAGAGGTGAGAGAGAGGTGAGAGAGAGGTGAAGAGAGAGAGAGAGGTGAAGAGAGAGAGAGAGGTGAAGAGAGAGAGAGAGGTGAAGAGAGAGAGAGAGGTGAAGAGAGAGAGAGAGGTGAAGAGAGAGAGAGGTGAAGAGAGAGAGAGGTGAAGAGAGAGAGAGGTGAAGAGAGAGAGAGAGGTGAAGAGAGAGAGAGAGGTGAAGAGAGAGAGAGAGGTGAAGAGAGAGAGAGGTGAAGAGAGAGAGAGGTGAAGAGAGAGAGAGAGGTGAAGAGAGAGAGAGAGGTGAAGAGAGAGAGAGGTGAAGAGAGAGAGAGAGGTGAAGAGAGAGAGAGGTGAAGAGAGAGAGAGGTGAAGAGAGAGAGAGAGGTGAAGAGAGAGAGAGAGGTGAAGAGAGAGAGAGAGGTGAAGAGAGAGAGAGAGGTGAAGAGAGAGAGAGAGGTGAAGAGAGAGAGAGGGGTGAAGAGAGAGAGAGGGGTGAAGAGAGAGAGAGGTGAAGAGAGAGAGAGGGGTGAAGAGAGAGAGAGGTGAAGAGAGAGAGAGGTGAAGAGAGAGAGAGAGGTGAAGAGAGAGAGAGAGAGAGGTGAAGAGAGAGAGAGAGGTGAAGAGAGAGAGAGAGAGGTGAAGAGAGAGAGAGAGGTGAAGAGAGAGAGAGAGGTGAAGAGAGAGAGAGAGGTGAAGAGAGAGAGAGAGGTGAAGAGAGAGAGAGAGAGGGGGGAGAGGGAGAGAGAGAGAGAGAGAAATAAATTCCAGAAGAGAATCTGGGTATGAGAGCTCAACGTAATAAACAGAGCAAGAATAAAATAAAATAAAATAACACGGAATCACAATCACCGGTGCAATAATTTATTTCGACCCTACGGTCTTATGCAAGCATCCAAGCGATGCGATTACATTTTTGAAATAATATATATATTATATATATATATATATATATATATATTATTATTATTATTATTATTATTATTATGTATCGAATTTCAGTATTTACACGAGTGCTTAATACGTGAGGTGAGTTAGGTAGTAGGTTATGAAAATATATGTATTGCCATGAATATATTTTAATAACTTATAACTCAATGTATGTGTGTTCACTATAGAAAAAAGGTTAGGAACCTACATAAAATTTAAAAGTATATTCTTATGTAAAATGTATCAGGGAAGACAATGGAAGTGTTCCCGAATCTCTGAGTGCACCCCTAAGGAGGTGGGTAGGGGGTACGAGTGCATAATATCCTTAAAACTTCAAATATATCCGATTTTTATGAAATTTAAATTATATAATTAAGATTTTCTAGGGAAGACAATGGAAGTGGTCCCGAATTCCTAAGTACCCTCCTAGCATAAGGGAGTCGAACCTCCTTTAAAACTTCAAACATGTCCTATTTTTATGAAATTTATATCATATGTATAAAATTCCCCGTGGAAGACAATGGAAGTAATCCCGAATTTCTATATTACTCTCTGTGTGTCGATTATCTAAGTAACCCAAGGAGACAGGACCCCTTAAAACTTCAAATACGTATATCCGATGTTAATGTTGAGAGTTTTCCAACATTTCAGCTTCTTCCGACTCTATTAGGGGGAGAAATGGGAGAAGAGGGGGGGGGCAGTACAAATAAATAAAGTAATATGGTGTTATGAGTCTAGTGAAAAAGTACATAGTGATCCTCATTCAATCCAGGACAACGTCGGGTCTCCATGCTAGTATTTCTATATTTCTATGTACATGATAACATCCTAAACAAATGAAGGGATCATTATGAATTTTGGAATATATATTCTAGGCAACACGGTGAGATTTTAAAAGATTTAGGGAGTGCAAGTATATAAAGTTTGGTATGTTTGTATATTTCTATGTAAAGGATTCACCCCAAAATTAATTAATCCATACTTACAAAGGCTAAACGTATAAATCAGGGCTGGGTTACTTTTCCGAATAACCGTTTTTTTTTTTCAAACATAACTGCATCCAAAAAAATGAGGAATATTTTAGTATGTATTTTGTGTGATTAAAATATATTTAAAAAAAAAAGACTTATGGAAACAAACGTTGATTAACTAAGCCGTAGTATAATAATAATAATAATAATAATAATAATAATAATAATAATAATAATAATAATAATAATAATAATAATAATAATAATAATAATAATAATTCTTATGAACACAAGTAAAATAAAAATAAAATAAAATAAAAATAAAATAAAAAAACGGACGACATGCACTTTGACATTCAATCTTTTTTTATTCAGTCGTAAAATGACAGGGTAAAAGGATGTGTTAATGAAAAGTAAGTTTTGTTGCTTTTTTTTATGACGAGATGACAACTTGAGCAATTATTATTTCCGTCTTGAAAGAGGGGGGGGCGGATCACCCATTTCTTCTCGCGTTATTAGAAAGGGTTTGGGAGGGGGGTATTAAGGGTTAAAACAGAAAAGGGGATGTTCAACACGCGAATGGCACGGACTGACAAAAGAGGTCTTATGGCGGGAAAGAGAAAAAGTGACGCGAGTTTAAGTTTTAAGGAGAACACACGCAAACACGAATAAACACGCAAAGACTTGCACAAACACGCACACACACACACACACGTAAACACTTAAACGAATAAACACACACGTACACGGAAACACACACACGTAAACACTTAAACGAATAAACACGCAAACACTAAGACGAATAAATACACACATACATGCAAATATTAATAAGCACACACACACATACGCACTCACTAGTAAGACACAAATAATTACTACGTGTAGCAGTCAACCAATTTTTGACCACTAAGCCGAAGTCCGAGTGATCGCATAAAACAGTAACCCCCCCCCCCAAAAAAAACCCTATAGCAAAAAAAAAAAAAAAAAATTAGTTCACTGTCTTAAAACGCTAGAATCGCCTGGAACTTTAGGAAACATTGTTAAATTAACATGCGAAACTGATCCCCCGCTCTAAATTCTAATCATAAATAGATTTTTTGTTGTTGTTCTTCCCGCCAATTTTTTTTTTTGGGGGGGGGGGGAGGGGTATTTAACAGAGAGTGTTAATCTACATCCGATACTACAGAACCGATACTACACTTTGAATTATTTACTTGCAAAAAATATAAAATATAAAATCTTTTACAAATTAAGTATCGGTTCTGATACCATACTTCATCTTTTTTTTGTCATCGGCGGTCAGTGAATGAGAAATGCTTCCAGACTGAGCGAATTTTTTTTTATTTTTGTTGTTTATTTTTGTCTAGAATGATCTTCTGGATTTCCCGAACATTAAACACCGACCTAACGTTTGCCCTCGCGGGGAGGCAAGTAAATAGGAAAACTAGTAGACACGCACACTAATAATGACACACAGGTACATTAAAAAAAGCACACAATGGCACAGGCGCAAATCTGAACACCCACAAATCGTGAACGTCTCATGAAACTGCAGCAAAAAAAAAAAAACTGAAAAACGACACAGACCATCTAATTAGTCACTCGATTAAAACTGAATAATATTTCAAGGCCGCCAAAGATGGGGGCGGGGGACGACACACACAAAAACAATTCCCTTCTAAACAACTTTATTTTGCTCTCCCTTTTTCTCAGGACCCAACGGGGATTAATCATATACCTCTTCACTCTTAAACTTTAATGAACAAAGGCTTGCGGAAAAAGTACACAAACTGGAATATTGTTAGTAATTATAATTTTTATATATATATATATATATATATAAGAAAGAAAGAGAGAAAGAGAGAGAAAAAGAGAGAAAAAGAGAGAGAGAGAGAAAAAGAGAGAAAAAGAGAGAAAAAAGAGAGAGAGAGAAAAAGAGAGAGAGGGAGAAAGAGAAGGAGAAAGAAGGAGAGAGAGGAGAAAGAAGGAGAGAGAGAGAGAGAAGGAGAGAGAGAGAGTAAGGAGAAAGAGAGAGAGAGAAGGAGAAAGAGAGAGAGAGTAAGGAGAAAGAGAGAGAGAGTAAGGAGAAAGAGAGAGAGAGAAGGAGAAAGAGAGAGAGAGAAGGAGAAAGAGAGAAAGAGAAAGAGAGAGAGAGA
Source organism: Sepiola atlantica (assembly GCA_963556195.1). Taxonomy (NCBI): domain Eukaryota; kingdom Metazoa; phylum Mollusca; class Cephalopoda; order Sepiida; family Sepiolidae; genus Sepiola; species Sepiola atlantica. Next base: position 46,621,086 of record OY744553.1, on the reverse strand, counting down.
GAGAGAGAGAGAGAGAGAGAGAGAGAGAAGGAGAAAGAGAAAGAGAGAGAGAAGGAGAAAGAGAGAAAGAGAAAAAGAGAGAGAGAGAAAGAGAAAAAGAGAGAGAGAGAAAGAGAAAAAGAGAAAGAGAAAGAGAGAGAGAAAGAGAAAGAGAGAGAGAAAGAGAGAGAGAGAGAGAGAGAGAAAGAGAGAGAGAGAAAGAGAGAGAGAAAGAGAAAGAGAGAAAGAAAGAGAAAGAGAGAGAATAAAAATTTAAAGATAAAGGATGTATCTTTAAATAATAATCTATCGTGTTAATAGAAAGCTCAATATATTGAATAGAGCAATAAATTCAGAAAATGAATGATGAAAATAAAAGTTGTACAATTACAATATTTATTAAATCAGAAATTAAAAAGAAAGGAGGAGTCTCATTATCCTTAATCTATGGATTTTCAAAGAGAAATTCTTTTTCATTATCGATTTTTATCCTCTGATGAAAAGAAATTGAATGGTTTCGATGGGAAT
>OY744553.1:46618377-46620379 GCA_963556195.1 Sepiola atlantica | reverse complement strand
CAAAAGTCGAGTCAAGTTGGGGGGGGGGGGCAGATGAAGGGGCAGGTGTTTCAGACGAAAAGAGACGGAGTGAGAGATCAATACAAAGAGAGAGAGAGGGGGAGGAGGAAGGTTGAGAGAAGAGGGGGGGGGCGAGATGTCTTCTTTTTATTATAAACAATGACGACATTGACTGCCATCTAATCTGCGCGGTTAGCGACGAAAACGCTTATTTCCTATTCATGTAGGAGTGTCCCGATGGGGGCTACGCACGTTATTCCGTTTTCTCCAGTCCAGAGGAGTGTATTTTTTGAAGGCGGTGGGGGGCTCATATTAAAAAGCCGACCTGGTGTGCTAGATTTGCCCTCGTGGGGAGGAGGATAAAAATAAAAAGTGTAGAGATAGAGAGAGATAGAAAGAGAGAGGGGGAAGAAAAATTCATTGGAGTATATATTTATTCATGTACATATATTATATACACACATATCTCTCTATATATATATATATATATATACATACATATACATACAATATATATATATACACACATCTCTCTCTATATATATACACACACACATCTCTCTCTATATATATATATATATATACACACACATCTCTATATATATACACACATCTCTCTCTCTCTCATATATATATATATATACACACACATCTCTATATATATACACACATCTCTCTCTCTCATATATATATATATATACACACATCTCTATATATATACATATATATACACACATCTCTATATATATACACACATCTCTCTCTCATATATATATATACACATCTAAATATATATATATATATATATATACACACACACACACATCTAAATATATATACATATATACATACACACACACACATATATACACACATATATATACACACACACACACACTCACACACATTTATACACATACACATTCATTGGAGTGTAATGGGGGGGGGGAACAAAAACTGGTTAGCAAGACCCTCCCACCCCTTTTCTAAATAATAGACCGCCCACTGTTTTCCGGTTCGTTCAGAAGCGAGAACAGATACTACAATTTGGTCACAGCCAAAAGGAAGTCTTTACTACACAAAGGCGGATCTAATAAAAAATTTAAAAAACAGGGTAGCCTCCCTACCTCCCTCGTGCCCTATGAGTCAAGCCCAATTAATGTGAAGGGCGGCCCTCTTGGAAAAAAATAACAAACACATCTTGTTTATTTAGACGCAGTGTATCAAAAGTCGAAATATGGAATTGGTTGAAAGACAAGTTTTGCTACTCAGAGTTTCAAGGTCTTTGGAGGGGGAGGAGGAGATGATGGTTTTAGGCTGGAGGTGCCATTTTAGTTTTAGACCAGGATAGTTTTCATCGATCATTTTTTTTGGGGGGGGGGTCAGCTTTTATCAAGGAAGGCGCGAGAGCGCTCTATCCCTTAATAGACTGCACGAATTGCCTATGCTGGAAATCTCATTTCTTTGATCAATCATAACTCAAAAACCAATAAACAAAATTAGTTAAAACTTTGCACAAAATTTTTTTTGATAGGTTCTATAAGTGTGCAGAATTTCAGCATCGTTAGTCAAGGCAACCCAGAGATCCAGAAAGGTCAATCATGAAATCATGTTATCTGTGTGTACGTACGTATGTGCCACCCTGTATCTCATCAACTATTTGATGGATTCAGCTGATTTTTGGCAGAGATAGAGGTTCTAGGGTCTAGTTGATGGCATTTTAATTTCAGTTTACCATATATCTTAGTTTTCCAGAAAATTCCAAAAAACCTTATGAGAAGGCATTGTATTGAGGCATAGCCTTTACAAAAGTAGTGACATTCCATGAAAAATGCCAGTAAACTGAAATCATATGCCCTTAATAGGGTTAAGATGAAAACTCATATACACTAAATGTACAAAAGCAATGAAATTCCCAAATTTTTACACTTTTATTGTCATTAAGGGTATGACTACATATCAACCAAACCATTTCATTATCACATCACTACAGTATAAATCT
>OY744553.1:46605877-46613377 GCA_963556195.1 Sepiola atlantica | reverse complement strand
GGTAGCAAGATATTTGTTCACGTTACATTTAAAAATTCTGCTCGTTAGTATGGTCAGAAAAACAGGGAGCAGGGAGAGAATTCCAAATTTGTTGTTCACATTACATTTAAATTTCTGTTTGTTGTTATGGTCAGAAAAACAGGGAACAGGGAGAGAATTTCAAAGTGAGTCGTCTGATGGAAAAAAAAAAGCTATTAGAATTAACGTTTTCCGGCATCTAGGGATCTCTGAAATGAAAGGGGTGGGATTTTGCTGCTAGTCAAGTCGGTTGTGGTTATTTACGTTTAGGTTAGAGACTCTTGTTTTTTCACCCTGTTTAAGAGGGAGAGGTTGGTGTACCGATCCATATGTAGCGACCCTAGAAAGTCTTCCGACATCAAGAGACTTCTACAGTGAAGGGGTGGAATTTTGCTGCTAGTCAAGTCGATTGTGGTTCTTTAACCTAAACGTAGAGACTCTTGTTTTTGCGCCCTGTTTAAGAGGGAGAGGTTGGTGTACCGATCCATATGTAGCGACCCTATTCTGAGAAGCCTTCCGGCATCAAGAGACTTCTACAGTGAAGGGGTGGAATTTTGCTTCTAGTCGGGTGGTTCAGGGTATTTAATTCGAACTCACTTGTACTTGGAAAGGAGGGAGGGGGGGGATTTATTCTGAGTCGCATATATGACTCAGCTTTGTTGTAAAGTAAATAGTTTTTTTTTGTTTTTTTTTTTTAGCGAGTTTCGAATTCAATATTGCTTAGCAATCAATTCACTGATAAAAAAAAAATTCTGAAAAAACACCTGTGTTGAAGGCCACAACTGAATAAACATCGTTCGATAATTCGACGGGTGTGTGATAGGAAGGTTGGCATGCGGAGCATTTTAACTTCAACGATACGATAGAGTGCACACAGGAAAAAAAGTATTTAGACAATTCGGACGACGACTACTGTTTTCATTTGGGACATTCTCACAACGTTTCGGCCGATGTAACCTCCAACCTTCTTCAGGTGGGTCTTGTCAAACTCGGGAATCTGTGTGGAATTTCGAACGAAATCCTTTATTTAATCTATGGGGGTGGTTTGTTCTCGTTCTGTCAGCCATGATCGGGTAGAACGATGGCTGTAACTGATAACATCTCGGCCTTTTGGTCAGGATCAAAGTGTAGTATCTGTTCCGATGGATACTACACCCTATAGACCGGTGTCGTCTTGACCTTCGGGTCTTGATTCCGCCGGTTTGTGGGGTTTTCCTGTGCAGTTCTAGGAGGTCCACCCTCCCAGGTTTTGCCTCCCCTCTTTGGGGAGGAGTAAGTTTATTGCTTACTGTCTGAGGCGCCCCTACCGGGGAATGCCGACGGGGCTGCCAGGCAATTTTTAATGACCAGAGTGCTCGCCTCTCGAGCGCTGGCTTATCTAATCCCACTTTCCCGACCTTGTGTCACATCTTACATTGTGGGAGGTAGATAAATAAATCTACTAGTTGAACCGCCCCCCCCCCCCCCGTCTACGCTGGGTATCATCTCAAACAAGAACGGACAATATTTTTTAATTTCTAATTTTTTATTTCTTTTTACAAACGAGTCATCAGTTATCAAGGCCCAGAAGCCACTCGAGGATAAGGGTTATTGGGTTTGACAGGTAGACGGTGAGACACCAAGGAGATTTTAACGATGGCTGTAACTGATAACATCTCGGCCTTTTTGTCAGGAACAAAGTGTAGTATCTGTTCCGATGGATACTACACCCTATAGACCAGTGTCATCTTGACCTTCGGGTCTTGATTCCGCCGGTTTGTGGGGTTTTCCTGTGCAGTTCTAGGAGGTCCATCCTCTAATCTTGGGTGTTATCACAACGTTTCGACCGCTGTAACCTCCGGCTTTTTTTTTTTTCAGGTATGTCTCGACAAACTCGAGAATATCTATGTCGAACTCGGGAATCTGTACGGAATTTTGAAAGGAACCATTTATTTAATCCACAGGAAAGGTTGCTTGTTCTCGTCCCGTCAGCCATGACCGGGTAGAAGTCTTAAGTAATTCGTAATTGTATTCATAGTATCGCCCGTAGTGAGGATTGAACCTTCAACCCCCAGAAGACTGTATCATCGAATATACTGATTTACCTATTTAGCGGGTATGCTGACGCAACATCATACTAATACCTACTCACACTTGCCAACAGGCTCGTTGCAGCTGTGAAACAAGTTGCAGTTTGACACATTTTCGTTGAATATTATATAAAATAGGCATTTTATTAGAATGTGTCATATTTGAAACAAAAATCATTTCAGGGTTAATATAAAAACATTTTTCAATTATGATTGAAAAATCGAAATCAGCAAGGGGAATAACTCATATTTTAATTGAATCATATAAAGAGAGATCAGCTTCGGAATTATTGAGATGAAGATTTATAATGTGTACTGTTCTCACCTTGGATATTATTCTTACAACGTTTCGGCCGATGTAACCTCCAACCTTCTTCAGATGTATCTTGTCGAACGTTTCGGTCGATGTAACCTCCCACCTTATTCAGGTGTGTCTTGGGAGGTGACGGTGGTTAAGTGGATGACGACACGGACTGAAGACCTGGGTGTTCCAAGTTCGAATCCAGTCGGTTCCATAGTACTACTTTCACTTAGGGATGTTAGCAACCTTCTCGTGGTCCTTCCCGTAAGTACCCGATGTCTTTCCAGAAAGATTTCTAACTAGAAAAACATCAGGGAAACTAATGCTAACACCAGAATCATCAGATTCACACGAAAGAAGAAGAAAAAGAAAAGAAAAAGAAAAAGAAAAAGGAAAAAAAGAAAAAGAAGAAAAAGAAAAAGGAAAAAAGAAGGAGAAGAAAAAGAAGAAAAAAGAAAAGAAAAAGGAAAAAAAGAAAAAGAAAAAAAGAAATAAAAGACACAAGAACAAGAAGAAAAAAAGAAAAAAGAAAAAGGAAAAAAAAAGAAAAAGAAGAAAAGAAGAAAAAGAAGAAAAAGAAAAAAAGAAGAAAAAGAAAAAGAAAAAGGAAAAAAAGAAAAAGAAGAAAAAGGAAAAGGAAAAAAGAAGGAGAAGAAAAAGAAGAAAAAAAGAAAAGAAAAAGGAAAAAAAGAAAAAGAAAAAAAAGAAATAAAAGACACAAGAACAAGAAAAAAAAAAAGAAAAAAGAAAAAGGAAAAAAAAAGAAAAAGAAGAAAAAGAAAAAGAAGAAGTGTCTTGCCAGACTCGGGAATCTGTATGTATCTTGTCGACCTCTGAAATCCTCAACTTGACAAGATACACTTGAAGGCCGGAAGTTACATCGGCCGAAACCTTGTGGTCATTGTAGAATCAAATTGGTACTCACCGGCATAAAGGGCTCCAATAGTTGATATGTAAATATTGTTTAATTCAAGCAAGAATTTTACATATTATATATGTAGCTCCACTGGTCAGACAGCGTAGCACTGACAACTAAATTCAATAAGAATGATATCCAAGATAAAAACAGATTGTGTTGTAGCCTGCAGGGAAGCAGTCCTGTGGTAATGTGGCCCATAGATGGGAAGTTCTTGGAAAGAAACTCCGTTCATGGAAATTTAGTTTGGTTCAGTTCGAAAGTCTGTATAGATTCCCAAGTTGGAGAAGGTCGGAAATTTAGTTTGGTTCAGTTCGAAAGTCTGTATAGATTCCCAAGCTGGAGAAGGTCGGAGATTACATCGGCCGAAACCTTGTGAGAACATCCAAGATGATAACAGTAGCTCAATTAATACAAATCTGGAGATATATATATATATATATATATATATATAACAATTCCTACAGACATAAACTTACACAACAATACAGACCCCACAACTACGTCCACCATCAAAAACCTCTACCAAGATACCCCAACCCGAAACAACTAACTCACAATAATAACACATTCAAATATACCAAAATAAACCCTTATAACAACACGCACAACGCCAATTATAACAACACACACGACGCCAATTATAACAACACGCACGACACCAATTTTGCCAGAAAACAACACAATCCTCTAAAACACACACAATATATAGAAAGCAATCACTCTTCAACAACTCCTCAAATCAACGAAACAAACAACACTCATCCTCATTTTTTAGAAACCCCTCCCCGGAATATAAAATTATAAAATGGTAAAACAATAAAATAATAAATAAATGTTGAAAAAAACATTCTACAAATGTTGGTAGCCTTACTCCTTTACATATATACTTTTCTCTCATTGGAACTGCACTAATACTGCACTACCCTCTTTTCTCTCCGTCTGTCTGCCTGTTTGTCTTCAAATAGATTTACATATCTGATGAGAGCGGACCACCGCTTGAAACGCGTTATATAAAATGATAAAATAACAAAATAATAAATAAATGTTGAAAAAAGCTTTTTGCAAATGTTGGTAGCCTTACTCCTTTACATATATACTTTTATCTCGTTGGAACTGCACTACCCTCTTTTCTATATATATATATATATATATATATATATATATATATATATATATATGTAGCTGAATATTTCCACACCAAAAATTGTTGTTCAAAAAACTCTGAATCATTTCTATTCCCCCCCCCCCACCCGCTTTGATCCCTTCCAAAAGAGATGAAGGGGCCAGATTCCTTAGAATACATAGTCGTCGTCGGGTGTAAAATAAAAAAGAATCCTTTGCCAAAATTGTAGTCTTTTATCTAAAAAGATATTTAAAATCACAATAATTGTCCGATGGAAACGCATGAAGAACATTTTTTTTTTTTAAATGGGGGGGGGGGGCATTATCAACTGTTTTCTTCAACGGTAGATGTTTCTTTGAAGAAGATGAAAAGATTTTCAAATAAAAGGAAAATAAAGAAATTTAAGAATTGAATGAGGTGAAAAAGAAAAAAAGAAAACGGAATGAATGAAAAAAGTACAAATTACAGAAAAAAAAGACAAAAAGACAGAATGAAAAAAAAAAAAAAGATTAATGGAAAGAAAGGAAGGAAGAGAGAGAAAGAAAGGAGAGAGAGAAAGAAGAGAGAGAGAGAAAGAAGAGAGAGAGAGAGAAAGAAGAGAGAGAGAGAAAGAAGAGAGAGAGAGAAAGAAGAGAGAGAGAGAGAGAAAGGAGAGAGAGAAAGAAGAGAGAGAGAGAAAGAAGAGAGAGAGAGAAAGAAGAGAGAGAGAGAAAGAAGAGAGAGAGAAAGAAGAGAGAGAGAGAAAGAAGAGAGAGAGAGAAAGAAGAGAGAGAGAGAAAGAAGAGAGAGAGAGAGAAAGAAAAGAGAGAGAGAGAAAGAAAAGAGAGAGAGAGAAAGAAAAGAGAGAGAGAGAAAGAAAAGAGAGAGAGAAAGAAAAGAGAGAGAGAAAGAAAAGAGAGGTAGAGAGAAAGGAAGAGAGATAGAGAGAAAGGAAGAGAGATAGAGAGAAAGGAAGAGAGATAGAGAGAAAGGAAGAGAGGGTGAAAGAAAAGAAGGAAGAGAGAGAGAAAGAAAAGGAAGGAAGGAAGAGAGAGAGAAAGGAAGGGAGAGGGAGGGAGAAAGGAAGGAAGAGGGAGAAAGGAAGGAAGAGAGAGAGAGAGAAAGGAAGAGAGAGAGAGAGAAAGGAAGAGAGGGAGAGAAAGGAAGAGAGGGAGAGAAAGGAAGAGAGAAAGAGAAGGAAAGAAACTTTGCACAGAAGAAGGATGGAATGAAAAATGGCGAGTAAAAAAAAGGTGATTGGATCAGACTCTTCCACCCTATGGATCGGGGGGGGAGGGGGCAACATTGCTTAAAATACACACATAACTAGACGCATAAAAGCAATTACCCCTTGGGTCACCCATTAAGCTCGGGTCAGTCTCGCTCACTCTCAAATAATATTACGACTCTTTTCTATCTGTCTCACTTCGTCATTGTAGAAATAGAGTGGCTTTTAAAAGAACGCACCAACGCAGGGAGAGTGAAATTTCTTTACTATAACTTTTCTCGGTAATTATTATTTAATAGTAATTTTGGTCTTAACATGTTTGCAAGGCCTGTATTATGGATCGCCTTGCTCTAGAGTGATTGATAATTTTCCACCTTCATAAAGAAAAAAAATTTTTTTGAACTTTTACGGCTGAAACTTGGCGGATAAGTCAAGCATAGATTGGCGTTTATTTGTATAAAATATTTTTTGGGATTTTATTAACGATTCAATAGATATTATTAGAGAGGAGGATATTATACATAAAATAAGATTTCAAAACATTGTATCTTATCAATTAACATGATAGCCTTTTTCATGGAAATCGCTCCAGACAAGGCATGAAGCCACATGATGTAAGGAACTAAAAAAAATAAAAATAAATACTACTTCAATTTCAAAAACCAGCTAACTTTAAGTGTTAGATTGATAGATTCCAACCAAGAAAACAGCAATTCTTCCCCCTTTGTCAGAAACATCTCTCATGGAACGTGATGACTAAGGACAAAATAAGGGAAGCGAGAGTTACGAGGATGCTGAAAGTAAACCCAAGGTTTTGGCCTTTTGGCTAAGATCAAAGTGTAGTATCTGTTCCGATGGATACTGCACCCCATAGACTGGTATTGTCTTGGCTTTCGGGGCTTGATTTACGCCGGTCTATGGGGCTGTCCTGTGCAGTTCTAGGAGTTCCACCCTCCCAGGCTTCGCCTCCCCTCTTTGAGGAGGAGTAAGTTTATTGCTTACTGCCTAAGGCGCCCCTACCGGGGAATGCCAACGGGACTGCCCAGGCAATTTTTAAACCCCACTTTCCCGACCCGACCTTGGGTCACATCTTACTTGTGGGAGTAAGATAAAAACTGGCCTTGTGCCTAACTCCTGGAGAAGAGTAAATCAATACTCTCCTTTGTTAGATGGATAGATTCCAACCAAAATAACAGCAATTCTTCCCCCTTTGTCAGAGACATCGTTCATGGAATGTGAGGACTAAAGGACAAAATAATGGAAGCGAGAGTTACGAGGTTGCCGAAAGTAAACCCAAGTTAGTCACTTTCTACTCACACAAAATTAAATTAGTCATTATTTAAGTAACTAAAAAAATAAAAAAGAACAGAAAGAAATGGCTTCTCCTGTAGTTTAACGGTGCAGATCAAGATATCGGCATGTTTTGAATGATTTTAAACATTTTACTGCGACTGTATGGATGGTCAGGAAGACAAGCTTAGATCTGATGACCTCAGAGGTAGATTAAATATGGAGAGTATAGGCAGCTGTGTGCAGAACAGGAGGCTTTGTTGGTTTGGTCACCTTGAAAGAATAGATGAGAGTGTCTGCGTTATCAACTTCCAGATAATCTCAACAAATGAAAAAAACAAATTCATTTAAAAGCGAGATGCATTTCTTCCGCTAATCTTTGGTTTTGAGAGTAGAAACCGTCTTCTTATTGTCAGACAGAATCTTCATGGTCCACTTTTGTGGTCCACTTTCATGGTCCACTTTCGTGGTCCACTTTCGTGGTCCACTTTTCTCAAAATTTGGACCACTGAACCGTGCTTAAGATTTGGTCCGACAATAACAAGACGGTTTTTATCCAAGAATCCGTATGTC
>OY744553.1:46590877-46600877 GCA_963556195.1 Sepiola atlantica | reverse complement strand
GCCTCAGGCAGTAAGCAATAAACTTACTCCTCCCCAAAGAGGGGAGGCTAAGCCTGGGAGGGTGGAACTCCTAGAACTGCACAGGACAGACCCATTGACCGGCGTAAATCAAGACCCGAAGGCCAAGACAACACCAGTCTATGGGGTGCAGTATCTATCGGAACAGATACTACACTTTGATCTTAGCCAAAAGGCCAACAGTAGCGACCTGCCTTGTTTGGGGTGAAATATCTTTGAAAAAATTTTAAAAAGGGGGGGGAGTCGAGTCGGCAATTTTTACAGAAGTTGGGAATCGGTATCTAATATATTTCTTCCACTAAGAGCAGCTCGTCGTAGAACGTCTGTCTGTCATGAATGGGGAGTCGAATCGGCAATTTTTTGCTGAAGTTGGGGGGCCGGTGTCAATTTATATTTTTAATACTAGTGAGTCACCACTTGCTAAGTCCAAAAGCCACTCGAGGATAAGGGTTAATGAGATTGTCAATTGAATGATGAACAATACTATGAGAGGATTGGGAACAATAGGTGGAATGGGCAAAATTTGATTACATAAGACGGCTCGACAAGTATTGGCCTTTTGGCTGTGAGCAAGGTGTAACATCTGTTCTGATACTGCATTTCATCTTTTCTGTCATCGGTCAATGAAGTCCTTCTAGACTGAGTCAATTTTTTTAATTTTTGTCCCTATCCAGAGTGTCCTCTTTTTTGAAAGAAAACAGTTTCAGCCATCATAGAAAGTACTTTTATAGTAATGGCCTTGTACCAAACTTTGACACGCTCAGTGTTCAGTTGAAATAAAATTATCAATTTTTTTTTTTTTTTTTTTTTTTTTTTTTAATCCTTTTTTGTTTTTATTTTTTGGATAATCAGGATTACTCATCTTGGGTAGGAGAAGGTAATCCCTGGGTGATGAGAATTTATAATTCGTATTATTTGGACTTGTGTTCTCATTTTAGATGTTATTCTCACGACGTTTTGGCCGATGTAACCTCCGGCCTTCTTCAGGTGCATCTTGTTAAACCTGTGAATCTATATGGAATTCTACACTGAACCTGTTATTTAATCCACAGGGGTAGATTGTTCTTGGTCAGTCAGCCATGACCGAGTAGAAGTCTCAAGTAGGTTACATCGGCCAAAACGTTGTGAGATGAGAACAGTAGTTCAAATAATACAAATTATCAATCATCTAAAAAATTCTGGAAAATAATATCAAATAGGTCTTTTGGAGGTTGATGGTTCAATCCTTGCGCCATCCACGAGTCTCTCCCTCTTAGACAATATCCAAAAAAGAGTCTCTAATCTAATAGGTCCCTCACTATCCGCCAAGCTCCAGCCCCTGTCCCATCGACGCAATGATGCATTCTTATGCTTGTTTTACAAGTACTTCAATGGAATGTGCTCCGATGAACTGCTCTGGTGCCACCCCCTCGACGTAAATACACTCGATCCAACTCGACAATCAGCTAAATCCCATCCATTCACTGTGGAGGTTCCCAGATGCCGGAGAACCTTCTTCAAAATAGCTTCTTTCCTCGTGCTGTCGGCCTTTGGAACTCCCTCCCTGCTCCCCGTTTCTCCGACTGTACCGACATGCAGAAATTTAAAACGAATGTGAACAAGCATGTCGCTGCACAGCTCCCAATTTAGGATGACCCCCAAAACTTTTACACTAATTCTCAGTATAGACCCTTACGTCTACAGTGGCGGCTTGCTTTGTTTGGGGCTGAACTAAGTTAAAAAAATAAAAAAAAATAAAATAAAAACTACAGGTGTTGATGGAATGAAAACAATTAACACCCGTGGATTAAATAAATGGTACAGTTCAAAATTCTGTAGAGATTCAAGAGTTTGAAAATATGAACCTGAAGAAAGTCGCGGGGGGGGTCATATCGGCCGAAGCTTCCTTTCTTGTTACTAATAGCCTTGAGCTATTCCTCTGCGGAGTATCTTTGTCCTGTTTGGGAGAGATCAACGCATGCCAAAAACCTAAACTCGGCATTGATCACTGGCTGCTTGAAGCTCACCAATCTGAACAACCTGCATCTTCTCACTGGCATTACCCCTTCAGATGTGACACGAGAAGTTGCCAGCCGAGTAGAGATCACAAAGAATATCAGTGATGAACACCATTTCCTTCATGGGCGTGCACCAACAGACTGAAGTCAAAGAGAAGCTTCCTCAGCTATGTCAAATCCCTAACAACATCTCAGGAAGAGACCAGACTACAGCTGTGGACCAGACGGCTAGAAGAGATCCCCCCATCTCATAACTGCATGGGAATCCCTGCTTCTTAGGAACTCTCTTCCCCCCCCCCCCCCCGGTTCAGAGGCCCCATGACTCCAGTGGAAAACAATCGCCTGAGAACAGGAATGAGGCGATCAAAAGTTGCTATGAGTAGATGGGGCTACAAAACTGACCCAACCATCTGTGAATGTGGAGGGGAGGACCATACGATGCAGCGCTGCCTTGTCTGCCCTCCCGACTGCACAACTGGTGTAGCTTGAAAAGTCTTGCAGATTACAACACTATTGCAAAGGACTGCATAAAAAATGTGGGGGAAACTTTCATATGACCACATGACACTTCACAGACACGCAACGAGGAAGACTAAAAGAAATTAAATCTGGCTTGAGAATGTCATGGTAGACCATCCTTCACTTTTATGCTGTAATGGCGTGAAATATTCAAAATATTCGAAATATGAACTTTTAAAGAACTAATTAGGGTTAAGGTTATCATGCAGAGGGTAATTGTTCGTTTTTTGTTTTTAATTTCTTTTGGTTTTTTTTACACATTTTTTTACCGGTGAGTCACAACTTAAAAAAAGCCACTCAAGGATAAGGATTAATGAGATGGATGGATTGTCAGTTGAAGGATGAAGAATATTATGAGAGGATTTTTTATACTAATGTGTCATCACTTATCAAGGTCAAAAGCCACTCGAGGATAAGGGTTAATGAGATGGATGGGTTGTCAGTTGAATGATGAAGAATATTATGGGAGTATTTTTTATGCTAATGAGTCACCACTTATCAAGGCCAAAAGCCACTCGAGGATAAGGGTTAATGAGACGGATGGATTGTCAGTTGAAGGATGAAGAATATTATGAGAGGATTTTTATACTAATGAGTCACCACTTATCAAGGCCAAAAGCCACTCAGGGATAAGGGTTAATGAGATGGATAGATTGTCGGTTGAATGATGAAGAATATTATGAGAGGATTGAAAATGATCAATTAAATGAACAAATTTGGAACACCTATGGCGGACGATTTATTGCAAGTATTTGCTGACATTGGATTTTAAAGACGACCATGTTGTAGCAGGCAGGGAAGCAGTCACACAGTAATGCGTTTCACAGATTGGAACTTCTTGGAAAGAAACTGTTTATGAAAACTGCTTGATGCTAGGCAAACGGAGAAAGAATGGAAAGTTATTTGCAGTTGTGGTAATAAGACGAGTTCTTGCTGTGAATGTCTTACAAGGAGGAACCAGAGATTGGAGCTCAGTCGAGCATCTTCCATGGAAATAACGATAGAGCAGAGAAAGACTGGTAACTGTGAGAAAGGGGTTGTAGAGAAGAGAAGAGATATCACACACACAAAGATTGCAAAGTTGATTTTGTACTGTTAAGGCAAGAAAGGGTGCTTTGAGTGGCACCTCATCCGATGTGGTAGCAGTGGTCCATCTTAGGGTGCATCTGTTTGCTTCTTTTGTGAGAGGAAAAAAATACGAAAGTCAGTCACAAGCAAGGACAATTAAAGTGACCCTAGTAGTCGGGAGTCCCCCATTTTCTAAAGAGAGTCGGGAGTCCCCTCATTTTCTAAAGAGAGTCGGGAGTCCCCCATTTTCTAAAGAGAGTCGGGAGACTCCTTTTTTCAAGAGAGTCGGGAGTCCCCCTTTTTGAAGAGAGTCGGGAGACCCCTTTTTTTTAAAGCAAGTCGGGAGACCCCCTTTTTTTAAAGCGAGTCGGGAGACCCCCTTTTTTTTTTTAAAGCGAGTCGGGAGACCCCCCCCCCTTTTTTTTTTAAAGCGAGTCGGTAGACCCCCTTTTTTTTTAAGCGAGTCGGGAAATGTACTAGTACAACAAGAAAGTCTATGAAACTGGACTAGATTAATGCCCCGTCAAGAGAGAAACCGCCGGTCTGATGGTGAACCTGTGGGTCCACCTAATTAGTCACTATTGTAATTCCAATATCACATGAGACGACGTGACCTACTTGAATTACAAAATTAGTTTTGTGTTGGCCGATCGGATTTTTATCTTTTTTAAGTGTCTCTTCTTAAAATAAGTCTACATTAGTAATCCGATAAAAGGACAGCTAGATCAAGTACTTATAGCGGTGACCTTGTGACCTTAGAATATGTTTCAAGACCAATTTCATATAACCTCAAAATGCCCTGCCATCTCTCCACTATGATAAAGAAGTGTCATTATATATATATATATATATATATAAGAAAGGAAGGATGAGAGTAATCCGACGTAATGGGAAATGAAAAAGGAAAAACCAAGAGATATTTTTTATATATTGATCAACATTTCGTCTTTATTGTAAGACTTCCTAAGGATGATAATTTAAAGAGAAATGTCATGCAATATATATATATATATATATATATATATATAGTCTCGGAAGTTTTGCAACCATTAAAACTATATGTAAAAAAAACAAAGAAAAAACATTTTAGTCCCAAGTCTTTCGGTGGAAAATTACTTTTCTTGTAAGTCAATTTACTTTTTACAGTCACTATATTAGTTTGCTTCCAAGAGTTTACGCTCGGCTTAACATTATTTAAGGGATCATCAGTTGATTACCATGAAAAACTGTTTCGGGAATTTAAAAACAAAACAGTATTTTATCTCATGGCTTCCCAGCAGAGTTGATTAGACCCCACTTCCATTTAAAAAAAAACAAGAACAAAAACGTATATATATATAGTCACAGAAACGTTAGTAAGTAAATAAAAAAATTAAAAAAAAAAAAACACTGGACGAACTCATTTCAGTATATAGGGGAATTGAGAGAAAAAAAAATATATATCGAATCAAACTCTGCCCCCCCCCCCCACTCACGCCTTCAATCTATTTTCATATCCTGTTACTTCCGTTTTCTGTTTTCTATACAGATTTAGGGGTGGGGTTTCTTTTCTTCTTCTCTAACTTTCCAGTTTAAGACGTTTTCTTTCTTTCTCATTTATTTTTCTGAACTTCATCGATTAAGACGTTATTTTATATGAATATCTGTTCGATGGATACTACACCCCGAGACCGGTACCGTCTTTGTATTCAGGCCTTGATTCCGCCGGTCTGAGGGTAGTTCTAGGAGGGCTTGGCCTTTTGGCTAAGATCAAAGTGTAGTATCTGTTCCGATGGATACTGCACCCCATAGACTGGTGTTGTCTTGGCCTTCGGGTCTTGATTTACGCCGGTCAATGGGTCTGTCCTGTGCAGTTCTGGGAGGTCTACCTTCCCAGGCTTAGCCTCCCCTCTTTGGAGAGGAGTAAGTTTATTGCTTACTGTCTGAGGCGCCTCTGCCGGGGAATGCCGACGAGGCTGCCCAGGCAATTTTTAAACCCCACTTTCCCGACCCGACCTTGGGTCACATCTTACTTGTGGGAGTAAGATAAAAACTGGCCTTGTGCTTAACTCCTGGAGAGGAGTAAATCAATACTTGCCTGAGGCGCCCCTACCGAAGAATGCCGACAGGGCTGCTCAGGCATTTTTTGTTCGGCCAGACTGCTCTTCCTCTAGGGCGCTGACTTTTCAATCGCACTGTCCGACCTTGTGTCTCATCTTACCGCTGTGGGATGTAGATAAAAAATAATAATAAATAAATAAATAAATAAATAAATAAATAAAAGGCTAGGGAGTCGGTATCCCAAAAGGTCGACTTGGACTCCAAGCTCTTAACACAATCTGTGTACTTCAAAGATATATGTGAACTTGAAACTACAGGTTAACAAAGAGTACATTGTGTCCTGATTCTTTTTTTTTTTTTCTTTTCTCCAGTTACTCAGGCTAACTGACGATTGTTAATGACGTTAAAGGAGGTAGAATATATTAAATGATGGTGGACGGGGGGGGGGGGTGCAATGTAAATGTCGTTTGTAAATGTATCCTTTGTCCTAAAAGCCATGCATTCATTTTCAGTGACAAACGAAATACGATCCTGTATTTCTCTATTAAAAAAACTCTATGAACATCAAATATTACGTATCGGTACTCATGTTCCGAATTGGAAACTATATCGAATTAACGAAGATAGAATCAATTAGGGCATCGACTTCCCAAGTCCTTTTAGAAGAAAAATTAAGTGCTGGTGTATTTGATCGGTACCAAATTCCTGCCCTGCAAAACTTGAGATCACGTGATATTATTTTAGACGGTGTAAGGCCGCAGAAATATACCCTCGTCTGAAATTAGCGAGAAAAAAAAAAAAAAAAAAAAAAAAAAAAATGCAAAGTGAGTTTCATGAATAAATTTATGGTAAATTTGTCGTTTCTTACTCAAAATGGCGGATAACTAACTGACGTCAATGAAGCGTCTGCTCTTTTCCGAACTCACTAAGGAGTATTGATTTACTCTTCTCCAGGAGTTAGGCACAAGGCCAGTTTTTATCTTACTCCCACAAGTAAGATGTGACCCAAGGTCGGGTCGGGAAAGTGGGGTTTAAAAATTGCCTGGGCAGCCTTGTCGGCATTCCCCGGTAGGGGCGCCTCAGGCAGTAAGCAATAAACTTACTCCTCCCCAAAGAGGTGAGGCAAAGCCTGGGAAGGTGGACCGCCCAGAACTGCACAGGACAGACCCATAGACCGGCGTAAATCAAGCCCCGAAGGCCAAGACAACACCAGTATGGGGTGCAGTATCCATTGGAACAGATACTACACTTTGATCTTAGCCAAAAGGCCGAGTAAACCCAAATAAATTGTTTTCAGGACTAATTTAAAATTCACCGTAAATTATTTTAAAAAGAAATACAGTTGGGAAATTAGTCCAAAACAATTTATTTGGGGGTTTACTTACTCATTTGTGAGGTCGGAAAAGAGCAGACGCTTCATTGACGTCAGAGTTGTCCACCATTTTGAGTAAGAAACGACAAATTTACCAAATTTATTACCAAACAAACAAACAAACAAAATTTTTTTTTCAATGAACGATTTAACAAATATCTTTACTTCATTTATTTGATACAATTGTGGGGCATCTTTTACGAGACTCAGCAGAGTAAAAACGCTAAAAAAACAAATTTACAACAAATAAAATAACTGTAAGCTGTAAAAGTTAGTTTCAAACTTTCATGTGCTATTTGTTTGTATTTTAAACCCGTTTGAAGTGCTATTTATTAGAAATCAATAGTTTTGACAGCGTGATTTCGAAAAAAAAACATGGCCGAATGGGGGGGGATTACTAACGAAATCACTAGGAGTGACCATATTGTTTTTGTGAAAACGTTGGGAAAAAAAAACAAGACATTTTTTTTTTACATCTAATGAAAACCCATTTATAATACGTAAAAATAAAAACAAATTACATAGGTAAGTAGAAAAATATCTATTCTCGTCGTAGGTCAACTTCACTTGTTGCAAATTTATGTTTTTAAAACCTTTCTCGTTCTTTTTTTGGACCCCGTTCGCGCCTCTACTGAGTCTCGTAACATATACCCCAATTGTGTAATAACATTATTTGGCACTTGTGCAGTTTGGTAAACAGCGGCAGATAATCCACAGGAAGTAACGACAAATAGATTAAAACATTTTAATAAATTTATTTATTTAATAAAATAAGAAAAAATATTGTAATAAAATAAAGTTTATTTTCAATAAAGTAACATTTTGTCCAAAACATTGTCATAAAATAGTTTTATCATTTAAAAAGTTATAAAACGAACATAACTATATTTTATTACAATGTTTTTTTTTCAGAAACTATATTTTACTAAATAAATAAATTTATCAAAATGTTTTAATTTATTGGTTTTTACTTTCTGTGGATTATGTGCCGCTGTTTACTAAACTGCACAAGTGTCCATTAATTAATGCATACCTCTGTATGCGACCGTACTGTTGTCGCCACATGTATGGGGCACCAGACATGGGTTTTAAATCTGATTTTGTAGATCATCCACAAATTTATTTTTGTTTGTTTGTTTTTTCTTTGGAAAAAACGCACGGTAATTTCAGACGAGGGGACATTTCTTTGGCTTACACCGTCTAAAATAATATCACGTGATCTTAAGTTTTTTTTTTTTTTTTTTTTTTTTACTCCCTACCACAAGGTCGTAAAGTGGGATTGGAAAGCCAGCGCCTTCGGCATTCCCCAGTAGTAGGGGATTCTCGGGCGATTAGCAATAAACTAACACTTTCTCAAAGGGTGAGAAGGCAACGCCTGGGAGGGTGGACCTCCTAGAACTGCACAGGACCGACAACCCCTAATAGACCGGCGTAAATCCAGACCCAAAGGTCCGGACGATATCGGTTTATTAGGCGGGGTAAAAACCCCTGGTTTAACTATTCCTTCTAAAACTACGTCTATTTCTACTTCAGCATAGTCACTCATTACATTCTCCCCCCCCCCCCCCACCCCACTTTCACGCGTTACACCCCCTCTCTATCCTTTCACGTTGCCCCCCCCCCCCTTCCTACGCTTTCTCCTTTTCCTCTCAGCAGACACTTACCCTCTCTGATCGTCCCTCCTACCCCTTCGTACATTTCCTGCCCCCCTCCCTCTCTTTCTCTCTGCGCTTTCTTCTCTCCCCTTACTATTCCTCTCTCGACCTATCTTCATATTCACACATTCTCACCGACATCACCTAACAACCTAATTCGTACCAGCCGCGGAACTGTCCTCAACAATCAATTGTCGCTTTGACCAGGGCTAAGATCAAAGTGTAGTATCTGTTCCGATGGATACTGCACCCCATAGACTGGTATTGTCTTGGCCTTCGGGGCTTGATTAACACCGGTCTATGGGTCTGTCCTGTGCAGTTCTAGGACGTCCACACTCCCAGGCTTTGCCTCCCCTCTTTGGGGAGAAGTAAGTTTATTGCTTATTGTCTGAGGCGCCCCTATCGGGGAATGCCGACGAGGCTGCCCAGGCAATTTTTAATGGCCAAAGTGCCTATATTCTCAGGCGCTGGCTTTTCAAATCCCACTTTCCTGACCTTATGTCACATACATCTATTGTGGGTAGGCGTTGAATAAACCTAACAATCTAATTCGTACCAGCCGCGAAACTGTCCTCAACAATCAATTGTCGCTTTGACCAGAGGCTAAGATCAGAGTGTAGTATCTCTTCCGATGGATACTACATTGTAGACCGGTATTGTCTTGACCTTCGGGCCTTGATTCTGCTGGTCTGAAGTATGGTCCTGTGCAGTTCTAGGCGGTCCACCCTCCCAGGTTTTTGCATTCTCACCTTTGGAGAAAGGGTTAGTTTTATTACTAATCGCCTAAGGCGCCGCTATCGGGAAATGCCGACGTGACTGTCCAGGCTTTTTTTTTTTTTTTGTAGGCCAGAACGCGCTAATCCTAGTGCGTTGGCTAACCACACCTGACTTTGTGTCCCCCTTGGAGAGGAGGTAAATAAAAATACATTGACCTTGTGTTTGACCTCCTGCTGGGGGGGGGGGGGTCAACTTGACCACGGACTAACTTTAAGCTAGGAGCAAAGTGGAGTATCCGTTCTAATGCTACACTTAATTTTTTTCTGTCCTTGGTCAGTGAAGGAGAAAATCCTTCTAAACGGAGACAATTTTTTTTTCTCCTAATCCGAAGTGCCCCTTTATGAGGAGCTTAATTTTCCCCGCATTAAAAAAAAACAAAAAAAACACTGCACTGGCTAACTGTCCTCGTGGGGAATCGAGTAAATAGGGACTTGACAGCACTAGGGCCTCTTGGCGAAATGAGATAAGGACCCGCTCGCTCCGACGAGGTGCACCTTGCCAGGCATTACCTCCTCTTTTAATAGTGGGTTGGTGTATTGTTGATCGCCCGAGGC
>OY744553.1:46573377-46583377 GCA_963556195.1 Sepiola atlantica | reverse complement strand
GGAGGCAAGTAAATAGGGGCACTGACTTATGAAAACAGTTCTTCGTTCGAACCAGGTTTTCGGCATTTGTATGTCGGCGTTCACATCAAACAAGGGGAAAAACTTTTTGTGGGCGTCGGTTTCGAGAATACTCTTTATTTATTTGTCCTTCCTTGGCTAAGATCAAAGTGTAGTATCTGTTCCGATGGATACTGCACCCCATAGACTGGTATTTTCGGGGCTTGATTTACGCCGGTCTATGAGTCTGTCCTGTGCAGTTCTCGAAGGTCCACCCTCCCAGGCTTTGCCCCCCCCCCCTCCTCTTTGGGGAGGAGTAAGTTTATTGCTTACTGCCCGAGGCGCCCATACCGGGGAATGCCGACGGGGCTGCCCAGGCAATTTTTAATGGCCAGAGTGCCCACCTTCTCGGACGCTGGCTTTCAAGTCCCACTTTCCCGACCCGACCTTGGGTCACATCTTACCTTGTGGGAGTAAGATAAAACTGGCCTTGTGCCTAACCTCATGAAGAAGAGGTTAATAAATACTCTTTATTTATTTTTAGTGGTTACAGCTCATTTGGTACTCCCACGGGGATCAGGGGGCTGACCTTTACAAGGGCCTTCTGAAATAAATGTATTTTGGGTCGCCTTGTCAAAACTCTAGTTCGGGGAGGGGGAGCTTGTTGACCGCTAATCTAATCGATAAGAAATGGAGAATTTGCTATCAGCGAGTAATTGTCGACCATTGACCCCAATTGAAATAGTGAGTTAATAATATCTTATATGAAACCGGTTGAGATATAGAAGTGATAGAAAGAGAGATGGGGGGGGGAGAACCGAAGAGAGAATGAGGGAAGCGACTTCGTGAGGGAAAGAGAGAGAGAGAGAGATTGAGGGAGAGAGGGAGGGGGAAAGAGAAAGGGAGAGGGGAAAGAGAAAGGGAGAGGGGAAAGAGAAAGGGGAAAGGGAGAGAGGAGGAGGAAAGAGAGAGAGGAGGAAAGAGAGAGAGAGAGGAGGAGGAAAGAGAGAGAGAGGAGAAAAGAGAGAGAGAGAGGAGGAAAGAGAGAGAGGAGGAGGAGGAAAGAGAGAGATGAGGAAGAGAGGAGGGGGGGGGGAAAGAGAGAGATGAGGAGGAGGAGGAAAGAGAGAGATGAGGAGGAGGAGGAAAGAGAGAGATGAGGAGGAGGAGGAAAGAAAGAGATGAGGAGGAGGAGGAAAGAGAGAGATGAGGAGGAGGAGGAAAGAAAGAGATGAGGAGGAGGAGGAAAGAGAGAGATGAGGAGGAGGAGGAAAGAGAGAGATGAGGAGGAGGAGGAGGAAAAAGAGAGATGAGGAGGAGGAGGAGGAAAGAGAGAGATGAGGAGGAGGAGGAAAGAGAGAGATGAGGAGGAGGAGGAAAGAAAGAGATGAGGAGGAGGAGGAGGAGGAGGAAAGAAAGAGATGAGGAGGAGGAGGAAAGAGAGAGATGAGGAGGAGGAGGAGGAAAGAGAGAGATGAGGAGGAGGAGGAGGAAAGAGAGAGATGAGGAGGAGGAGGAAAGAGAGAGATGAGGAGGAAAGAGAGAGATGAGGAGGAGGAGGAAAGAGAGAGATGAGGAGGAGGAAAGAGAGAGATGAGGAGGAGGAGGAAAGAGAGATGAGGAGGAAAGAGACAGAGAGGAGGAGGAAAGAGGAGGAGGAGGAAAGAGGAGGAGGAGGAAAGAGGAGGAGGAGGAAAGAGAGAGACGAGGAAGAGGAGGAAAGAGAGAGATGAGGAGGAGGAGGAAAGAGAGAGATGAGGAGGAGGAGGAAAGAGAGAGATGAGGAGGAGGAGGAAAGAGAGAGATGAGGAGGAGGAGGAAAGAGAGGGATGAGGAAGAGGAGGAAAGAGAGAGATGAGGAAGAGGAGGAAAGAGAGAGGAGGAGGAAAGAGAAAGAGGAGGAGGAAAGAGGAGGAGGAGGAAAGAGAGAGATGAGGAGGAGGAAAGAGAGAGATGAGGAGGAGGAAAGAGAGAGATGAGGAGGAGGAAAGAGAGAGATGAGGAGGAGGAAAGAGATAGATGAGGAGAAGGAAAGAGAGAGATGAGGAGGAGGAAAGAGAGAGATGAGGAAAGAAAGAGAGTGAGTGGAGAGATAGGTGACTTTTTTCGCTTCACCCTCAAGCCACGTGGTTGATCAAAATTAAACTAACAAAATCGACAGCCACTCAAACAACCGGTTGTCACACATTTATTATTCAACTTTTTTGGTTGACTGAAAAAACTTGAACACGAAAATGAAGGAGTGAACGAACAACATCGTTAAACGCGAACTCGTCATTTTCGCCCATTCAATTTACGCGTAACAAAGAAAATCACATTTTTTTTTTAAATAACTTCAAAACGCTTGAGTCAATCGAACCACAACCATTGTAATTTCAGACACATTTTCAGAGTCTGGCTGTAACCTTCGTTGGTCTGGTCGCGTGTTTTTTCGTTTTTTTTAATTTTGAGAAATACTGCCCCCTCCACCACCACCGAATACCCCCCCCCCCCAAAAAAAAAAAATCAACTTAAGTGTGACAGACAAAAAAATAAATAAATAAGTAAAATGATTTTTCCTGGGTAGAAAAATAAACTAGGATACTTGTAAGGAATGGACACCCAAAAGATTTCAGTTTTTATGAAAGTCAGTTCTAAGTATTGACGGCGAATCCCGAGTCAGTCCCAGAAATTGCCGAAACAGTTTAAGATTTGAAAGACCTTTTCAAGGAAGTTTTTTTTTTAACACTCAGCATACGAAAGGTAAGGTTAAAAAAAAAAAAAAAAAAAAATTTAGTCCCTCAAAAATATTGAAAAACCATAAAAATGTTACTTTCAAATCGTAAACTGCTTCGGCTATTTCTAGGATTGACTCTGGATTGTCCGTCGATATTCGGGACTGACTACGTAAGTAACGAAATTCTCTGGGTGGCTATTCATTACAAGTATCAATTTTACGTAAAGGGGGAAGAAATAAAATAGAAGACGTGAAGAGTGTTGGTGCAACCATTCCTTTCAAGTCTGCTCGCCTCCATCCCCTAAGAGGCTTGAGCTCATTCCGGTGGAGGGTTTCGGTGGTAGGTAGTGCTGCCTCTGACTAAGAGTAGTTCTTTATTAATATTTTTAAAGAGGAAATGAGAGAGAGAGAGAAAGAGAGAGAGAAAGAGAGAGAGAGAGAAAAAGGGAGAAACAGAGAGAGAGAAACAGAGAGAGAGAGAGAGACAGAGAGAGAGAGGGAGACACAGAGAGAGAGGGAGACAGAGAGGGAGAGGGAGACAGAGAGGGAGAGGGAGACAGAGAGGGAGACAGAGAGAGAGAAAGACAGAGAGAGACAGACAGAGAGACAGACAGAGAGAGAGACAGAGGGAGAGAGACAGAGAGAGAGAGACAGAGACAGAGGAAGACAGAGAGAGAGACAGAGGAAGACAGAGAGAGAGACAGAGGAAGACAGAGAGAGAGAGAGGAAGACAGAGAGAGAGAGAGGAAGACAGAGAGAGAGAGAGGAAGACAGAGAGAGAGAGAGGAAGACAGAGAGAGAGAGAGGAAGACAGAGAGAGAGAGGAAGACAGAGAGAGAGAGGAAGACAGAGAGAGAGGGGAAGACACAGAGAGAGGGGAAGACACAGAGAGAGAGAGGAAGACAGAGAGGAAGACAGAGAGAGAAAAAAAGAGAGATGGGGGAGAGAAAGAGAGAGGCGGAGAGAGGGGGATGTCTGAACACTTGAAATGCTTGGGCGGCTCTCAAAGACATCAGTAAAAGGAATCGTTATGTAAAAGTGTTCATTATTCTTATAAGCACTTCGCTCTATATTTAGACATTTTGTTGGTTTTTTTGTTTAAGTTGAGAAAGGGAGAAAAACTATGGAGATCTGAAGGGACAAAGGAAGCGAGCAGAAAGGGAGAGAATGGCAAAGTGGAATTCTAAAAAGGGAGAAAGTCTGAAAGCAAAAGAGGAAAAAGGAAAAAGGAAACACAGAAAAGAAATCTCTTTTTAATAGTTGGAAACAAATATATATATATATATATATATATATATTATTATTGTAGATTAATACACCCCCCCCTCCCCGCATGAGATTCTACTTCTCTTTTTCGTTGTGAACACCCTTTGGCGGAAAGAAAAAATAAATAAAACAATTATTTTAGAGTGGGGGATAAGTTTCGCATATAAATTCTAAAAAAAGTTAAAATCGTCCGGAAGGGAAGGATCATTTTACGTTAAATTTATATGCACCCCCCATTTATAAAATCTATATTTTTTCTTATTACGAAGGTTTTCAGGGTGTTCTTTACACGTAATTGCCTTAAA
The DNA here is from genome assembly GCA_963556195.1 of Sepiola atlantica. Taxonomy (NCBI): domain Eukaryota; kingdom Metazoa; phylum Mollusca; class Cephalopoda; order Sepiida; family Sepiolidae; genus Sepiola; species Sepiola atlantica. Next base: position 46,579,093 of record OY744553.1, on the reverse strand, counting down.
ACAAATTTTTTTTTAAAGGATAGAATCTCAAATTTATTTCGTGACCCTTTGAAATTTGAAAGGAATTTGGAATCCTTTAAACTGTCGAATAGAAGGTCATTTAAATCGGCTTTAAACTTCTTAGCAAATCCTCATGTATTGATTGTTTTAGGAAATTTTATATATAATAGTTTTCCTGGTTAGTTTAGTAATTTTTAATGACCAACCAGACACCGGAAGAATTAAATTTAATTTTCACAAATAAAAAAAATAAATAAAATAAGAAAAAGCGAAGTAAAAATTAAAGTAAAAAAACTCCAGGGCAATGGCGGATAAAGAGAGTTGGTAGGTATAGAAGAAAAAGAAAAAAAGAAATAAATAGAGAGAAATGAAACGAGAGAGAGAGAAATGAAACGAGAGAGAGAGAGGGGGAAATGAAACGAGAGAGAGAGAGAGAGATAGAAAAATGAAACGAGAGAGAGAGAGAGAGATAGAAAAATGAAACGAGAGAGAGAGAGAGAGAGAAAAATGAAACGAGAGAGAGAGAGAGAGAAAAATGAAACGAGAGAGAGAGAAAAATGAAACGAGAGACAGAGAGAAAAATGAAACGAGAGAGAGAGAGAAAAATGAAACGAGAGAGAGAGAGAAAAATGAAACGAGAGAGAGAAATGAAACGAGAGAGAGAGAGAAATGAAACGAGAGAGAGAGAGAAATGAAACGAGAGAGAGAGAGAGAAATGAAACGAGAGAGAGAGAAATGAAACGAGAGAGAGAGAGAAATGAAACGAGAGAGAGAGAAATGAAACGAGAGAGAGAGAGAGAGAAATGAAACGAGAGAGAGAGAGAAATGAAACGAGAGAGAGAGAGAGAGAAATGAAACGAGAGAGAGAGAGAGAGAGAAATGAAACGAGAGAGAGAGAGAGAGAGAAATGAAACGAGAGAGAGAGAGAAATGAAACGAGAGAGAGAGAGAAATGAAACGAGAGAGAGAGAGAAATGAAACGAGAAAGAGAGAGAAATGAAACGAGAAAGAGAGAGAAATGAAACGAGAGAGAGAGAGAGAAATGAAACGAGAGAGAGAGAGAAATGAAACGAGAGAGAGAGAGAAATGAAACGAGAGAGAGAGAGAAATGAAACGAGAGAGAAATGAAACGAGAGAGAAATGAAACGAGAGAGAAATGAAACGAGAGAGAAATGAAACGAGAGAGAAATGAAACGAGAGAGAAATGAAACGAGAGAGAAATGAAACGAGAGAGAAATGAAACGAGAGAGAGAGAAAAATGAAACGAGAGAGAGAGAAAAATGAAACGAGAGAGAGAGAAAAATGAAACGAGAGAGAGAGAAAAATGAAACGAGAGCGAGAGAAATGAAACGAGAGCGAGAGAAATGAAACGAGAGAGAGAAATGAAACGAGAGAGAGAGAAATGAAACGAGAGAGAGAGAAATGAAACGAGAGAGAGAGAGAGAGAGAAATGAAAAAGAAATGAAAGAGAAAGAGCTCATTCAGCTTAATCTCCCTCGTTTTTCTAAAACACCAAAGCAAAAAAGAAAGCAAATCATCTGACATTTTAGAATCTAAATCGAAAATTGGATCTTTTTTCTTTTGTTCAATTTTGTGAGACTTGAGATTCGAAACGATTATTAACCGACAAGGAACACGTGCGTGTGTGCGTGTGCGTGTGCGTGTGCGTGTGCGTGTGCGTGTGTGTACGCGCTTGTACGTTTGTATATGATCGCTTCTCCGTTTGTGTGTGTGCGTGTGTGTGCTTTCTTATTTGTGTGTACCTATTTACAAGGACAACGTTAGAGACGAGGTCGGTGTTTCAAACGGGGAAAATCCAGCTCCGCAAAGAGGGGGGGGGGGGCACTCACTCTGAATTGGGGCAACAATTTCAATTCTCTTTCACTGACCGAGGACAGAAAAGATTAAGTATGGCATCAGAACAGATACTACACTTCGCATTATTTATTTGTCAAAAAATAAATATAAAAAATGCATTTGAACAAATTAGGCACAAGGCCATCAACAGTGTGAGGTTGTCATCCACTGTCTTTCAACAAGGCTTCCTTAAAGGAAGGGTAAAATTAATTGCCCGAACAGAACAGTTTTGCACCACTTTTATGTCCCCTTACGAAGATTAAAATCAAGGGAAGCCTTAAATTTATAACATGATTTTGATTCTGAAAAAAAAATATCTAACATTTAAAGTTTAAGCTTAAGGGGTCTTAAGAAGAAATTGAAGTTCAGGGAATCTTCTTTAATTGGTGTCTAATGAATAGGGATCAAATTCAATGTAAATCTGAAATATTTGAATTTTCAAATCGAACGTTGTATCCATATTATGTCCCCTAAAAACCCCTTTCAAATACCCCAAAGAAAATGAAATTTGGGAAATATTTATTAGTTGATGTTCAATACATATTAAAATTTCAGTTTTTTTTCCACTTCCTTTTTATACCCTTTGCATAAAACTAAATATAGCCCACATTACCCACCTCTTTACGCCGAGGAGCGGTATTCCAAAGTTCATAATGTTAGGTTAGTTAGTTTATGAGTGAATCCTGTACATAGAAATATAAATATACAAACTTATCTAACTTTAAAAATATAGAGATTTAAAAATTTGTGGGGAGTGGGACAACAAACACTAGTTAGTAAGACGCAACTATTTTCAAGGAAGTGTGGTTTTTGTGTGTGTACATGTGGGTTTGATTTGATAGTGTGTGTGTTGAATCTATGCTTTTGTAAGGGTGTTTACTTCAGTGTGTGTGGGGGAGGGTGGGTAGCGTATGAATACGTTTACTTGTGTGTGTGTTCCTATGTGAATACACACACGTTCATTAAGAGAAAGAAGAGAGAAGAGAGAAGAAGAAGAGACTGAAAGAGAGGAGAGGGGAAGAAGAAAGAGGGGGGGAGAAAGAGGGGGAGAAGAAAGAGGGGGAGAAGAAAGAGGAGGAGAAAAGAGAGGGGGAAGGAAAAGAGAGGGGGAAGGAAAATAGAGGGGGAAGGAAAAGAGAGGGGGAAGGAAAAGAGAGGGGGAAGGAAAAGAGAGGGGGAAGGAAAAGAGAGGGGGAAGGAAAAGAGAGGGGGAAGGAAAAGAGAGGGGGGAAGGAAAAGAGAGGGGGGAAGGAAAAGAGAGGGGGGAAGGAAAAGAGAGAGGGGAAGGAAAAGAGAGAGGGGAAGGAAAAGAGAGAGGGGAAGGAAAAGAGGGGAAGGAAAAAAGAGGGAGGAAAAGAGAGGAGGAGGAAAAGGAGGAGGATAAGAGATAGAAAGAGAGGAAAAAAAAAGAAAAAGAAAAAGAAAAAAAAGAAAAAGAAAAAAAAGAAAAAGAAAGAAAAAAGAAAAGAAAAAGAAAAGAAAAAAGAAAAAAAAAGAAAAAAAAAGAAAAAAGAGAAAATTCTATCGTAAAATATATTAGAATAATTCAGAGTGTCTCACACACCTACAACAAAAGTATTCAAAAATCACAGCCTGTTATTAAGTCGGACCAGACAATTGGTTTCGGCTATTTTGATCCCAGCCGAGTTGAACAGACAGAATTTATTACACACCATGTTTATATATTTAGACGAGGGGTCTCAAACATGCAGGGCGGCCAGCTGGCCACATGCGGCCCGCGCACACTCTTTCTGCGGGCCACGAAATAAACATTTTCGCGACCAATGTTTTTTTGCCTTCCTAAAATTGTAATAAGTTTGTCTTCCATACCTTTGCACTTATAATATTGGACTTGACCTTGAACCCAACACAGTGCAAACAGCGACAACCCATAAAATATAAGGTCAGTCGGATACGCTCTAGTTCCTCCCCAGGTAGTGGAAGAAAAGCATGCCGGGGCCAACTCTTTGATTGGATGCCCCAAAGACTTAAGTATAAGTCCTAGTACAGAGAAATAATATAAGAAAAGGAGATAGTTTGAACACGATTGGATGCTCGTGGTCATTATCCACCCTAAATCTGTGAATGTGATTGCCATAGTTTATTCAATCTTATATATGTGTGTGTGTGTGTGTGTATATATATATATATATATATATATCATACATCTGTATGTATGTGCGTTTCTACACCCATAACTTTCTTAGCTGAGTTGAAACTAGGTTTACAGATACATATTGATAAGGCGCACAAAGTGATGTGAGTCAGCAGTGACAAGTGTGCAGTCTAAGAAGAGCACAGAGTGTACTCTGACCAGTTCTAAGAGGGGGGGTGGAGAAGATGAGAAAAGAGAACAGGAAAAGATAAAAGAGTGAGAAGAGAAAAGTAAAAACAGAGAAACAAGAGAGAAAAAAGAGAAAAGAAAAAGGTAAGAGAAAAGAGTGAGAAAAAAAGTGAGAAAAAAAGAGTGAGAAGAGAAAAGAGTGAGAAGAGAAAAGTGAAAGGAAAAGAATAAGAGAGAAATTAAGAGAAAAAGAGAAAAGAAAAAAAGGAAAAAAAGAAAAGAAAGAAAAGAAAAGAATGAGAAGAGAGAAAAGAAAAAAAAGAAAAGAGAAAAAAGAATAAGAGAGAAATGAAGAGAAAAAGAGAAAAGAAAAAAAAGAAAAGAGAAAAGAAAAGAATGAGAAAAAATAAAAAAAGAAAAAAAAGAGAAAAGAAAAGAATGAGAAAAGAGAAAAAAAGAAAAAAGAATGAGAAGAGAGAAATGAAGCGAAAAAAAGAAAAAAGAAAAGAGAGAAAAGAAAAGAATGAGAAGAGAGAAATGAACAGAAAAAGAGCAAAGAAAAAAAAGAAAAAAAAGAAAAGAATGAGAAGAGAGAAATGAAGAGAAAAGAAAAAAAAGAGAGAAAAGAAAGGCGAGCTAAAAATGGTATCCAGAAGAAACTAGGTTAGTGAAAGCAATAAAAAAACAACGTCCAACCAATAATGAAGGCAGTCTGTTTGCACAGCGGAAATCTGTTACATTTCAGACAATTATATACATCATCATCATCATCATCAAGTGCTGGCCGGTTATGTCTGCACTCATACTAGCTGTAGTAAGCGCCAACAAAGCCCCCCCCCCCCCCCCCGTTTCCTCTGCCTGTCTAATGAAAAAAAAAAAAAACTCCTTTGGAGCTTTTTTGGGGGGGGGGGCAAGATCTTTGTCCTCAGTCCAAGGAGGATATCTTCATGGCTAATAGTTATCATCCATGTAGCCATCAGCAATAGCTACCCCCGCCTTTTTTTATTATTGGATTCATCACTTATTTAGGCTATGAGCCACTCGAGGATTAGATGAAAATGATTGCCAGTCGAAAGATGAGGAGCACTATGGGAGTACTAACATTGATCAATGGTAGAATTGCAGAAACGTATCTGTAATCTGATTTGCACCACCTTTTCTTCTTCTCTGTACTCTCTCACACACAGACAGACGTGATGTTGCTAGTCTCAGTCTTTTCTATAAATACTATTATGACAGGTGTTCTTCGGAATTATCTGATCTATTCCCTGCTTCTATTGTTCCAGCTCGTTTGACTCGTTGGTCTAGTGGTCTTCATTAATTCGCTGTTTTGATACCTCATTGTAATACAGCTTCCTTTCTAGGAACTGCAGGCTTGTGGAACTCTCTTCCTGCTTACTGTTTTCCTCATACCTATAATCTTAGTCTTTTCAATAGGCATCTCCTGTCTTTGCGATAATCATATTTCGTTCTTGTTAGCTCCTTACATCAAGTGGCTTCACGCCTTGTCTGGAGCGATTTCCCTAAATTTTTCTTTTTCTTTTCTTTTTTTTTTTTTAATAAATTTCATTACTTA
>OY744553.1:46543377-46565877 GCA_963556195.1 Sepiola atlantica | reverse complement strand
AGACCAACAAGCATGCCCACAACACAGTCAACTCTCTGAAGGCTGCCATCGTGGAGGCGTACACCACAATAGACAAAGACATGATCGCCAAAGCATGTGACTCATTTCACACCCGCTTTGAGATGGCGGCGATTCCATTGAAAAACAATGTTGTATGTAACTCTAACGTTTGCTAAATAACCTGTCGGGTCTCTGCATATACAACTTTCGTTTTGTTTTTTTGGGTCAAGTATCAGATTTGCATCAACACCCTGTATATAGGTGTACCCATCCGGCATTGTAAGGAAGTCTTTAATTTCATTTTTGTTTCAATTGCATAGTCATAGTTGGCCTTTTGGCTAAGATCAAAGTGTAGTATCTGTTCCGACAGATACTGCACCCCATAGACTGGTATGGTCTTGATTTACGCCGGTCTATGGGTCTGTCCTGTGCAGTTCTAGGAGGTCCACCCTCCCAGGCTTTGCCTCCCCTCTTTGGGGTGGAGTAAGTTTATTGCTTACTGTCTGAGGCGCCCCTACCAGGGAATGTTGACGGGGCTGCCCAGGCATTTTTTGTAGGTCAGAGTGCTCACCTTCTCGGGCGCTGGCTTTTCAAATCCCACTTTCCCGACCTTGTGTCACATCTTACCTTGTGGGAGGAAGATAAATAAAATAGTCATAGTTGATGGTGTCTGAGTTATTTCCAACAGTTCTTTCTGGTATTTGTTCTCAGGACTTGCTGCTATACTGGACATTCAACTTTTTACAGATGGTCCAGTGGAGATATTTACACACTCCATTGTGTCGCATTGTATAGTAGCCGCCCCCCCCCCCCCAACAGAACCTGACAACTTGTTGTCAGGTGGCTCACATTCTTGTTATTTTTGACATAAGCCAATAGTCCTCAATGTTTCAAATGAACTTGCAATGAAACTGCATCCGGTAGTTCGACCCCAATCTGAGTGCGGGGAGGACTTTGGGATATGTAGAGTAATCCGGTGGGTGCTATTTCTTGTTTTTACTGATGGGCCACCACTTATCAAGGCTCGGGCCCCACTCGAGGATAAGGGTTAAGGAAGTCGTCAGTTGGACGATAGAGTATCGGAAAGAATGGGTGGAAAGGGCAGAAGATTAATTAAGACGAATTGATGATCCAACAAGTATTTGTTTACATTAGACTTGAAGACGACCATGTTGTAGTCGGTTGGGAAGCAGTCTCATACTATCTTGTTTCACTTCTTCTTGTTTTCTGTAATATGTCCACCAGTTAAGGTGCACCTCGTGGTAATACAGCGTTTTGGGTACTATGGATGTGGGTGGAGTCACTCCTCAATTACCATTACTCCCAGGTCCATTCTGACCTGGATTCGTTGTACCTCTCCAGCCCTGTCTATCGTTTCCAGACATGAGGATGAAAGTTAAAGAAGTTGTCATTTGGACGATGACCACCACCACGAGAGAATTTGGAAATGGGCAGAAGATTATTTAAGAGGAATTGATTATCCAAGAGGACGGCTCAACAAGTATTTGTTTACATTAGACTTGAAGATGACCATGTTGTAGTCAGTTGGGAAGTAAACTGGTGGTATTTGGTTCCACTGATGAGATGCTCTAGGGGTTAAAGAGGTCGTCAGTTGGACGATGATCGGCACCACAAAACGATTGAAAACTGAGCGGAATTGAAAGAAGATCATTTAAGAGCAATTGATTATCCAAAAAGACGGCCCAACAGAAAGTCGAATAATCCAAATAATATCTTAATTTAATTAATTTAATTAATATTAATAATTTACGAGAATGAACGCCACTACGAGAGGGTTAGAAACAATTATTAATTATCATTTTTATAAAGAATTAAAGAGATTTATCATACTGCCATTTAATTTACATACGTGTTTATGGTGTAACAGACGCAAGTATGTAAATTAGACGACGATGCCGGAAAAAAAAAAAGAAAAGTATTTTTTACTTTCATATTATTATTATTATTTACTCACTAAGTGTCTTTTTTTTTTTTTACTTATGATCTACCACTTATCAAGGCCGGGGGGGGGGGGCACTCGAGGATAAGGGTTAAAGAGATTGTCAGTTGAACGATGATCGCCTCCACAAGAGGACCGGAAAGAATAGGTGTAAAGGGCAGAAGAAAAATTAATTATCCAAGATGACGACTCAACAAGTACTTGTTTACATTAGACTTGAAGACGACCATGTTGTAGTCGGTTGGGAAACAGCATTATGGTATCTTGTTCCGCAGATGGGATGGTCTAGGAAAAGAAACCTTGTTCATATGAGGTCCATTTGGTTTTTGGTAAAGAGGGAAAGGGGAATTTCCCAACCTAGGGGGCCGACCCCCCCCCCCCCCCCACCTCCCAATAGATGAAGAGAGAGCAGCACACACACAAAAAAAACGACTGTGTTCCTAAATAACTCGTCAGTTTCAACGAAGAAAGTCAAAATTACGAGACTCCGAGTGCATATTGGGATGGGGGGGGGGGTAGAAGTTCCGTGATGAGACAAAAGTCATCTAACTCCCCTACCCCATCACGAATTGCTTGAAGTCTTAGCCTTCACAGCAAAATTAACATTTTCAGTTTTCAAAGAGAAATGTCATAAAACGAAAAGTCTGTTTTTTTTTCGTATTAGAAAAAATAAATTTAAAAAAAAAAAAGTGGATTTCGATAAAAAGAAATATAAAATAGAAATGTTAAAGTGTTAAAATTATCACAGTTTATTCGCTATTTAAAATTGGCCGTGTGGTTAAGGTGTCGGATTTGAGTTGTAAAATACTCGTAATCCGGGGTGACGAATCGCATCACCGGTAGTGAATAGTCATATCTCTATGCTGATGAGTTCCGGTTTAAGGACGAAACGTATACGTACATAGATAATAAACAATAACAAATATTTATTTATTTGTTATTATTAATTATTATTATTAATTATTTAATTATTTTTATTATTATTTTTATTATTATTAATTATTATTTTTTATTATTATTAATTATGTTTTATTATTATTAATTATTATTAATTATTTTTTATTATTATTAATTATTATTAATTATTTTTATTATTATTATTATTATTAATTATTTATTATTATTATTATTATTATTATTAATTATTTTTTATTATTATTATTATTAATTATTTTTATTATTATTATTATTTTTTATTATTATTATTAATTATTTTTTATTATTATATATATATATATCAGAGAACTCATTCATGAGAGGCTTTAGCGATTTAAATGGAAAAGCATTTTTTTTTCTGGATTAAAAGAAAAAAGCGGAATTCCACTTTCTTGATCATTCAAGTCCAGTGATCTTGACGTAGCTATCATCATTGTCGACTGTCCTTGACGACGGCGGCGACAAACTCGTCGGTCCTAACGGCGAAGAACGAGCTTTGTGGGCTTTTCGTGAACTCATCCTTGTTCTCACACTTCTTCCAAAAGATCCCTGACCCATGGTCCCCTTGAACCAAAACCAGGCCATCACTTCCATAAGGGTCTCTGGAAATGGGTAAAAAAAAAAAAAAAAAAAAAAAAAAAAAAACTTTCGTTGGTTTTAAAACTGTCGGGTCTCTGCATATACAACATTTGTTTTTATTGCCTTTTTGTCAAGTGTCGCATGGTGCTGCAACACCCTACATATCACGTGGTAATTTGATATGGCCGTGAGGGTACAGTGAAAGCGTGCAGATACAAAGGTGGCTCTGTGAACCGGGTTCGCGCCTTATGACTATCTGAAATTATCACTTCAATAAGTTCGACACGTCGTCTACGCACTAAAAAAACTCCGGAGAATCTGTTTATATAACAGTGCTCAATGACAAACACATTTTATTTATACAAACATAGCATGGCTACACATTCGCGATATGTTTCAGTCATAGCTTTAACAAGCAACAACCTCCTAAGACTAAAAAAAACAAAAACAAATAAGTCCTTTTCCTATGCTTTCGATATGAAAACAGATAAAGGACATTTCTTTTCGGCCTGATGAGGCCGTTCCTTATTAAAACTCCGACTGAAACATGTGCCCGAATGTGTAGAAATGCAATTTGTATAAATAAAACTCATATATATATATATATATATATATATATATATATATACATATACACATGCATACATATACACATGCATACATATACATATACACATGCATACATATACACATACATATACACGCACAATAAGGAAGAGAAAAAAAATCAATGCGGTATCTGAGTCATATCTCAGTATAATAAATTACAATGCCAGGCTGTTTCTTTTCAGAAAAGCATCACGACGTTGTGTAAACTGGCGGTACATAATCTTCCCGCTTTCTTCACTTGCCTTTGTTATGCACTTATAAATAACTAGCATGGTTACCCGGCGTTATCCAGGAGCATAGACAACAAAATAGAACAGTTAAAAAGTGTGTATAACATCTTTTTCACTCTCAACCACCTACCCACCCTCTCTATATCACCCCTTCCTTTTTTCTGGCAATTTGGGGATTAAAAAAAAAAAAAAAAAAAAAATCGTTGACGAATTACTACATAATAACATTAAAAGATCGCTCTAAATGTCGACCCCCCTCGACTAATCCTGTTCTGGGTGACCCTAAAAGAATGAATATTTTTTAATGTGTCTAGAGGCAATACCGAAAAAGAATATACCGGCTTTGTGGGTGTGGCTTGTGTAGTTTTTCACTTTTAGCTAGTCACAGACAACTTTCCTTTATATAATAGATGAATATCACATTCTCCATTCAATTTGAGCCTTTTGGGGTGAAAGTACTCCTTTAAAAATTAAGTTTAGATAGGATTTTCAAATTAAATTGAATTTTTACGGTATCTTTTGTTTATTAAATTTTTAGATGAAAGTACAGAATAGTTAAGAATGTGTTTATAAATAATAATGTTATTATTTCAACACGGCCGGTAAACTGCAGAAGTAACTTAAGCGTTAGACGACCAGAGCCCCATACGGAGATGCTTGGTCGCCGCATCTAAAAATACAATCTTTCTCGCTTAAAAGCGCGGGGAGGGGAGGGGAGGGGAGGGGAGGGCAGAAAATTCGCTGGTTGAGATTTTTCAAAACAAGACAGATCTCCTCTCCCTCCACCTCTTTGAAAGGATGGCGTTATACAATCTTCCCTGCGATTTTATTATTATTATTATTATTATTATTATTATTATTCTATAGTAACCTGTCGAACATGTAAAGCCGTAACTCGGTCTAGCCAGGAGCAAAGTGTTCTGATATTACACTTAATCTTTTCTGTCTTCGCTCAGTGAAAGGGAAATCCTTCAAGACTGAGTCAATAATCCCCTCAAATCCACAGTGGCCCTTTTTGGGGAGCTGGATTTTCCCCAAATAATAAAAAAAAAAGAAAAAAAAGACCTTGTGTTTAACTGCCCTCGTGGGAGGGAGGGAGAGATAGATAGATATGGACAGGCTGAGAGAGAGAGAGAGATAGATAGATATGGACAGGCTGAGAGAGAGAGATAGATAGATAGATATGGACAGGCTGAGAGAGAGAGATAGATAGATAGATATGGACAGGCTGAGAGAGAGAGATAGATAGATAGATATGGACAGGCTGAGAGAGAGAGAGAGATAGATAGATATGGACAGGCTGAGAGAGAGAGAGATAGATAGATATGGACAGGCTGAGAGAGAGAGAGAGATAGATAGATATGGACAGGCTGAGAGAGAGAGAGAGATAGATATGGACAGGCTGAGAGAGAGAGAGAGAGAGATATGGACAGGCTGAGAGAGAGAGAGAGAGAGATAGATAGATATGGACAGGCTGAGAGAGAGAGAGAGAGAGATAGATAGATATGGACAGGCTGAGAGAGAGAGAGAGAGAGATAGATAGATATGGACAGGCTGAGAGAGAGAGAGAGAGATAGATATGGACAGGCTGAGAGAGAGAGAGAGAGATAGATAGATAGATATGGACAGGCTGAGATAGAGAGAGAGAGATAGATAGATATGGACAGGCTGAGAGAGAGAGAGATAGATAGATAGATATGGACAGGCTGAGAGAGAGAGAGAGATAGATAGATATGGACAGGCTGAGAGAGAGAGAGAGAGATAGATAGATATGGACAGGCTGAGAGAGAGAGAGAGAGAGAGATATGGACAGGCTGAGAGAGAGAGAGAGATAGATATGGACAGGCTGAGAGATAGATAGATAGATAGATAGATAGATAGATAGATAGATAGATAGATAGATAGATAGATAGATAGATAGATAGATAGATAGATAGATAGATAGATTGAGAGAAAAAGCGTAGAGAGGGATGAAAAAGAGAGAAAATGAGATATGGTAAAATAAAAAGTGTCCACTTCATAATGGCCGCCGTATCGGAAACCGGAAATGGCAAACCTGTGTTTAAAAATCCCCAATTATGTTTTAGGCCGGATTTTTTTTTCTTTTAAGAATTTGTTTAATTATTAATAAAATCAAACTGTTTTTTTTTCTATATTTGGAATTTTTTTTTCTTCTTAAATAGTTTAATTATTAATTTTTAATAGTTTAATTATTAACCAAATTTGAAGCTTTAGCTTAAGGGGTTTTAAGAAATTAGATCTTGCTTAATTGGTAATGACTATGGATCAAATTTAATGGCAATTGGAAATATTCGAATTTTCAAATTAAAGGTTGTGCCCATATTATGACCCCTAAAACTCTTAAAATACTTCAGAAAGAAACTGAAAGAAAAACAGAGATCTCAGAGAGAGATCTCAGAGAGAGAGAAAGAGAGAGATCTCAGAGAGAGAGACAGAGATCTCAGACAGAGAGAGAAAGAAAGAGAGAGAGATCTCAGACAGACAGAGAGATAAGATCTCAGACAGAGAGAGAGAGAAAGAGAGAGAGAAAGAGAGAGAGAGAAAGAGAGAGAGAGAAAGAGAGAGAGAAAGAGAGAGAGAGAAAGAGAGAGAGAGAGAAAGAGAGAGAGAAAAAAAGAGAGAGAGAAAAAAAGAGAGAGAGATCTCAGACAGAGAGAGAGATCTCAGACAGAGAGAGAGATCTCAGACAGAGAGAGAGAGAGAGAGAGATCTCAGACAGACAGAGAGAGAGAGAGAGATCTCAGACAGACAGAGAGAGAGAGAGATCTCAGACAGACAGAGAGAGAGAGAGATCTCAGACAGACAGAGAGAGAGAGAGATCTCAGACAGACAGAGAGAGAGAGAGAGATCTCAGACAGACAGAGAGAGAGAGATCTCAGACAGAGAGAGAGAGAGATCTCAGACAGACAGATCTCAGACAGAGAAAGAGAGAGAGAGAGAGAAAGAGACAGATCTCAGAGAGAAAGAGAGAGAGAGATCTCAGACAGAGAGAGAGAGAAAGAGAGAGAGAGGAAGAGAGAGAGAGGAAGAGAGAGAAAGAGAAGGAGATCTCAGGCAGAGAGAGAGAAAAAGAGAGAGAGAGAGAGAGAGAGAGAGAGAGGGGCAGATGTTAGAGAGTTGATTTGCGTATCTGTTCCATATTGCCGCTCAACCACCGAGTAAATGCAAGCCTGCTTTCGTGAGTCTCACGTGCGTGGCCTCGCGCCACACTTAGCCAAGCCGAGTGAGAAAGCGAACAGCAGTCATTCATTCCCATCGCAGACGTGCGTAGCAAGGGTTAACAAACGGGTCGCCAGATTGTGTACAGAGTCGTTGTAGTAGTAGTAGTAGTGGTAGTAGTAGTGGTGGTAGTAGTAGTAGTGGTGGTGGTGATAACGGGTTCAATTCTCACCGGGGTGGAGTGTGTGTGTGTGTGTGGGGGGGGGGGAGTCTTCTTGCGCCATTGTTAAAAAAGAAAGAAAGAAAAAGCACCACTCATTCAAATGAGACATGCATGTGGACGCGTTCATTTACTATGTTCGACCTATCCTTGCTCGGAGCTCAACACTAGTGTCCTTGTGCCTTACAATGAGATATGTGTAGAGGGGAAACAAGTCGGATACGCTTGGCATAAAATGTGTCTTCGAAAAACATTAAATTTGTATTTCAGATATTAAAGTTTTTTTTTAAATTAACAGAATAGCAAAATATGCTAATTATATATATATATATATATATATATATATATAAAGTGACAGAAACAGAGATGTTGAGAGAGGGGGGTTGAGAGAGATAGAGAGGGGGTGAGAGAGATAGAGAGGGGGGGTTGAGAGAGATAGAGAGGGGGGTTGAGAGAGATAGAGAGGGGGTGAGAGAGATAGAGAGGGGGTGAGAGAGATAGAGAGGGGGTGAGAGAGATAGAGAGGGGGGGATTGAGAGAGATAGAGAGGGGGGATTGAGAGAGATAGAGAGGGGGGGTTGAGAGAGATAGAGAGGGGGGATTGAGAGAGATAGAGAGGGGGGATTGAGAGAGATAGAGAGGGGGGTGAGAAAAAAGTGACAGAGGGAGTGATATAGAGAGGGGGGGGACAGTGTGACAAATATACAGTCCATATTATTTTTTTTATTGATCACCAACTCAAAGAAATTTAATGTTTTTATTTTTTTTTAAGATGTTAATTAAATTAGTTAATAATTTCTTCTTCTCAGCTAATTATTTTTTTTTAAATATTTTTCATCTGTCGAGAAAAATGCAAGAACTTAAAACTTCAATCAAACTTTTTTTTTTTCATTTTGAACAAAAGAAAAAAAAAATCGATCTTTTCATTTTTGTAAATTTAACTCAAATAAAAAAATATTCATAAAAAAATATTTCACTGAAAAAGACAACAAAATGAATATTTTTTAATAATTTTATACATTTTATTCATTTTTTTAAAAAGTTAATTGGGTTTGTACTAATTTATTTCAACCTACCCATAAAAAAAAATGCAAACATATTTAGATGTCTTTTTTATATATTTATCTAATTAAAAATATATATAATTTTTAAATTTATCTGAAATTTTAATTAAATTACGAATTCCGAGGAAATTATTCTTTACCTTCAGTAAAATTTACGATAAAACCAAAAAAATAATTACATTTCTTTTTTTTTTAAGTAAAAATAAATTATAATAAAGTTTTAAAATTTTATTTAAAATTTTGATACTTATCCAGATTAGGACCCAAACTCAAATCGACTTGGTGTAGGTTAGGTTTATTTTGGGTCCCAATCTATATAAGTACCAAAATTTTGATAGACTTAAAAATTTTATGTAGGTAAAATAGAAAATATACACTGCATCATGGCCGCCACATCTGAAATCGGAAATTGCAAACTCATTAGTTTAGGCCACATAGCTCTTAGCGGAATTTTTATTTTTACAAAAAAAACAGTTGAATTTATTATTTGTTAAGAATTGTTTGTTATTTTGAACTATTTTTAAAATATCTAAAAAAAATTAAGAAAAAAAAAAAAAATTTTTAAAAACATTCCAATTATAAAAAGTTTTATTTTATTATTTGTCAATATTAATTAAACAAATTGTTGAAAACAAATTATTTAAAAAAAAAAAAAAATTTAAAAAAAATAAATAAATAAAAAAAATCGGCCTAAAATATAATTGGAAATTTTTTGGCTTAACACCGATCACAATTCTCAATTATGTAAGTATGGCGGCCAATGCGATAGAAGTGGATACCTTCTATTTTTCCGCCATGTATTTAGCTGCCTTTTTTTTGTTGATACTGTTGATCGCGCGGATAATATTACTAAAAATGCGATTGCTTAGTCCGCGGGGTTGGAAATAAGCAAAGAATACCACAAAGTGAAAAATGAGACCAGTACAGGATTCTTTGCTTATTTCCAGCCCCGCGGAAATAGTAATATTATCTGCGAAAAAAATAGCATAAAAAAAATCAGTTAATACATAACATACTGTATACTGTCGCAAATAAATTTCTAATATTAGAACAGAGACTTAGGTACTCCTCCAGATTAGGACCCAGGCAAACCCTAACCGACGTCAAGTCGTTATATGGATAATAAGTAACAAGAGTTTCAGTTAGAAATACTTTTAAATTTGTTTAAATAAACTTTAGAAGCTAATAAATAAATAAATAAATCATGAAAAAAATATTTTCATTGGTTTTTAACGAGTATTTCAGTTTTAATGGCATTGATTTTAATCGTATCTATTTTTTTTTTTTACTCGTATTTTGTTAAATAATGTTGATCATTTTAATAGTATTGATTTTTAATTCGTAATTTTTAAGGGCAAAATTCTATCCCCGCACCCTTAATTCCCACCCCAAGAAAAATAAGAAGTTGTCAAGAAGTGAACGATCATTACCGTTCGGTAGCCCGGAAGTAGGTGATCATTTTACGTTAAATTTATATAGGAAACTTATCCAAACTGATATTTTTTATTTTTACCGCCGTTTTTTTTTTTGGGGGGGGGGGTAAACACATGTAATCGCCTAAAAAAGAATTAATATTTCATTGTTTAAAAAAAAAAGTTTATATATTCTTACCCCACCCCGCCCCCAATCAAATACTTATTTTTTTTTAAAATAATTTATTTAAAAATTATTTATTTATTTATTTTACACCAAGGTGCTGGTGCAGATTAGGACCCAAGCTAAAATTGACCTTAGCGTTGTTACGGTTAGGTTTATCGTTACGGTTCAGGTTAGCTAGGGTCCCAATATGCACCAGTACCAAATTAAAAACTTTTATATTTTCCGGAAAAAAAATAAATAAATAAAATAAAACCAATTTGATTTATTTATTTTTCTAAAAGAAATTATTTAAAATAAAAATAAAAATACAAAACTTTTCCTTACAACAAGTTTTACATAAAAAAGATTTTGACTTTTTAAAAATTATGACCGTTTGGTGCAGTCTATTGGTTGCGACTTGCTGTCGTGAATTCGGAATAGCGGCACCCTGGCTATACGGGTCGTCTTTTCTTCTGATGAGCCAAAATCGTTTCAGCCTTCCCTTTATTTAATTTTTGATTTCAATAAATAATTCAACGTCCCAAGATGGAGTATTGCTGCCCCATTGGGGGGGGGGGGGTTGCTGCTCAGAGCACTCTTTCTGCTTCGGCAGAGTCTAAAATTGACTTCGAAATCTAGTGGGGGATGATCTCTTAACCCTTTTCTCAGAGAAGAGATGCTGCTAGTCTTTCTCTACTCTATCATTATTTCCATGGGAGGAGCTCGACTGAGCTCCGATCGCTGCTCTCCCTGTAAAACAACCACAGCAAGAACTCGTTTTCCTACCACCTACAAAAAAACTTTCCTTTCTTTCTCTGTATATACCGTTTGGTGCAGGAGAGACAGAATATTGATTGCGGCTTGCTGTTGTGAATTCGGAACAGCGGCACCCTGACTACCTTCTGATACACCATTGATTTTAAATGGTAATGGATTTTATTACCAGTAATTCGGTTATACTATTAAAATAAAATAGCATTTTTTTTACATCAATACAAGTCTATAAACAAACAGTACCCATCTTTTAAATCAATACACCTACATAAAGTACACGTTAAACTCGATACTAATAAATTAAATAGTCAATTCCATTTAACAAATACTAGTTACCAATTCACAACTATCTAAAAATGGTATTGATTTTAATAGTAATGCTTTCGACTAGTATTCATTTTGGTAAATTTATAGAAGTGCACCTTTCGTATTTCGACCCCTAAAAAAAAAGTATCCTACTTTTTTGGGCAAATTACATGTAAACAGCTTCAACAAATATCCGCTAATAATAAAAATTATGAACATTTTTATTATTTTAGATTTTAGGAGGGGGGGTCACTTTCCTATATAAGTTATACGTAAAGTGAGCACCCATTTCTTGGCCACCGAATCTCACCTCTCGTATTTCGACCCCTAAAAAAAGTTTCTACTTTTTTTTGGCAAATTACATGTAAACAGCCATCCATAACAAATATCCGCTATGAAAAAAAAAAATGAAATTTTTTATTATTTTAGATTTTAGGAGGGGTGGGGGATCACTTTCCTATATAAGTTATACGTAAAGTGAGCACGCATTTGTTGGCCACCGAATCTCACCACTTGTATTTCGACCCCTAAAAAAAAAAAAAAGTTTCTACTTTTTTGGACAAATACATGTAAACAGCCTCAACAAATATCCGCGGTCGAAACACGAGAGGTGAGATTCGGTGGCCAACAAATGCGTGCTCACTTTACGTATAACTTATTATAGGAAAGTGACCCCCACCCCCTCCTAAAATCTAAATTAATAAAAATTTTCATAATTTTTTTTTATAGCGGATATTTGTTGGGGCTGTTTATATGTAATTTGCCCAAAAAAGTAGAAACTTTTTTTTTTAGGGGTCGAAATACGAAAGGTGCACTTCTATAAATTTACCTTCATTTTACTGGTATTTGTAAAAATAGTATTGATTTTTTTAATAGTACTGACTTCTAACTAGTATTTTTTTACATTTAAAATAGTTTTGTTTTTTTTTAACTAGTATTTTAAAACTTTAATCGGTATTGAATTTCAAATGGTAGTGACATTAAACTAGTATTTTATTTTCATTTTAAAAAGGTACTTCTGCAGTTTACAGACCGTGCTATTTTTTATATATAGGATTTTCAAGTTGAATTCAAATTTTACGGTGTCTTTTGTTTATTAAATTCTTAGGTGAAAGCACAGAATAGTTAACAAAGCTCCTCCGGGCATCTTTTACGAGACTCAGCAGAGTAAAAACGCTAAAAAAAACAAATATACAACAAATAAAAGTAACTGTCGTCGATAAAAGTTAATTTAAAACTGTCCTGTGATATTTGTTCGTATTTTTAAACCGTTCCAACTGCTATTTATTAGAAATCAATAGTTTTGTCACACGAACATGCAAATACAAAATGGCGCTTGCTCGTAAGAGAGTGAGTAGAAGACGCCATCTTGTCTAGAAAAAAGTACTAGTTGAAAATGAACAAGAATTTTTTTTTACATCTAATAAAACCCCATTTATAGTACGTAAAAATACAAACAAATATCATAGGTAAGTAGACAAATATCTCTTCTCGACGTAGGTTAAACTCACTTGTTGCATATTTATTTTTATAACCCCGTTCTCGTTAGTTTTTTGGACCCCGTTCGCGCCTCTGCTGAGCGTCGTAACATATACCCAATAAATGTTACCAAAGGCAAGATAAGTTACTCTTTTACTAACCTGGATAAGTTTATTTGTGTTTTAACATTTATATTAAAGCGTTTTTTTTTTGTCCACCTGTTCAGTTAAAACTAAAAGAAAAAGGGCTTATTAATCAGTCTCGATAATCGCTCAAAAAACGAAAATTAAACAAAACACTGGTAGAACATTACATTTTTCCACGATTGTTGACATTTATTATTTCTAACACTATTTTGTTTATTTTTCAATTTTCGACCGATTATCAAGGGTTCATGAACAGCCATTTTGTTTTTCGTTCTAACTGAACAGGTGGACACTAGAGTTGTTTTGAACAAAAAAAAAACATTCTAAAATACGATAAAACACAAATAAACTCATCCAGGTTAGTAGAAGAGTAACTTATCTTGCCTTTGGTAACATTTATTTGTTGCCTAATTGTTTGTTTTTTTACCCCTTTTTTTGTTTTGTTGGCTCTTGTTAAAAATGTCTATAAAGCTCTAATTTTGTATTGAGCACGTTTGAAATAAATACTGAAGAATACACACACATATTATATATATATATATATATATACACACACGTGTGATGAAAATATACTTATGGCATGTAAGCTACACAAAAATGTTTTTTTCTCTTGCGGGCTTAAATGCTTGATGGACTCTTCCGAGTTAAACACAAAAGTTTCTGTGTAACTTGCTAAGCTCTACTCGTGTGTTGAGCACTGTTCAAGTAAATATATTCTCATTAATTATTATTATTGGTAAGATTGTCGTTTCCCAAGCAAAATGGCGGACAATAAATCGTCTGCAGTTTTCCGATTTTTTGTTCGGCCTCACAAATGAATAATTTAGTTGGGTTTACTTATTCAGAGCAAGTAAACCCAAATAAATTGTTTTGGACTAATTTCCCAGCTGTATTTCGTTTTGTTTTTTTTAAATTAGTCCAAAACAATTTATTTGGGTTTACTTACTCATTTGTGAGGTCGGAAAACGGCAGACGATTTATTGCCCGCCATTTTGATTGAGAAACGACAATTTTACCTAATATATTATTATTCTCATATTCTCATACCAGTGTACACCCTCCGCCGAACACGACGGGGGAAAAAAAAGTATGTTTCGCCAATGTTCGCAGTAACATTCATATAAAATAACGTCTCACTCGGTGAAGTTAAAAAAAAAGAATGAAAAACGTATAAATCGGTATAGAAAAATAACGTCTCATTATGGAAATAGAGTGAATGATTTCTTTCCGAATTCATTTCAGACTGCGGAAGGGGATTGTCTGACTTGCTATTTGATGTATCTCTACACCTAAACACTTGAAATGGTTGTGTCCAGCAGGGTTTTTTTTACGCGCGTGACGGGAATGAAATACAAACACACATTGGTCTTTATTATAGAACGGAGGATTATTATTGTTGTATTATTCTCATATTATGAGAATGAAACAACAAGATAATGATATAATATATTTCATAATTATTATTTTGATATATTATATTATCTAATATCATTAATGGCATATATTATATTATTCGCATATTATTATCATATCATAGTGTCATATATTATATTATTCTCATATTATCATATAATATATCATTACTATTATCATATAATATATCATTACTATTATCATATAATATATCATTACTATTATCATATAATATATCATTACTATTATGATAATTTTCATATTGGATAGAGAGAAAAAATGAAGGAAGAAAGAAAAAGTTATTTTTCAAACACAAAAGTGACAAAAAGTAGGACAAAACACTTTAAAACCAAAATTTTTTTTTTTTTTCTATCGTGAATTAAAAAATAAACATAAGTAAAATCTAGAATTAAAGAAGAAAAAATCTAAAAGTCACATCTAAAAAAAAAAAAAAATTAAAAAATGTATAGGATAAAATGTTTAAAAAGGACTGCACATGGTTTGTTATACTAAACCTCGCCTTATCGGACATTGTGGCCCGGACGATTTAGCCTGGACAATTTGGGGCGGACATTGTGGCCACCAATTTTGAGGAGGGTAAATAAGTTAAAGTTAAATTAAAATAATTATTTTTCCTAAAACAATAAGGGGGGGGGATCTGCTGCACAAAAAATACGTATTATATTTTTTTATCAATAAACAACAAAAAAAAAAAACAGGAAACAAAAAAAATCAGTCATTAATCCCAACCCTAATAAAAAAAAATGTAAAAATTAAAAGGTAGCAATATGAGAAAGAAAGAAAAAAAAATCTAAAATTTAAAAGGAGTTCTGAAATTTAAAAAAAAAATATTTTTAGAAATGGTTACTCGTTCTGCCCTATATACTAACTAAGTGGCCACTGGTCAAGAACAGAGTTTTACGTTAAATTTATATAACAAAATTAACCTTCATTTAAAGTGTGCTTTTTTTTTTATATATATTTGTAGATTTACACTCCCAACAACAACAAAAAACATGGGATTCTATGACTGAACACCCTGAAAAAAAAATGGCGGAAAGAAAAAAACATTTTAGAATTTAGAATGGGTGATCACTGATCACTTTTATGTATAAATTTAACGTAAAATGATCCCCATGTTCGGGCCATTCTAAATTTTTTAAAGGAAGTTAACTGAATTTTATTAATATTAACCCTTAGTACGACTGGCAAGGTCGTAAAACCACACGTAATCACCTAAGTAGAAGAACCCAACACCCACAAAAAAAAAAACACAGAATTTATTTCCTAGAACAAAAAAAATGGGTAGAGTTAATGTCCTAAAACGCTGGAATGGCCCAGAAATGGGAACTCATTTTACGTTAAATTTATATGCGAAACTGATCCCCCACTCTAAGTTCTAAAATAATGGTGTGTTTTTTTGCCAAGCTTTTATGGGTGTTCATGCGTAATAATCGCCTAAAAAAGTAGAATCTTATTTTCTGGGAAGGAGGAGGGGGGGGGGGTAACTGAGTGTGTTAATCTGCAAGATTTTTAATCGACCTTTTTTTTTTTTAGAAAAATAAAATATAAAAATAATTCGCGGGCATTTTAACAAGAGCCAACAAAAAAAGGGTTAAAAAAAAAAAAATGGCGATTTAGCCGTTTCACAGCCCAAATGGCGGACAATGAATCGGTCGCTTTTTTTCTGACCTCACAAATAAATAAGTAAACCCAAATAAATTATTTGGTACTGATTTCAAATTTACCTTAAATTATTTTAAGGGAAATACATCTGGGAAATTAGTCCCAAATAAATTTATTTGGGTTTACTTACTCATTTGTGAGGTCGGGAAAAAATCAGCCAATTCATTGTCCGCCATTTTGGCTGTGAAACGACTAACTCGCCCAAATAAATGTTACCAAAGGCAAGAATAAACTATCTGGATAAGTTTTGTTTTTTTTTAACTTGTGCAGTTTGGTAAACAGCGGCAGATAATCCACAGGAAGTAACGACTAATAAATGAAAACATTTTAATAAATTTATTTAATAAAATAAAAAAATAATTGTCAAATTTCAAAAACTATATTTTA
Source organism: Sepiola atlantica (assembly GCA_963556195.1). Lineage (NCBI taxonomy): Eukaryota > Metazoa > Mollusca > Cephalopoda > Sepiida > Sepiolidae > Sepiola > Sepiola atlantica. The sequence goes on along the minus strand of OY744553.1, from coordinate 46,549,330 downwards.
ATACAATGTTTTGGACAAAATATTACTTTATTGAAAATAAACTTTTTTTTCTTTCAAAAACTAGATTTTATTAAATAAATTTATTAAAATGTTTATCTATTAATCGTTACTTTCTGTGCCGCTGTTTACTAAACTGCACAAGTGCCGTCTTTGTGTTTTAACTTATTTTGAAGTGTTTTTTTTTTTTTCAAAACAAAAATAGTGTCAACTCTTTAGTTAGACCGAGAAACAAAATGGCCGACAGTAGACGGTCACCAGAAGAGTGGCGATAATCTCTTAAAAATCGAAAATTAAACAAAATACTGGTAGAAAAAATACACAGTTCGGTTAAACATTACATTATAGGATGTGTTTCTAAGAGTATTTTGTTTAATTTTCGATTTTTGAGTGAGTATCAACACTCCCCAAGGGACCGGCTAAACAAAAATAATTAGAAAAACATCCAATAAATGTCACCAATCATGGGAAACTAATGTTCTACCAGTATTTTGTTTAATTTTCGTTTTTTGAGCGATTAGCCAAACTGTAATTTCAGCCATTGTTTTAATATTAATTTTGTTAATTCTTTTCGTGTTTAAAAACTTCGTTTTTGGGGGGGGGTTTTTTAATTTGGTAAATTAGTCGTTTCCCGCCTAAAATGGCGGACAACTGACGTCAATGAACCGTCTGTTTTCGACTTCACAAATGAGTAAGTAAACCCAAATAAATTGTTTGGGACTAATTTCCCAACTGTATTTTCTTTTAAAATAATTTACGGTCAATTTTAAATTAGTCCCCAAAAAATTATTTTGGGTTTACTTACTCATTTGTGAGGTCGGAAAAGAGCAGACGGTTCATTGATGTCAGAGTTGTCCGCCATTTTAGGTGGGAAACGACTAATTTACCAAAAAGGTTTTAGTATAATTTTTTTTTTTAATAAAATAATTATTTTAAGAAAAAAAAAAAACATTGCCGCAAGCGATTAAAACTTCGAATTAAAGTTTATTTTTCAAGACTTTAAAAAGTAAATTTAAATTTAATTTTTGGACTAGAATTACAATTTAAGACCAAACATTAATTTTATCTAAAATTCGAAAAAAAATATATAATTAAATTTTTAGATTTTCGGCATTGTTTACCGTTATTTAAGTTAAAAAAAAAAAAAAAGTTAATGTAAATTTATTTTTAGTTTTTGGTTCTTTAGTAGAATAGAGGCTCCACCGAAATATCGAGTGATTTTGAGGCCTTTAAATTGTTGACGAATGGAAAGTTAATTCCAAAATAAGAAATAAAGTTTACGAAAAAAAAGTCAAGTATTTTTGTTTATTTGTACAGCTAAAACACCGTCGGTACTTTTTTACATTAGGACCGGCGCTAACTTTGATCCTAACCCTAACCTTTGACCCTGACCCTAACGACGGGGGTCAAAGTTAGCGCGGGTCCCAATGTAAAAAAGCACCAAACAGTCAAAAAAATATTTCTAAAAAAAAAAAAAAAAAAAAAAATTTTTAAATAAATAAATTCTTTAAAAAAAAATATATAAATAAATATAAACTTAAAAGAAATTTCATTATTCGTCCAAAACGTCCGTTACCAAATTGTCCGCGTAGCGTTACAATATTTGATTATTTCATATATTAACCAAAACGTCCGGTGTACAAAATGTCCGCCTACCATTTTAGTTTATTACTATTTTTGTGTTTCATCGTTTTGTCCGTCGGCCAAAATGTCCGCCAGACAAAAAAAACGATCACGACGACTACGACGGCTTTCTTGTATGAAAGACTAAAGATAAAATGGAAGGAAAGGGGGTGAGAATGCAATTTTAGCTTATTTTTCTTATATATATACATAAAGCAACGATATAAATGGTATTTTTACTTACATTAGAACGTGTTTAGAAGTAAATCCAATTCTTTGGTGTGCGCTTAAAATCATTTTTTGTGTGCGTAAAAGAAATCCACGAAGTGCTTTTTCAGCAAGAGTGTAGATGATTATCCAAAACGTAATGTTTATGACCCAAATGGTGGGTGTGATGAAAACCCGGAACGCGACGACAACTACAGAGACGAAACGAAAAAACAGAACAGACAACGAAACGAAGCGGCATATCGATTTATAATTACCTCATTATATTTAAACGGTAATCATTACTATTGGCGACATCAAAATTACTTTTTTTTAAAATACTGTTGGCAAATTAGTCAAAAACAATTTACTTGCGTCTACCTACTCATTTTAAACCTATTTGCGTTATATATATATATATATATATATATATATATATATATATATATATATATATATATATATATGTATATATATATATATATATATATATATACATATATATATATACATATATATATATATCTGGACCGGCGGGACAGTTATAAAAGTGGGGGGGGGGCTCTCCTAAAAAGTGGGGGGGGCGGTTAAACACATGCATATATAACTTCATTATTGATGACCGTAAAGTGGGGGGGGGGAAGTAAAAAAGTGGGGGGGCTGGAGCCCCCTGCCCCCCCACCCACCCCGGTGCCGCCGTCCATATATATATATATATATATATATATATATATATATATATATATATATATATATAAGCCTTAAAAATTACAGTAAATATCGGTTCTGAGCAAAGTAGCCATTTTTAGTCAAAGGAAGTAAGGTCCCTAACGTAAACAATTGGATAAAACAAAATGGCTACTTTGCTCAGAGACGATATTTACGGTAACTTTAAAGGCTTATAAGTTATATTAAATATTTATTTTTTAACGCAAATAGGTCACACATTAGTAGGAAAACACCAAAATAAATTGTTTTTGACTAATTTACCATTCCTTTAAAATAATTTATGTCGCTAATAGTAATGATTATCATTCAAACTAGTGTACGCCCGCCGGGGGGGGGGGGGGAAACTTATGCTCTGCCAGTGTTTGCACTAATATTCATATAAAATCATAGAATTATGTAAGTAATTTAAGTTTTCATTTGCAAATTATTATTATCATTTCTGATGACCTAAAGAAAAAAATCACCGGCTAAAGTATAGTTTAGAGTTTTAAAAAACTCATAACATTGTCAGAATTTTTTTTTTTTTTAATTTTTCAGGAGAGGACATTTTGAATCATAGTGAATCATATTTCATAAAAAAAAAAAAAATTCAAGAAAAAAAATGTTTATATGAACATTTTTTTGTAAGATTAGCATTTATATAAACAAGTAAAAAATACATTTAATAACATATTACAGTTTTACATTGTATAAACGAAAGTTGAGACGACAGTGCGGAACGAGTTTTATTTACTCCTCTCCAGGAGTTAGGCACAAGGCCAATTTTATCCTACTCCCACAAGTAAGATGTGACCCAAGGTCGGGTCGGAAAGTGGGGGTTGAAAAGCCAGCGCCCGAGAGGTGAGCACTCTGACCATCAAAAATTGCCTGGGCAGCCCTGTCGGCATTCCCCGGTAGGGGCGCCTCAGGCAGTAAGCAATAAACTTACTCCTCCCCAAAGAGGGGAGGCGAAGCCTGGGAGGGTGGACCTCCTAGAACTGCACAGGACAGACCCATAGACCGGTGTAAATCAAGCCCCGAAGGCCAAGATAATGCCAGTCTATGGGGTGCAGTATCCATCGGAACAGATACTACACTTTGATCTTAGCCGAAGCCTTGTCCCACACCTATCTATACGAGCACCCCTAGCGATGGAGTATGCGTGGTACGGACGTATTTGCAGCATTGATAGTAACCACTTGGGGAGAATATCCAATGTAAAAACTGTAATATGTTATTAAATGTATTTTTAACTTGTTCATATAAGTGCTAATCTTAGAAATAAATTTTAAAATTGTTAAAAAAATTTTTTTACAAAATTATTATTTCTTTTGCTAAAAATAAAATGGAATATGATTCACTATAGTTCAAAATGTTCTCTCCTGAAAAAATTCCAAAAAATATTAATTTTTGACAATGCTATGAGTTTTTTACCGTAAAATATACTTTCGCCAAAACACCTACTTTTGAATTTTTATTTAGAGTGGAGCATTCCGAATTCGTTTCAGGCGGCGGGGGTTGTCTGACTTGTAATTTGCTTTCCAATGTAAGTCTTTCTAATGTTTGTTTGTTTGTTTTTTTGTTGTTTTTTTTTGTATTTTCAATATGATGAGACTGAACTATCGCGAGTTGACAAACAAAAACGTGAGTCACTTCTGATGACCTAAAAAACACCAACTTTGAGGTGTGAGTGGGTAACGGCTATACATTAAAAACTTATAAAAACATGAAAGACGCTAACGTTTGGTTTGGAAAGCAAAACAATTGTCACTCACTTAAAAAAATAAGAAAGAAAGAAAGAAAGCTTTAAAAAGAAAAAAGGGAAGACAAAAGAAAGAAAGAAAGAAAACGTCTTAAACTATCAAGATTTAAAAAGAAAAAAGAGAAGAAAAAGAAAGAAAGAAAGAAAACGTCTTAAACTAGCAAGCTTAAAAAGAAAAAAGGGAAGAAAAAAGAAAGAAAGAAAACGTCTTAAACTATCAAGATTTAAAAAGAAAAAAGAGAAGAAAAAGAAAGAAAGAAAGAAAACGTCTTAAACTAGCAAGCTTAAAAAGAAAAGAGAGAAGAAAAAGAAAGAAAGAAAACGTCTTAAACTATCAAGCTTAAAAAAGAAAAAAGGGAAGAAAAACGTATAAACCGGCACAGAAACAACTAAGGAAAAAAGAAAGAAAACGTCTGATTATGGAAATAGATTTTTATCGCAAAACACAAATTAAATGGCCGAATCTTAAAACTATCTGTTGTGACTTAGTAGGCCGGTAATAATCAAGACAAACACAGTTGTATAGTTAACAAAAGTGTATTAACAAAAGTATGTTACAGAAGGTATGCGTCCGATTCAGTGGCCATAACTGCCACCAATAACTGCCACGACGCTTAGTCGTAACTGCATTTATTGTGTCTGGGTAAGTCCATTTATTCCCGAAATAGGTAGATCAACTTACACCATAACACTAGACACCATCCTCGAGTGTGTTCGGTCTCTATGCACAAGGGTTTGTCAGGACAACCTGACATGAGGATACTTCACCCTAAAAGTAAACTCTGATCAAATATTCAAAATAACATAGTATTCGAAGCCCAAATAAGATCAACTCGGTATAGCTACATTTTGGCTAAGATCAAAGTGTAGTATCTGTTCCGATGGATACTGCACCTCATAGACTTGTATTGTCTTGGCCTTCGGGGCTTGATTTACGCCGGTCTATGGGTCTGTCCTGTGCAGTTCTAGACGGTCCACCCTTCCAGGCTTCGCCTCCCCTCTTTGGGGAGGAGTAAGTTTATTGCTTACTGCCTGAGGCGCCCCTACCGGGGAATGCCGACGGGGCTGCCCAGGCAATTTTTAAATGACCAGAGTGCTCACGTCTCAGACGCTGGCTTTTCAAATCCCACTTTCCCGACCCGACCTTGGGTCACATCTTACTTGTGGGAATAAGATAAAACTGGCCTTGTGCCTAACTCCTGGAGAGAAGTAGATAAATACTGGCTTATACAAGGAATGGTGCACCTTTTCCAAGTGATGTTGCTTCTAGTAACAGCACTTAGTTGGATACTCCACCAGACTAGATGAATTCTTGTCCTGGAATCCGGTAAGACTAAGAGATCACAAGAAAGATATAACATAGGTAACTGGTTAATTGACGAGAGGAAAATTAATGTTCTTAATTTCGTTACTAACATTTGCCAGGTAAAGGAGAACTTTAATGGAATATCTATGTATCTCATACAGATATCAAGTGTTAGCCCCAGGAAAAGGGCCCTATGATTTCTGAGAACTTCGACTGAAGTAAAATGAAACAAAAGAGCTTTAAGTAAAAATCCATCCATCTCATTAACCCTTATCCTCGAGTGGCTTTTAGCCTTGATAAGTGGTGACTCATTAGTATAAAAAATCCTCTCATAATATTCTTCATCATTC
>OY744553.1:46525877-46540877 GCA_963556195.1 Sepiola atlantica | reverse complement strand
CGGCATTAAATAACCCGAAAAGGGTTGATATGCCGTAGAACAAAACAACTAAACCAAACACCATGACTGGTGCTACCAGATCAGGCTGTCTGAAGATACTGGCTTCCTAACCTAAAATGCACCAAACATTGATGTTATTGTTTTTCTTCTCATTTCCCTTTGCAAAACTCAATCATGTTCTGTGTTACACCGGCCGTTCTTACACAGGAGAAACAACACCGGTTGTCACTATAAATAGTGCGAGTCACCAGAGGCACATGGAAGACAAAGCACAGTCTTGTAACTGTCTAGCCAAGTGCTAGTCAGTTTCTTACTTTGTTAATACACTTGTTAAACCAACCCTCGACTTGACTTCCTTTATTTATTATTTACTGTTGGACAACTTCACAACATTCTGCAAAGCTAAAAACAAAAACAACAATTTTACTCTACAAAACAATCAAACCAAACACCATGAATCAATATTTGAATATATATAAAGAACTTGAAGCATAAAAACTTTTACCAATATGACTGTATTCGGCATTAAATAACCCGAAAAAGGTTGATAGGCCGTAAAACAAAAACAAACAAAAAAACGAAACACCATGAATAAATATTTGAATATATATAAAACTTGAAGCAGAAAAACGTTTACCAATATGTTGATATGCCGTAAAACAAAACAACCAAACCAAACACCATGAATCAATATTTGAATATATATAAAGCTTGAAGCAGAAAAACTTTTACCAATGTGACCGGATTCGGCATTAAATAACCCGAAAAGGGTTGATATGCCGTAAAACAAAACAACAACCAAACATTCTTTTTACCGGGTCGATGTCACAAGAAGCTTCACCCTTTTCTCTCTTGAGCGCCGACGTTTAAGCAGTAAATCCCCTTAATCGTCTTGGGGGAGAGCATAATTGCGACAGCATTTTCGTTGGTCTGTCACACTTAAGCTTGAAATAGCATTTCTATTGGTTTGACATGTTTACTTTTGTAAAAAAAAATATATATATATATACTCCTGCACCAGAAACTGTTTCATCGCCGATTTCGATTGAACCGGAGAGGAAGGCCGCCTTTTCAATCATGATGCCTGGATCTTGGAATAAACTTCCAGGTTATGTAGTAAATGCGCAAACGACGCAGCAATTCAAGGCGAAATTGGATAGATGCTAGGCCACTGTATCCTCTTCTGCGTAAATCCCCCCCCTTGCTCTTTCTCTATATGGCACTGAAGAATACTTGCGGGAAATAACATATTCGTTAATCTGTCACACTTTATTTTGAAATAGGATTTTCGTTGGTCTGTCACGCTTAAGTTCTAAATAGCATTTTCGTTGGTCTGTCACGCTTAAGTTCTAAATAGTATTTTCGTTGGTCTGTCACACTTAAGTTCTAAATAACATTTTCGTTGGTCTGTCACGCTTAAGTTCTAAATAGCATTTTCGTTGGTCTGTCACGCTTAAGTTCTAAATAGCATTTTCGTTGGTCTTTCACGTATAAGTTTTAAATAAAATGTTTGTTGGTCTGTCACGCTTAAGTTATAAATAGCATTTTCGTTGGTCTGTCACGCTTAAGTTCTAAATAGCATTTTCGTTGGTCTGTCACGCTTAAGTTCTAAATAGCATTTTCGTTGGTCTGTCACGCTTAAGTTCTAAATAGCATTTTCGTTGGTCTGTCATGCTTAAGTTCTAAATAGCATTTTCGTTAGTCTGTCACGCTTAAGTTCTAAATAGCATTTTCGTTGGTCTGTCACGCTTAAGTTCTAAATAGCATTTTCGTTAGTCTGTCACGCTTAAGTTCTAAATAGCATTTTCGTTGGTCTGTCACGCTTAAGTTCTAAATAGCATTTTCGTTGGTCTGTCACGCTTAAGTTCTAAATAGCATTTTCGTTGGTCTGTCACGCTTAAGTTCTAAATAGCATTTTCGTTGGTCTGTCACGCTTAAGTTCTAAATAGCATTTTCGTTGGTCTGTCACGCTTAAGTTCTAAATAGCATTTTCGTTGGTCTGTCACGCTTAAGTTCTAAATAGCATTTTCGTTGGTCTGTCACGCTTAAGTTCTAAATAGCATTTTCGTTGGTCTGTCACGCTTAAGTTCTAAATAGCATTTTCGTTGGTCTGTCACGCTTAAGTTAGAAATAGCATTTTCGTTGGTCTGTCACGCTTAAGTTCTAAATAGCATTTTCGTTGGTCTATCATGCTTAAGTTCTAAATAGCATTTACGTTGGTCTTTCACGTATAAGTTTTAAATAAAATGTTCGTTGGTCTGTCACGCTTAAGTTAGAAATAGCATTTTCGTTGGTCTGTCACGCTTAAGTTAGAAATAGCATTTTCGTTGGTCTGTCACGCTTAAGTTCTAAATAGCATTTTCGTTGGTCTGTCACGCTTAAGTTCTAAATAACATTTTCGTTGGTCTGTCACGCTTAAGTTCTAAATAGCATTTTCGTTGGTCTGTCACACTTAAGTTAGAAATAGCATTTTCGTTGGTCTGTCACGCTTAAGTTCTAAATAGCATTTTCGTTGGTCTGTCACGCTTAAGTTCTAAATAGCATTTACGTTGGTCTGTCACGCTTAAGTAAGAAATAGCATTTTCGTTGGTCTGTCACGCTTAAGTTAGAAATAGCATTTTCGTTGGTCTGTCACGCTTAAGTTCTAAATAGCATTTTCGTTGGTCTGTCACACTTAAGTTCTAAATAGCATTTTCGTTGGTCTGTCACGCTTAAGTTCTAAATAGCATTTTCGTTGGTCTATCACGCTTAAGTTCTAAATAACATTTTCGTTGGTCTGTCACGCTTAAGTTCTAAATAGCATTTTCGTTGGTCTGTCACGCTTAAGTTCTAAATAGCATTTTCGTTGGTCTGTCACGCTTAAGTTCTAAATAACATTTTCGTTGGTCTGTCACGCTTAAGTTCTAAATAGCATTTTCGTTGGTCTGTCACGCTAAGTTCTAAATAACATTTTCGTTGGTCTGTCACGCTTAAGTTCTAAATAGCATTTTCGTTGGTCTGTCACGCTTAAGTTCTGAATAACATTTTCGTTGGTCTGTCACGCTTAAGTTCTAAATAGCATTTTCGTTGGTCTGTCACGCTTAAGTTCTAAATAGCATTTTCGTTGGTCTGTCACGCTTAAGTTCTAAATAACATTTTCGTTGGTCTGTCACGCTTAAGTTCTAAATAGCATTTTCGTTGGTCTTTCACGTATAAGTTTTAAATAAAATGTTCGTTGGTCTGTCACGCTTAAGTTAGAAATAGCATTTTCGTTGGTCTGTCACGCCTAAGTTAGAAATAGCATTTTCGTTGGTCTGTCACGCTTAAGTTAGAAATAACAATTCCCTTGGTTTGTTACATTTACCTGTGAAAATAACATTTTCGTTGGTCTGTCACGTTTAAGTTTTAAATAAAATGTTCGTTGGTCTGTCACGCTTAAGTTCTAAATAGCATTTTCGTTGGTCTGTCACACTTAAGTTCTAAATAACATTTTCGTTTGTCTGTCACGCTTAAGTTCTAAATAGCATTTTCGTTGGTCTTTCACGTATAAGTTTTAAATAAAATGTTCGTTGGTCTGTCACGCTTAAGTTAGAAATAGCATTTTCGTTGGTCTGTCACGCCTAAGTTAGAAATAGCATTTTCGTTGGTCTGTCACGCTTAAGTTAGAAATAACAATTCCCTTGGTTTGTTACATTTACCTGTGAAAATAACATTTTCGTTGGTCTGTCACGTTTAAGTTTTAAATAAAATGTTCGTTGGTCTGTCACGCTTAAGTTCTAAATAGCATTTTCGTTGGTCTGTCACGCTTAAGTTCTAAATAACATTTTCGTTTGTCTGTCACGCTTAAGTTCTAAATAGCATTTTCGTTGGTCTTTCACGTATAAGTTTTAAATAAAATGTTCGTTGGTCTGTCACGCTTAAGTTAGAAATAGCATTTTCGTTGGTCTGTCACGCTTAAGTTAGAAATAGCATTTTCGTTGGTCTGTCACGCTTAAGTTAGAAATAGCATTTTTGTTGGTCTGTCACGCTTAAGTTCTAAATAGCATTTTCGTTGGTCTGTCACGCCTAAGTTAGAAATAGCATTTTCGTTGGTCTGTCACGCTTAAGTTAGAAATAACAATTCCCTTGGTTTGTTACATTTACCTGTGAAAATAACATTTTCGTTGGTCTGTCACGTTTAAGTTTTAAATAAAATGTTCGTTGGTCTGTCACGCTTAAGTTATAAATAGCATTTACATTTAAGTTTAAAATAACATTTTCATTGGTCTGGCATGCTTAAGTTTGAATTAACATAAAATGTAAGTTGGTGTGTCACGTTTCATTTTAAAATGCATTTTTCGTTGGTCTGTCACGCTTCATTTTGAAATAGCATTTCCGTTGGTCTGTCACAGTTAAGTCTGTAATCACATTTACATCGTTAACCACGCAGATTATGGAATTAACGCAACTTACGAATATCCATTCATTTTCTTTTTCGTTGTTTTTCTAAAAACAAACTTCCGGTCGCCATGATGGCTAAAATATTTCCATGACAACTTTCTTTTAATTTAAACGAACCATAAAAACTTGTACCCCTTTTTTTATTTCGTTAAACGAATTATGTTAATATGGATATATTTGGCAATTAAACATACACTCATTTCATTGTATACAAAGTTATGTACGTGTATATGTTTATATATTTATGTGTATAGGATTCACTCCGAGAGTGTAGCAATTACATGAGTAACCTATTTTGTATTAGTCTCCGTGACTGCAGTGAGTTGTGATTCGGTTTCGTGATTATGTAATCATCGCCTCTTCACCACATGTGCGTATAGCATGTGTGCGTGTAACGGGATTCATGCGCGATGAATCATCTTGCCGCTAAAAACCAGATCACGTGATCAACATAGCTCTTCAGTTCAAGATTGTAGTTCAAACAGACAAGATGTCAATTCTGCGTTCTCTACCGGGCTGACGGTAGATGAATCGAGGAACTCCAGAATTACGTTATTTCGTCTTGTCTACATTCACTCGACCGATCCGATGTATTATCCTTGTTTTGTTATTGTGTTTCCTGTAAATAAAACTGCATATCTCTTTAGTTGTGACGTCATCGTTTATTTCGTGAGGAATGGTGATCCCGTTTGCTTATTATATTTCAGTTAGATTCGGCCAGACGTAAGTTCGTCAATCTGATTTTCTTTCTCAAGATAAACCCTCAGGTAAAGTTGGCTTTCCCAGCTAAAAGACTAAATAACCGATCATTATGAATTTTTTTAACACAGCTGCTATGTGTAAGGAATCGTAATGTGGGCTATATTTAGTTTTATGTAGTTTTTTGCAAAGGGGGCAAATAGGGGATAGAAGCCCTTCGTGAAAATTCAGATGGCTCCGATTTTTGTTAAATTTCAACAGTAGGTATTATGCCAAGAATCATATACAGTCAAGCATTTAAAAAAACAAAAACTTAGTTCACCCCAAACAAGGCAGGCCGCCACTGTAGACGTAAGGGGCTACTGAGAATTAGAGTGAAAGTTTAAGGGCTCATCCTAAATTTGGAACTATGTAGCACGATGTTTGTTCACATTAGTTTTAAGTTTCTGCATGTCAGTACAGTCAGGGAAACAGGGAGCAGGGAGGGAGTTCCAAAGGCCGCCAGCTATTGGGGTAGAAGGCTCTCCGGCAACTGGGGACCTCCACAGTGAATAGATGGGGTTTAGCTGATTGTCGGGTTGGTCGCGTGTATTTACAGCGAGGGGGCACCAGAGCAGCAAGTTCATCGGAGCACATTCCATTGAAGTACTTGTAAAACAAGCACAAGGATGCATGATTGCGCTGATGGGACAGGGGCTGGAGCTTGGTGGATAGTGACGGGCCTATTAGATTAGCGACTCTTTTTTGGACCTTGTCCAAGAGGGAGAGACTAGTGGATGATGCACCAGCACAGATGTGACAACGATACTCCATGCATGGGCGGATGGTGGCTTAGACATCAATTAATAAATGTTCCCCAAATTTCACTTTCTTTGGAGTATTTTAAAGGATTTTTAAGGGGAGGCATTGTATAGACACAACCTCCCATTTGAAAATTCAAATATTTCAGATTTGCATTAAAATTGATCCATATCCATTCGACATCAATTAAGCAGGATTCTCTGAATTCCAGTTTCTTCTTAAGACACCTTGAGCTTAAGCCTTAAATTTGAGATATTTTCTAGAATCAAAATCATGAAATGGATTTTTATCAAAATTGGAATAAGGATTCTAGACATAAGGCTTAGTAGTTTTATATCTTGATTTTAATCTCCGTATGTCCACTTACACTTTAGACATTCACAGGCAAGCCTTTTGCAAAATTGGAAAAGAAATTGTCTCGTCAATCTGTTTAAGCCATTTATGGTGTCTTTTCGTTATGGTTCTAAGCATTCCAATTACAACGGGAATCACCTTGACTTCTTTACATTTCCATAGTCTAACTAATTCCCATTTTAGATCTTGATATTTATTTTTTTTTTCATGTTTTTTCTCCTGGACTCTGGTATCGAAGGGGCAGACTATATCAATGATTAAGCAAATTCTCTTGTTTTTTGTTTAGAAAGATTAAGTCGGGTTTTGAATGTTCAAGAACCTTATCAGTTTGTATGTGCATGTCCCAAAGAAGTTTGACATTGTCGTTCTCCTGTACCATTTCTGGCTTATGCTCATACCACTTCTCATTGTGGTCCAATTCATAAAGTTTGAATATATTCCAGTGTAGTACCTGAGCGATTTTGTCGTGTCTCCATTTTTTATACTGGTGTTGTGCTAGCGTTGGGGATTCAGATACAATATGCGCTAAGGTTTCTTTCCTTTCATTACACAATCAGCACATCGGTGATTCTGCAGTATTGTCAATGTAATGTTTGATGGACCTAGTGTGAGTGGCTTGTTCCTAGGTTGCCATTAAGGTGCTCTCGATAGATCTTTTGAGATCACCCTTGACCAACCAATTCCAGCTATCATTATCTCTAAATGCAGTATTCTTGAAGAATACACTGCGTAGTTTCGTTCCAAATAATTTTAACCCTCTCTCTTGTAATCTTTGATTCTTTTTCACCCCAGTTCTTAGTATTTCCTCTCTTTTCACTTCACAAACAAGAATCTCATTACTTTCAGAAGTATATTTATATCGACAACCTTTTTCTATATTCACAACATCTTTAATACTAAGTAAACCTCGACCACCTTCCTTTCTAGGTAGATACAATCGATCTGCATCTCCTTTCTTTGCAAAAGTTCCATAAATTGTAAGCATTTTCCGTGTTTTGGTATCCAAACATTTTAGTTCAAGTATACCGACAGTATATCGAATGATAGTTACTGCTTGGGCATTGATAGCATAGATTGTATCTCGACTGTGGAGGTGTGATTTAAGAATACTTCTTACTCTTCTGTTGTACTCAGCTGTGACATGGTTTTTCATTTCCTCGTAGCCCCTCTCACTGTCTACATTCTTTATCAGATCTGTTGTCGTGAGTTCAAGGCCATCTGAATGAACAAATTTACCCCTTTTTACAACAAGAACGGCACAGTTAGTGATGCCAAATTCCATTTGTATGTCGTCACTAAATAATTTAACCGTATTCATTAGGGTATCAAGTTGGTTTTCATTCTTTCCAAAAACCTTAAAGTCAGCTATGAATAGTAAGTGGTTGACTGTAGGAAGTCCTTTCCCAAGTTCATATCCTGCCTTTACATTATGTAAGAGAAATGTCATTGGGATCGATTATTATTATTATTATTATTATTATTATTATTATTATTATTATTATTATTATTATTATTATATATAACAATAATAATTACAATACTATATAATAATAATAATAATAATAATAATAATAATAATAATAATAATAATAATGATAATAATAATAATAATAATAATAATAATAATAATAATAATAATAATAATAATAATAATAATAATAATAATAATAATAGGAAATAACCCTATTTTTATATATAACTTGAAAGTTATAGAAATTAAAAAATAAAATAAGAACAACAATTGGTAGTATAAGTTTCCTCGCTTTGAGCAAAAATAAACACGTGTTTTTATTCATCACCGGGCAAAAAAATAAAATAAAAAATATATATATATAAAGAGAGAGAGAGAGAGAGAGAGAGGGAGAGAGAGAGAGAGAGAGAGAGAGAGAGAGAGAGAAATAATAAATTGAGACGAAACGCAACTCGACTGTAAGCCGCGCTGCATTTTCCATACAACCCAAGGCGTGTGTCATACTTAAGTTGCTAGACTGTGAAGTACAAAGAACCCAACTCAGACGTGTGTGTGTGTTTGCGTGTGTGTGCATGTGTGTTTGTGTGTGTGTGTGTGTGTGTGTGTGTGTGTGTGTGTGTGTGTGTGTGTGTGTGCGTGCGTGCGTAAATTATTTAGTTGTCCTTGATAACATTCTTTCTTTCTTTCTTTTTTCTTTTTTTAAATTTATTTGCCAGCAGGATTATTTTGAGGATAGGCAGAAAGAGAGACGAGTCTATTTTTGAGATCTTTCTTTTTATAAAAATGATGATAGAGAAATAAATGTACTTAAATTGGAGGATGATGATGATGATGATGATGATGATGATGATGATGATGATGATGATGATGTCAATTCAAGTACATGTTTTTCGTCTATAGATAATGTAATTAAGTCATTTATGCAACGAATTGAATAGATTAAATTAAGAAAAACTTATTTCTTTATATATATATATATACATATATATATATATATATATATATATATATATATATATATATAGTAAGTTATGAAAATATATTTATGGCAATTAAGCTACACAGAGCCTTAAGCGTTTCATCCCCGTATGGAATCGTCAGGCTAAAATACTATATATATATATATATATATATATATATATATATATATATATATATATATAATTTATTTATTTTATATATATATATATATATATATATATATATATATATATATATATATATAGTAAGTTATGAAAATATATTTATGGCAATTAAGCTACACAGAGGCTAAAATTGTGTTATCGCGTGATTTATATATACACGTAATATATACATAAGCAATCAGATTCATTGTTATCCTCTTATACAGGTTAATGTTTTTATTAGCCAATGGCAGAACTTTCCTCAAACAAAGATCTGGCTGACTTTTACTTTCTCTTCTTTTGTTCTGTTTTATGAATGTGTCGAATTAATAGGTTACCTTGTTTTAATATGTGCGTGCTTGGGGTAGTTTTTCTATTTTAGATGTTGATTTAGTTCAGTTTGTTTTTATTTAATTACTTTATTTTATTTTATTTAAGTATTGTTATCCTAAAGTAAAGTTTATTCTGTGGGTACAGTTGTTTGCTATTTCACTTCTACTATTCTATAATAAATACCTATGTGTATTGATTTGTATATAAATAAATATATATGTACTTTCATACCGTCATGCAAAAGTTAGCGAGTAAAACACATTCTTTTTTTCTAGCCTATGGACGAAACCATTTCAAGTTGTGAGAACCAGCAAGCAAAAATATAGCAAGTCAGACAACCACCTCAGACTTAACCTCCCACCTGAAATGAATTGGGAAATAAATCCTCTACTCTCTAATAAAAAGTCAGCGGTAGGTGTTTTTTTCTTTAGGTCATCAGAAATGATAATAATAATTTGTTTATGGAAATTTAAATTACTGAATTAATTCTGTGATTTTCTATGAATATTTTAGAAATATATTTTAATAATATATTTTAGTAACATATTTTAGTAACATATTTAAGTAATATATTTTAGTAATATATTTTAGTAATATATTTTAATAATATATTTTAGTAATATATTTTAGTAACATATTTTAATAATATATTTTAGTAATATATTTTAATAATATATTTTAGTAATATATTTTAATAATATATTTTAATAATATATTTTAGTAATATATTTTAGTAATATATTTTAGTAACATATTTGAATAATATATTTAAGTAATATATTTTAGTAATATATTTTAGTAATATATTTTAGTAATATATTTTAGTTATATATTTTAGTAATATATTTTAGTAACATACTTTAGTAACATATTTGAATAATATATTTTAGTAACATATTTTAGTAATATATTTTAGTAATATATTATAGTAATATATTTTAATAATATATTTTAGTAACATATTTTAGTAACATATTTGAATAATATATTTTAGTAATAATATATTACTAAAATATATTACTAAATATAGTAATATATTTTAGTAATATATTTTAATAATATATTTTAGTAATATATTTTAGTAATATATTTTTGTAATATATTTAGTAACATATTTTAGTAACATATTTTAGTAATATATTTTAGTAATAATATATTACTAAAATATATTATTAAATATAGTAATATATTTTAGTAAGATATTTTAATAATATATTTTAGTAATATATTTTAGTAAGATATTTTAGAAATATATTTTAGTAATATATTTTAGTAACATATTTTAGTAATATATTTTAGTAATAATGTATTACTAAAATATATTATTAAATATAGTAATATATTTTAGTAAGATATTTTAGAAATATATGTTTGTAATATATTTAGTAACATATTTTAGTAACATATTTTAGTAATGTATTTTAGTAATAATATATTACTAAAATATATTATTAAATATAGTAATATATGTTAGTAAGATATTTTAGAAATATATTTTAGTAATATATTTTAGTAACATATTTTAGTAACATATTTTAGTAATATATTTTAGTAATAATATATTACTAAAATATATTATTCAATATAGTAATATATTTTAGTAAGATATTTTAGAAATATATTTTAGTAATATATTTTAGTAACATATTTTAGTAATATATTTTAGTAATAATATATTACTAAAATATATTATTAAATATAGTAATATATTTTAGTAAGATATTTTAGAAATATAATTTAGTAATATATTTTAGTAATAATATATTACTAAAATATATTATTAAATATAGTAATATATTTTAGTAATATATTTTAGTAATATATTTTAGTAATATATTTTAGTAATATATTTTTGTAATATATTTTTGTAATATATTTTAGTGACATATTTTAGTAATATATTTTTTAGTAATAATGTATTACTAAAATATATTATTAAATATAGTAATATATTTTAGTAAGATATTTTAGAAATATATTTTAGTAATATATTTCAGTAATATATTTTAATAATATATTTTAGTAATATATTTTTGTAATATATTTTTGTAATATATTTTAGTAACATATTTTAGTAATATATTTTAGTAATATATTTTAGTAATAATATATTACTAAAATATATTATTAAATATAGTAATATATTTTAGTAATATATTTTTATAATATATTTTAGTAATATATTTTAGTAATATATTTTTGTAATCTATTTTAGTAATAATAGATTACTAAAATATATTATTAAATATAGTAATATATTTTAGTAATATATTTTAGTAATATATTTTAGTAATATATTTTAGTAATATATTTTAGTAATATATTTTAATAATATATTTTAGTAATATATTTTAGTAATATATTTTTGTAATATATTTAGTAACATATTTTAGTAATATATTTTAGTAATAATATATTACTAAAATATATTATTAAATATAGTAATATATTTTAGTAATATATTTTAATAATATATTTTAGTAATATATTTCAGTAATATATCTTGATTAATAGCATTTTGTGGTCATGAGGCTAATAATTGCATTTGATGCCGAGGTGGGGGCGACAAAATATGTATAACATAATTTAATGACAAAGAATTACTACCCATTTTCAAAATGGTGGTATCTTGTTCACCTGACTAATGTATTATGGGCTTGCTTGTTTTTACGATATTTTTTTTTATTTTACTTTAAAAAGTTATTTTACACAGAAAAACACAGAAAAATATGTTTTATACAAAATATTAAACGGTTCATTTTTTTTACACTAACTTTGGGATAAGCTAAAAGTGCAGCATCTGTTTTGTACCTACAAATAATTTCTTTTAAATATATATATATAAAAAAAATGCAAGCCAATGCATCAGTCAGAAGGAAAACAAGACACCTCTATTTATTTACCTCCCCAGGAGGTTAGGCACAAGGCCAGGTTTATCTTACTCCCACAACGTAATATGAGACCCAAGGTCGGGTCGGGAAAATGGGACTTGAAAAGCTAGCGCCCGAGAAGGTGAGCACTCTGGCCATTAAAAATTGCCTGGGCAGCCCCGTCAGTATTCCCCGGTAGGGGCGCCTCAGGCAGTAAGCAATAAACTTACTCCTCCCCAAAGAGGGGAGGCAAAGCCTGGGAGGGTGGACCTCCTAGAACTGCACAGGACAAACCCACAAACCGGCGTCATCAAGACCCGAAGGCCAAGACGGTACCAGTCTATGGGGTGTAGTATCCATCGGAACAGATACTACACTTTGATCTTGGCCAACTCTATTCAGGAGCCGATTCAAAAGTATATTTATTTACTCCTCTCCAGGAGTTAGGCACAAGGCCAGTTTTATCTTACTCCCACAAGTAAGATGTGACCCAAGGTCGGGTCAGGGAAAGTGGGGTTTGAAAAGCCAGCGCCCGAGAGGTGAGCACTCTGGCCATTAAAAATTGCCTGGGCAGCCCCCGGTAGGGGCGCCTCAGGCAGTAAGCAATAAACTTACTCCTCCCCAAAGAGGGGAGGCGAAGCCTGGGAGGGTGGACCTCCTAGAACTGCACAGGACAAACCCACAGACCGGCGTCATCAAGACCTGAAGGCCAAGACGGTACCAGTCTATGGGGTGCAGTATCCATCGGAACAGATACTACACACTACTATTTATCTACCTCCCAGAAGGTAAAATGTGACACAAGGTCGGAAAGTGGGATTAGATAAGCCAGCGCTCGAGAGGTGAGCAATCTGACCATTTAAAAATTGCCTGGGCAGCCCCGTCGGTATTCCCCGGTAGGAGCGCCTCAGACAGTAAGCAATAAACTTACTCCTCCCCAAAGAGGGGAGGCGAAGCCTGGGAGGGTGCACCTCCTAGAACTGCACAGGACCAGACAACCCCCAATAGATCGGCGTAAATCCAGACCCAAAGGCCAGGACAATACCAGTCTATTAGGTGGGTTAAAAACCCGTGGCTGCACTCTTTGATCTTAGCTAAAAGGCCAAGGTAATGCAAGTTTTCGAGCGAGACAATCAGTCAGTCGAAATCAACCATTCAGTTCGCTTGCGGGATGCACAGCTTAATGTGTGAAACACTAAGTTTCACACATTAATCTGTGCGATAGAAAGCAACTACCATCGCTTTACTGACACAGGTAGCAGACGACACCGAATCATACTTATTAGTTTGTTCATAATCTTATTACAACTTATAAATGGTGTTATGAGTTGTTCTTGAGTTTTTTTGCTAAATGGAAACTCTTTTTGATATATATATATATATCTGCCTTCGTTGCTTTTCTAATTTCTTTTCATCCTATTTGCAAATAAATATTAAATTATTAATACCTACAGACGCTAGTGTTTCAAGCTTATTGCTCTCATCAGTGCAGGAAAGTAACAATTTCAAATGGTCGGGAGGCGCAAATCCGTTTTACAGACTCAGCCTAGAATCTGCAAGCAGTCGCCATATCCACTCGGCCAATGGAAACTGTCACGTAATTAAGAGAAATTAAGATCTATATCTACCTAGAAGTGGGCACAGATAGAAGAGAGTGTTCGCCGAACGTATTCGGAACTTTGCATTAGAGCTTTTTGACAGTCTATTTTTAACAACCCCGAGAGTGCTCAACTTTAATTTCTTAAAGGGGCTTAATATATATATATATATATATATATATATATATATATATATATATATATATATATATATATATATATATGAAAAAGGAAGGATGAGAGTAATCCGACGTAATGGGAAATGAAAAAGGAAAAACCAAGAGATATTTTCTTTTTTTATATACTCATCAACGTTTCGTCTTTATTTGTAAGACTTCCTCAGGATGATAATTTTAAGAAAAATGTCAGCAACCACGGCTACTACTTCTTCTCATCGACCCATCATTTCAACCCAATATTTCGATGTACTTGCATGACATTTTTCTTAAAATTATCATCCTGAGGAAGTCTTACAAATAAAGACGAAACGTTGATGAATATATATATTAAAAAAAATCTCTTTTTCATTTCCCATATATATATATATATATATATATATATAATAGAAATTGGTAGTTTGCTGGAAGCATTGCTGGGAGTAATAATAAAAGTTTTTAAAAAGGTTGAAGGCAATGCAAAGATCCGGATTGCTGGATTGTTTTTGTGTTTGTTTTTGTTTTTTTTGTTTTTTCTTTATTATTTCGGTTTTGTTTTGTTTTTGTTCTTCACAGCTTCCAGCAATCCGGATCTTCGCATTGCCTTCAACCTTTTTAAAAACTTTTATTATTATATATATATATATATATATATATATATATATATATATATATATATATATATATATATATATATATATATATATATATATATATGTGTGTATATATATATATATGTGTGTATATATATATGTATATATATATATATATATATGTATATATATATATGTATATATATATATATGTATATATATATATGTGTATATATATATGTATATATATATATATGTATATATATGTATATATATATATATATATATATATATTAATTATATATCTTATAATATATGTATATATATATATATATATATATATATATAATGGTAATAATCCAGGTGAAAAATATCCAAAGGGTGGTAATCCAGAGAATTTTAACCGGGTTTATAAAAAGTGCTCAATATCAAAATAGAGCTTTATATATGATAATTTTATTTACACAGACATGTACAAAATCTGCGACACTGGCATGTCGATGTTATCAATCAACAGTTACTATAAACTGAGATCTCATCAGGCAGAGTTAGAATCCGATCTTAACCTCAGATCATATTTGGA
>OY744553.1:46483377-46520877 GCA_963556195.1 Sepiola atlantica | reverse complement strand
GGTCAGTTGGTATAACCTCAGACTGAAGATCTCAAGGTTTCGGGTTCGATTTCCGGTTATGGTATCAGCTTTATTTGTTGGGAATTTATTATTTACTATTAATGCAATATTCTCCATTTCTAAAAGTAGTTAAGATCTTTTATATTTCGAAATGAGACAAATTCTGCGATTTATTTCTTAGGTTTAAAAAAATTGTGACTTACGGAACGACAGACAGACAAAATCTCTATTTATATAAAATTTTTAGTCTATTTCGATATATTAAGTAAAATTTAGTATATTTTAATATAATTTACTATAGTTGGGTATATTCTAGTGCTGACCTCAAGCAGGCGAGACTAGGACCACCACGTACAGCGAAACAACTTCATTGCCTACGACAACTTGCGCATGACAAGGCCAGATGGCCTGGGACTAGCATGGAGGACTGATTACAGCTACAGGATGTCATTTGACTACCGTAGCCACAGAACACAGTTTTTAAATAAAATCTGTCGGAAACAAACGGTTATAAAATATCTATATGATTTTTTTATAAAAATAAAGTAATAACCTTCAAATAACATTTGAGCCAAATCGGTTTATTTCAAATTAGAGTTATTCAAGTGAAGTTATAGTTGCAAATTTACTATAGTTGAAAAAAAAATGTGACTGGCAGACGGACGGACGGACAAAATCTCTTTTTATATAAGATTTTAAATATTGGGCAAGTAAAAATTTTGTTAGTTGAGGATAATAGAAAATAAGGTTCAGTCGGGGTCAGCGTAGTGTGTACTCAAATGTCAGCTCGACCTCTCGTGTACCATAAGCGGGCACGATGTCACATGACTAAAAAAGGTGGCAGTGAAAGAGGGGGGGGGGACAGTCGGTTAGAAGTTTCGGAGAACCACATGGTTAGAGAATGACTTAAGACCAACGATAAACTAAACGGATCAAGGGGTTACAAATATCCATAATTCGGAATGTTTCCTCCGCCACTGGCAGAAGAGAAGGCAACGCCATTATCTCAATAAAGGGCCCTTTCTTAAAATTCGATGATTTCTTCATGCTGTTGTGAAACATACATTTCAGGTGCTCCGATCATGGAAGGATGAAATGGGGTAGGAAATAATTGTACCTTTATGATTTGTGATTGCATCGATAACAACCTATGCATTTTATTTTGTAGTGACTTGAGACATTTAGACTGGCAGAAGATAAGGCAATGCCAACATCTCAATAAAGGGCCCTTTCTTCAAATTGATGATAAATAGGATTTAATAAATAGGATTTAATTGTGCCGTTATAATTTGTGATTGGATCGATAACAACCCATGTATTTCATTTGGTTTTGACTTGAGACATTTAGACTGGCAGAAGATAAGGCAACACCAACATCTCAATAAAGGGTCCTTTCTTCAAATTGATGATAAATAGGATTTAATTGTGCTGTTATGATTTGTGATTGCATTGATAACTACCCATATATTTTATTTGATTGCGACTTGAAACATTTAGACTGGCAGAAGAGAAGGCAACACCAACATCTCAATAAAGGGTCCTTTCTTCAAATTGATGATAAATAGGATTTAATTGTGCTGTTATGATTTGTGATTAGATTGATAACAACCCATGTATTTTATCTGATAGAAATAATCTACTAACCTACAGATATTTAAAGGAGCTGATTGATTATCAAAAGATGAAATCAATGTTGGATGTACGGAAATGTCATTTAACAAGACTTAGATGAAGCTGACATCGAGACGAACACCACAAGTGGAGATAACTTAAATCAATTATAAACACAGAGAGAAAAAGACCCCACATACCCATAGCTCAGAATGCCCCTCTACCACTGGCAGAAGAGAAGGCAACACCAACATCTCAATAAAGGTTTCTTTCTTTAAATTGATAATAAATAGGATTTAATAAATAGGATTTAATGGTGCCGTTATGATTTGTGATTACATTGATAACAACCCATGTATTTTATTTGATTGTGACTTGTGAGACATTTAGACCTTCCCTAACAACTAAGGGGCAAAGGGCCCCAAATATCCGTAGCTCAGAATGCTCCCTACTCTGCCACTGGCCGAAGAGAAGGCAACGCCAACATCTCAATAAAGGGTATTTTCTTCAAATTTGATTATTTATTTTTTTTTTCGTGCTGCTGTGAAACATTAATTTCAGATGGCCCGGTCATGAAGGAGTGGTCGACACGAGGCAGATTCGGACTGTTGAGTTACGATTGTGATCTGCATTTAATAACAGGCTACGTTTATAAACCTGTGTATTTTGCTTGATTTTGACTTGTAAGACTACCATATATATATATATATATATATATATATATATATATATATATATATATATATATATATATGTATGTATATATATATATTATGGAAATCCATCCAAACAAGGCATGAAGCCACTTGATGTAAGGAGCTAAAAAAATACTACGTCAAGGTCAAAAACTAGCCAACAATAAATGTTAGATGAATAGATTCCAACCTCGAAAACAGCAATCCCCCCCCCCTTTGTCAGAAACATCGATATATATATATATATATATATATATATATACAGGGCCGGCGCGACAGTTATAAAAGTGGAGGAGGGCTTCTCCTAAAAAGTGGGGGGGGGCGGTTAAACACATGCTAATCAACTTAATTATTGATGACCGTAAAGTGGGGGGGGGGCAGTCAAAAAGTGAGGGGGCTGGAGCATCCCCCCTGCCCCCCCGGTTCCGCCGTCCATGATATATATATATATATATATATATATATATATATATATATATATATATATATATATATATATATATATACGCTTCGTCAAACCGATTTCAGCTAGTAAAAAACTGCTCACGAAACTATTTCAAGTGTTTAAGGGAATGGATAAAGCAAATAGCAAGTCCGACAATCCCCACCCCACCCGCCGTCTCAAATGAATTCGGAAATAAATTCTTCACTCTATTTCCATAATGAGACGTTTTCTTTCTTTTTTTTTTTAAATTTCTGTTTTCTATATCGATTGCTACGTTTTCGTTATTTTTTAAAAACTTTTCATTTCGAGATGTTTTCTTTCTTTCGTCTTCTTTCTTTTTTTTTAAATTTCACCAATTGAGACGTTATTTCATGTAAATATTAAAATTGATGTGAACACTAGCGAAGCGTAATTTTTTTTTTTTTTCCTATCATTTTTGACGGAGGGTGTACGTACACTCGTCTATCGTATGAATTGGAGTCAGGTTCTCGCCGGCATCTTTGCGATAATAGCCATTTCTATTTCAAGGTAGATAAGTATATAATCTTTACCTGAATCGGAAGGAAAAACAAATATAGGGGACTTTTTTTCGTTAACACCGGAAAGATTATTTAAAAGGAATTAGTTTTACTTACGCCGTAAGCCCGTCATATGGAATTTTGAAAAGCGGACTTTTTCCATTGTAAAAACCCGGATGAATATATATTTTTAAAAACAGTAAGTTTATTGTATTTTCAGTTATTTATTATTATTGTCATTCTTTTATTATAAATGTCGTATTTTTATTTGTTTGTTAAATATACTTTCCCTGTTGCTTGGTGTTAAAAATATAAAAAATAGAATAAATTTTCGGAATATGCCAGTAAACGAAATTGAAAGTAAATATTAAGGCCGAAAATAAAAACGGGCATTTATAACGACAGCTAACAGAACGAAAAAGGGATAAAAAAACAAACAAATAAGAAACAAATAAATGTTACCAAAGGCAAGATAAGTTACTCGTCTACTAACCTGGATAAGTTTATTTGTGTTTTAACTTATTTTAAAGCGTTTTTTTTTTGTTCAAAACAAACGTGGTGTCCACCTGTTCAGTTAGAACGAAAAAAAAATGTCTGAAATTACAGTTTCGATATTCGCTCAAAAAACGAAAATTAAACAAAATACTGGTAGAACATTAGGCACGTGTATATATAGGGTTTTATTTACTCCTCCCCAGGAGTTAGGCACAAGGCCAGTTTTATCTTACTCCCACAAGTAAGATGTGACCCAAGATCGGGTCGAGAAAGTGGGGTTTGAAAGGCCAGCGCTCGAGAGGTGAGCACTCTGGCCATTTAAAAATTGCCTGGGCAGCCCCGTCGGCATTCCCCGGTAGGGGCGCCTCAGACAGTAAGCAATAAACTTACTCCTCCCCAAAGAGGGGAGGCAAAGCCTGGGAGGGTGGACCTCCTAGAACTGCACAGGACAGGCGTGCAGTATCCATCGGAACAGATACTACACTTTGATCTTAGCCAAAACACGAGTCGAAATTTATTTTAGAAGAGTTTCAATTCTGTAAGAAGGGGCAGATAACTCTTATTTTTTAAAGTACATAATTTCTAGCTTCTCCGAAAATGGACGTAATCGACGTGAATGCCTTGAATATGCGCGAATTATTTAACAAGTACTCAACAAAAAATGGTGGCTTATCCTATTTATCAGAATTTATGTGGCGGCAGAAATTTTCCGCAACCCCCCTACAGAATCACTTTGAACAAATTTCTGAATTCTATCCCGTTTAAAAAAACAAAATCAAGAGAAGAAAGAAAAAAAACAGATAAATTTATTTTTTAAACTATAAAAAATCGGGAATCTTTTAGAATAGCCCTACAGCTCGCGAGTCGGGTTGAAAAAAAGTTGTAGAACGTAGTCAAAAAAATGAATATGCAACAAATAAATGCAACGTACGTCGAGACCGGAGATTTTCCTAGTTTTCTATTCCATTTGTTTGTATGTTTACGTATGGTAAATGGGTTTTTATTAGACATGAAAAAAAAAAAAAAATTTTAATGTCTTCGTTTTTAAAAAACAAAATGGCGTCATTATTTTTTGCTGTCGGTGTCACGTGTGTGTGTGTTTTTTTTTTACCGGGACTCATAATCAAAGCGGCGTTTTTTGTTTTTTTTTGGGGGGGGGGGTGCATTTTTCAAATTTAATTTTATGAAACGAACATTTTAACGATCATTTTGCTCACCGAATGAGCGCGCATGTCGTTACGTCATTGGGGGTGGGTGGGGGGGTTAGGGTTAGGTTTAGGGTTAGGTTTAGGGTTAGGGTTAGGTTTAGGGTTAGGGTTAGGTTTAGGTTTAGGGTTAGGGTTAGGTTTAGGGTTAGGGTTAGGGTTAGGTTTAGGGTTAGGGTTAGGGTTAGGTTTAGGGTTGGGTTTAGGGTTGGGTTTAGGTTAGGGTTTAGGTTAGGGTTAGGCATTTTTTTAAGAAACAGGAAAAATAAACATTACGGTGTGACGAATGAAAATAATATGTAAATAAAAGCACACTGACATGTAAATAAAAAGAAAATTATTTTATTCCTTTTGCTTAGAATGTAGTTTTGTTTTGTTCTTCTGCTTGGCTGAAAAATGCAAACATTGCGCTTTGACTATGAGTCCCAGTAAAAAAACAATTGAAACGAGACGACAACGAGAGCGGCCATTAATTACTTTTTTTTTTCACTTCCTGTAAGCTAAAACTATTAACTTATAGAAAATAGCACTTTTAACGGATTATAATCATTAATAACTGTCACAGTTAACTTGGAAATTCAGTTTTATCGGCTACGGTAACTTTTATTTGTTGTATATTTGTTTTTTCAGCGTTTTCGTTGTTGGGCTATTATTAAAAATACCCAAAAAATCAAATCAAAAATGTTTGTTGGTTTTGAAATGAAAAAATATTTTCCCAAATTCTATTTTCTCCGATAAATGTTCTATCAATATACTGTTGATTTTCTCAAATATTGAATTTGCATGACTTCTTATTTAAAAAATGGATATTTTCCATTTTCAGAGAAATTGCGTACTAAAAAACAGAGTTATCTGCCCCTTACACCATTGGAATTCTTCTAAAATAAATTTCGACTAGTGTACCCGATCTATACAAGTGCCGAACATTACATTTTCCCACGATTGGTGACATTTATTGGATGTGTTTTTAACACTATTTTGTTTATTTTTCGATTTTTCACCTATTATCAAGGGTCCCCGTGCTGGGCTCATGAACAGACAGTTTGCTTTTCACGTGTGAAATGTGTAAATATAGACGCCATTTTGTAAAAATCAACATTTATCCGATTGGTGAGACACCATTTTGTAAAAAAATCTTGATTATTCTAGCACATTTATATATTTCAAACGTGTTTTTCTTCAGATTACATGCGTAATACTAAATAGACTTTAACTCGAAATGGTTCCTCGTCTAATAATATTAAAAAAACAAAACAACATTTTTACTGCATATACGCAATTTTTAAAAGCGTATTCAGTTTAGGCATACAATCTCAACATATACATATATATGTGTGTGTGTGAAAAAGACAATATATATATATAAAAGGGGCGATAATTCAACCTGTTATGTTTTTTTTGTAACCATAGCTCATAAGGAAAATCGGCAGACGGGAAGGACATGGAGGAACGCTGGCTTCCGGTGAAAAAAGCTTGAAGAAACTGTACGGATGCCTGAAAGTGATACAACAATTAAAAAAAAAAAATTTTCATATTAATTTCAGACTTTTCTTTCATCATATTCTAATAATTAACATAATACAGACTATTTGAAAAATAATTTATTTGATTGTTTTCAAAACTTAAAAAAAAATTTCATTGAAGAAAATAAACGAAATAGAATAATCTTCTTTTTTTTTTCAAGAAATAATGTTTTTGAGCAACAGAATGTGTTTTTTTTTATTTAATGTTTTTTTTGGAAATATTTAGTGAAAATAATGTTTTTTGGGAGGTTTAGGGTTAGGGCATTTCCATTTCTAAGAAAAAAGTTTGATTCCGGAAGTTACTCCATTTCCAAGAAAATAGGTTTTCACTATTATTTAAAAAATGTTTTGAAAATAATCAAATAAAACAAATAAATGTCTGGAGCGAGTAACTTCCATAAAAAAGTGGCTTCATGCCTTGTCTGGAGCGACTTCCATAAGAAAAAAAAAAAAAATCTGTTTTGTGAGAATATCAAGGGAAGATAAGAGATCAGTCCCCACTAGATTTCGAAATCGATTTTGTTCTCTGTGCGGCGCCTCCTAATATGTGGGGAGCAGCACTTTATCTTAAGACATATCTATATGAGTTTTATGAAGTACCAACCTTCAAATGACACATGCCCAGATTTGAGCTTAATCGGATTATTAGTAATTACAGTTATTTAGGTGAAGTTACTGCTGCAAATTTTGAAAACATTGATAGAAATCTGAATTTCTAGTGTTAGTGAATCATTGGTTTCTGATGAGAAAAAAAACTCTTCAGGCAAAACAATGGCTTGATAAGTGTTATTCGAACTCGGCTCTGTCGGAAACGAATGGACTCTGACACTCCCGCACAGAGGGCACTAGACTTTGCAAGCCTACCAACCGCGACTAGGACGGCACTGCACAAATCTGCTGGGCACACTACGTGCTGACCTCAAGCAGGCGGGACTAGGACCACTACGTACAGCGAAACAACTTCATTGCCTACGGCAACTTGCGCATGACAAGGCCAGATGGCCTGGGACTAGCATGGAGGACTGATTGCAGCTACGGGATGTCATTTGACTACCGTAGCCGCAGAACACAGTTTTTAATAAAATCTGTCGGAAACAAACGGTTAAGAGGTGATATGCTGACTTCAAACGCGCACATACACACAAATGATGTCGAACACTCAGGTGAGCCAAATTCGGCAGTTGAACCGTAAACCATGAAAATGGGTCAGATGTGAGAGCAGTACTGCATATTAGGACGTATCTGACACTTAGGCACATCGATGGATAAAGGGCAG
The DNA here is from genome assembly GCA_963556195.1 of Sepiola atlantica. Classification (NCBI taxonomy): domain Eukaryota; kingdom Metazoa; phylum Mollusca; class Cephalopoda; order Sepiida; family Sepiolidae; genus Sepiola; species Sepiola atlantica. The sequence continues at coordinate 46,513,109 of OY744553.1, read as the reverse complement.
TGTTTGTTTGTTTTTTCGTTGTGGTGGAAAAACGAGTTCTTGCGGTGAATCTCTTACAAAGAAGTACCAAAGATGTTGAACGCTCAGGTGAGCCAAATTCCGCAGTTGTCCTAAAAAATCCCCCAAAAAGGGGGTCAGATGTGAAAGCAGTACATCATCTTAAGAGTCAGATATGTCCTAAGTACATAGAGAGAGAAAAGGGAAGTCCGTAGGAAAGAGATAATCTCCCACTAGATTGCGAAGTCGATTTTGACCAAGAAAGAGTGGTCTGAGCGGCACCTCCCCAGATGTGGCAACAGTACCTCCCCATCTTAGGGCATATCTGACGCTTAAGTCCATGGAGGGAGAAAGGGAAGTCTTTTTTTCTACTCTGTCAAGGCCAGAAAGAGTGCTCTGAGCGGCACCTCCCCAGATGTGGCAGCAGTGCCCCATCCGAGGACGTATCTGACTCCTATATAGATAGACGATCGCATCTGGGGTCAGATACTTTCTGGAGCAGTAGAATGATCCAAATATTTTTCCAGCAACCATAACAACAAACTGTGCATCGTTTTCCATTTTAGATCTGGATTAAATGTCAGACCTAGGAGATTATCAAAATAAAGGGATTCTTTGAGACTGGATGTACGTCTTTCGTTTTAGATATTGACTGAAATTCAGTTCAAGACGCTTAGCAAGACGAGGGATTTCGGCGAGCAGAGAACTATTTATTTTAAATGGGGCAAAAAAAAAAAGGGTCCGAACGTTGGTGGTGAAAGGAGAGAAGCTTAGTTTTAATTAGGAATCCACATTTTCTGTATCGCATCACGTGCTCCAGGTCAGAAGAGAGAGAATAGGTAAGATAGCAAGAAGACCTGGCGTTGCCTGCTCTTGACTTAAGTAGTCCTATGTCCTTCTGCCTATGTCCTTCTAATCCTTAACCCTATGTCCTTCTAATCCTTAACCCTATGTCCTTCTAATCCTTAACCCTATGTCCTTCTAATCCTTAACCCTATGTCCTTCTAATCCTTAACCCTATGTCCTTCTAATCCTTAACCCTATGTCCTTCTAATCCTTAACCCTATGTCCTTCTAATCCTTAACCCTATGTCCTTCTAATCCTTAACCCTATGTCCTTCTAATCCTTAACCCTATGTCCTTCTAATCCTTAACCCTATGTCCTTCTAATCCTTAACCCTATGTCCTTCTAATCCTTAACCCTATGTCCTTCTAATCCTTAACCCTATGTCCTTCTAATCCTTAACCCTATGTCCTTCTAATCCTTAACCCTATGTCCTTCTAATCCTTAACCCTATGTCCTTCTAATCCTAACCCTATGTCCTTCTAATCCTAACCCTATGTCCTTCTAACCCTTACCCTATGTCCTTCTAACCCTTACCCTATGTCCTTCTAACCCTTACCCTATGTCCTTCTAACCCTAACCCTATGTCCTTCTAATCCTTAACCCTATGTCCTTCTAATCCTTAATCCTATGTCCTTCTAATCCTTAATCCTATGTCCTTCTAACCCTTAACCCTATGTCCTTCTAACCCTTAACCCTATGTCCTTCTAATCTTTAACTCTATGTCCTTCTAACCCTTAACCCTATGTCCTCCTAATCCTTAACCCTATGTCCTTCTAACCGTAATCTTTACATCCTTCTGCCTCTGCCCATAAAACCATATTACTCTTTTTTATTGTTATTTTTACATATCTATATATTAATACGCTAGCGTCTACCTACATACCTACCTGTGTCACACTCTGAGTGGTAGAATGATCCAACCTTTTTATCCAGCAACCTTTGCAACTGACCAGATATCATCATCATCATATTCGGTCTAACGTTTGTTTTACATGCTGGCATGTGTTGGATGGCTTTCAAAAATTATCTTCCAAACTAACCTATCTCTGGCCAGGTCTTCAGTTATTCTCCTTTCTCTCAAATCCCTCCTTATCACATCCTTCCAAGTTTCCTTTGGCCTTCCCCTGCCAACTGACCTTGTTAACTCAACTGTTCTACATCTACTAACCCAAGAACGCTCATCCATTCTTTCAACATGACCAAACCAACAAAGTCTCCTGTCCTGCACACATCTTTCTGTACTGTCCAGATTTAATCTTCCTCTCTGGTCATCAGAACTAAGTCTGTCTTTAACACTCACATTACACATCCATCGTATCAATCTGATATCATTTCTCCCCATGCAACGCATGTCCTCAACCCTCACTGACCAGGTTTCACTTCCATACATCATTACCCTGCTTATACATGCCCAAACATGTGGTCACTACAAAAAAGTAAACATACAATATCAAAAATTCTTATTTTTCATTTGTATCGCAAAGGATTGTCTTAGTTTTGAGTGGTAAGAAACTAAAAATGAAGAAATAATTGGATGAAACCGATTCTATGCAGATCAACAATAATAATGATTTATTTAACAATTTACAACTGAAAGGTATTACTTAAAAAACGTTGAGGTTAGCTAAGCTGATGTCTGTAAGCATCGTCCATTTTGAATTCTTCAGTTCTGTTTGTTCTGGGCTGGTCCAAATCAAGGGCAGATAACCCATGCTCACAAAATGCTTTCTTGGGCAAGGGAGATAACTTTTGTGTACGAAGTATATAATTAAGTATTAAAATTAAAAAATTAAATTTCCCTTTAAATATAAAAATTTTAAAGTATTATTAGGTGGTAGAGCTAACACTCTTTAATTTTCCACATGATTTTTCACATGTGCTATCTGTATATTTACATAAAGTTAAGTATTGGTATCCGGGTTGTTTTGTTGTTTTTTTTTTCTTAATTTTTTTTTATTATACAGTCCCCCGGGTCACATTTCTCTATCTCTCTCTATCTATCTCTCTCTATCTATCTCTCTCTATATCTATCTCTCTCTCTATCTATCTCTCTCTCTATCTCTCTATTATATATATATATTTTGAAAAATTACACATTTGAAGCGTTGGCAGAATGGCAATAATAACGAGGATATTTTTTTTATAAAATATTTAGAAAACCTTGCACAATGCAAATTATTTGTTTTTAAGAATAAATTTTTTAAAAACAAATAATTTATTAAAAAATATCCTCGTTATTATTGCCATTCTGCCAACGCTTCAAATGTGTGACTTTCCACGCAACCACGTGACACACAGCCATATCAACACTTTTCGTTCTAACAACTTGGCTGCGATAAGTATGTCTCAACCAAGAAGAAAAAAAAGAAAAAAAAGAAATATTCTTCTGAAGATGGTATATATTACCGAAAGTACTCAAGTTTATAGAAAAAAAAAAATGTTTTTAAGATAAATAAATAATTTATTTTTAAAACCAAATAATTTGCGTTGTGCAAGGTTTTCTAAATATTTTATAAAAAGATATCCTCGTTATTATTATATATATATATATATATATATATATATATATATGTGGATATGGCTGACTCTGTGTACCGGGTTCGCGCCTCCCGACCGTCTGAAATTGTTACTTTCCTGCACTGATGAGAGCAATAAGCTTGAAACGCTAGCGTCTGTAGATATAAATAATTTAATATTTATTTATAAATATTATATATATATATATATATATATATATGTGTGTGTGTGTAGGTTTGTAATCCGAGGCTGGAGCAATGTGATATAAGTACCGGAAGGTGGAGAAGGTGAACAAAAACAAATGAGAAGAGAAAACAAGAATCTCAAATCAATTTATTAATATTTCACGTAAAATAGATTAAATACCGGAACAGGAAATAAAAAAGAGGTTAATGTCAGGCAAATAAAAGTTCCGGAATAACTTAAATTTTCGAAAGAAAAACTTTCATTATCAAAAGACCAAAAATTAAAAATTTATATATATATGAGAGATTAAAAATCGGAATTAATTAAAAATATATATATATATATGAGACAGAGATATATATTTTCAATCTCTATTTATATAAAGTAAGTTATGTGTATATGTTTATATATTTATATGTACAGGATTCACTCCTAAACTAATTAACTGATCATTATGAATTTTAGAACACGACTGCTAGGCGTACAGCTGGGTAATGTGAGCTATATTTAGTTTAATTTAGTTTTATATCAGGGGAGCCAAGAGGAGGTTGAAAATTCTGATAATTTGGATTTTCTTTAAAATTTAACAAATAATTAAATATTCCCCAAATTTTAGTTTCTTTGAAGTATTTTAAAGGATTTTTAGGGGACACAACCTCCCATTTTAAAAATTCAAATATTTCAGATTTGCATTAAAATTGATCCATATTCATTCGACACCAATTAAGCAGGATTCTCTGAATTTCAATTTCTTCTTAAGACCCTTTAAGCAAGATTCCCTGAATTTCAATTTCTTCTTAAGACCCCTTAATCAAGATTCTCTGAATTTCAATTTCTTCTTAAGACCCTTTAAGCAAGATTCCCTGAATTTCAATTTCTTCTTAAGACCCCTTAATCAAGATTCCCTTAATTTTAATTTCTTCTTAAGACTCCTTAAGCAAGATTCCCTGAATTTCAATTTCTTCTTAAGACCCCCTGAGCTTAAGCATTAAATTTGAGATATTTTCTAGAATCTAAATTGTGTATCTGATTTTGTCAAAATTGAAATACGGATTCTAGACATAAGGTTTAGTATCATTATATGGTGATTTTACTCTTCGTAAGGCGACATGAAAGTGGCGTAAAACTGTTCTGTTCACGGAATTAATTTTACCCGTCCTGGAACGGGTATCATTCTAGTATATATATATATTCGAGCCAAATCTTGTTTTTTTTACTCACTTGATGTGAAAACGTATTTTCAATAGACGAACATACGTAATTTAACAATAAATCCCACGTTTTTTGTTTGAAGGTGACTTGCACCGTAAATCGCGTTTGAAAAAGACCAGCTGTTACGCATAGCAGCATGTGACATTTATTTGTTTACGAGCAAAAAAAAACGATCCGCCCTCCGCAATTAATCTTGATGTAGCATTCTTTGCAGAAATACAAATACATTTCACATTTTGGTGTGTGTTGCAGTGCACGTACATACAGGGAATTGTCATTTGAATTTCAAGATATATGGAAACTTCCGGTTTAAATTAAATTACCTCCCTTGAAAATGTATAAAAACCTAAAAAAAAGTTTTTGGAAGCTTATCTTTTTTCGTCATTAAATTGCTTTAATTAATATTAACAATTATAATAATAATAATAATATTAGGTTGTCCAGAAAGTTTGTACCGGTTTTTAGTAGTTCATGTTTCGACATGTTAGAACATGTCAGATTATGAACAGATATAGTATACTTACATTTCTGGTTAGAGGATACTTCAAGCTACATGGGGGATTAAACTAAATGGTTTTCTTCATTCAATTTATTTTATCTTTATTATTTATATTCCCATCATTATCATTGAGAATAACTCATATTAGAACATGCCAAATTATTGACAGATATAATAAATATACTTACATTTCCGGTTAGAGCATACTTCAAGCTATCTTTTGAAAATTTCTGGTTTAAATTAAATTACCTCCCTTGAAAATATAACAAAGTTTTTGAAAGCTTATCTCTTTTTTTTTTCATTAAATCGCTTTAAATAATGATAATAACTAGCGGGATCCATGTAAATTACACGAAATGATGTTTTCAATACTAATTATCTTGTTCCTAACCTGTACCTTACTTTGTAAATACTTTAAATTAAATTTTGCTCCAATTCATGAGTAGCATACAAAGATACGGAAGGTCGTTGCTTTTGATGGAAGCATGACACGAAATAACACACACGCTATCGTATCAATATGTGTCTTCCCGGTCGTCCCCTCCCTCCCTACCTACCTCCCCCCTTCGATGTAGAAAAAAAATCTTAGAGGTTGGTTGGGATCGAACTATAAACCAGTCGGACCGACGTCAAAATACTACGTCGCCAACCGTTGCGCCAAAGGGAAATACTTGAAAATATCACGAAAATTAGGTGACTTGAATGCTGTTCCAGATCTAGGTGCGGCACGCATGCGCAGAGCTTTTGATGTAAGCGTGACACACGAACATACACGCTATCGTATTAATATATAGATAATAATAATATGCTAGCACAACATCAGTATAAAAAATGGAGACACGACAAAGTCGCTCAGGTACTACACTGGAATATATGTAAACTTTATGAATGGGACCACAATGAGAAGTGGTATGAGCATAAGCTAGAAGTGGTACATGAGAACGACAATGTCAAACTTCTTTGTGACATGCGCATACAGACTGATAAGGTTATTCAAAACCCGACTTAATCTTTATAAACAAAAACAAGAGAACTTACTTAATCATTGATATAGCATGCCTCTTTGATACCAGAGTGCAGGAGAAAGAACGCGAAAAAAAAAAAAATATCAAGATCTAAAATGGGAATTAGTTAGACTATGGAAATGTAAAGAAGTCAAGGTGATTCTCGTTGTAATTTGAACGCTTTGAACCATAACGAAAAGTCACTACACGAGACAATTTCTTTTCCGATTGTGCGAAAGGCTTGCCTGTTAGGAACAGCAAAAGTGTTACGGTACAGCTTGAATGTCTAAGGTCAAGGGAATTGACCTAATGTTCACGGAAAAAAATCCAACTAAAAACATCCGGAAGTTGAGACTACTAAGAAAAGAAAAAAAAAAATTAATAATTATTATTATTAATAATAATAATATTAATTTTTTTTTAAAATCTAAATCTACTAAAAAAAAAAATTAATATTATTATTAATAATAATAATAATATTAATTTTTTTTAACATCTAAATCTACTAAAAAAAAAAAATTAATATTATTAATAATAATAATAATATTAATTTTAAAAAAAAATCTAAATCTACTAAAAAAAAAAATTAATATTATTATTAATAATAATAATATTAATTTTTTTTTTTAAATCTAAATCTACTAAAAAAAAAAAATTAATATTATTATTAATAATAATAATTTTTTTTTTTAAATCTAAATCTACTAAAAAAACAAAAATTAATATTATTATTAATAATAATATTCATTTTTTTTTTAAATCTAAATCTACTATAAAAAAAAAAATTAATATTATTAATAATAATAATAATAATAATAATTTTTAAAAAAAATCTAAATCTACTAAAAAAAAAAAATAATAATAATAATAATATTAATTTTTTTTTAAATCTAAATCTACTAAAAAAAAAAAGAAAAATTATTATTATTAATAATAATAATAATAATATTAATTTTTTTTTTTAAATCCAAATCTACTAAAAAAAAAAAAAAAATTAATATTATTATTATTATTATTATTAAATCTAAATCTACAAATAATGATAATAGTTTGTCCAACCACTAGCTAAGAATAAAATAAAAATGACTAATTTACCCTTTCTGCCTGATCATGGCTGACATAACAAGAACAATCTACCCCCGTGGATTAAATAAAAGGGTTCAATTCAGAATTCCATAAAGATTCCCAGGTTCGACAAGATGTATCTGAAAAAGGTCGGAGGTTACATCAGCCGAAATGTGAGAATAAAATCCCAGATGAGAATAGTAGTCGGAATAATACAAAAAATTATATATTTTTACTTTTATTTATTTTTAATGAACTTAAAAAAAAATGTAAAAAAAAATTTTTTTTTTACCTTTTTCATTTTTCAGTATTTAAAAAAAAATTTTTTAAAACTTTTTTTTCTTTTTTTTTCATTTTTCAGTATTTAAATTAAAAAAAAATCAGTCTTCCATTTGCACAAAAGAAATGGCCGAGTCAGTCTCTTCCGAAGTGATTATCTCCCGTGGAAATTCACCGAAGCTCAAGTCGAATTCTGAACGCGGCCAATGTCCAACATTCGTTTATCTTCCAGAACTCTCCAGTGAAAAGGTAGACTTTTAACATTTAAAAAAAAAATATTTTTTATTTATTTAAACTGCTAGAAGTGTGTGTGTGGGGGGGGGGAAGAAAAAAAATCTAACTATTTAGTTAGTTAAAAAAAAAAATTGCAGACCCTCAACTCGCTATTTTAAAGGGGAAGAAGTCTGCTAAAGAAAATAAAAAAATCTGACTTCAAAAAACTTTTTTAAAAAACATGCAATTCTGACGGCAACTTCTACAGCAAAAATGGCTTACTCCGACTCCCACTCCGACTCCCACTCCGACTCCTCATCTCTGCCATCTGCTCAAATTAATCATTTTCAAACTTGTTTCCCGATGATAAAATAGATCCCTGAAAGAAGTTATAAGATGCAACAGATATGAGTTATCGGTTTCTTTCAACATTTGATAATATATATATTAATATATATATATATATTATGATAAGATTTTAATCTTTGAAAAGCCTTGGCTTAAGGAAAGAATAATAAACATGTTTATTATTACCGAGTACACCTTGCATTGAACAATCAAAGTTGAAATAAATTTGTCATTCAGACATGTTTATCTTCTTTCATCTCTCTCTCTCTCTCATATATATATATATATATATATATATATAACGTAAAATATAATAACACGAAATTACATGATTGTCGATGCAATAATTTATTTCAACCTTGCGGTTTTATTCAAGCATCAAATTCTGTCAGTCTCAAAAATGTAATTGTCTAATTTGATGCTTGAATATAACTGCAAGGTTGAAATAAATTATTGCATCGACAATCATGTAATTTCGTGTTATTATATTTTACGTTATTCTTGCTCTGTTTACCACATTGAGCTCTCTTACCCGGATTTCTTCCTGGAATTATTCCATTATAACACAAATATATATATATATATATATATATATAGTAATCCAGGTAGAGTAAAATCCACAGGGTAGAAATCCAAAGGGAATCAAACCGGGCTTACAAAAGAGTGCTCAATAAAGATATAGAGCTGTATTGTGAATGTTTTTATTCGAACATGTACAAGGTCTGCTACACTGGCATGTTGATGTTATCGATCTACAGCTCTCGAGAGCTGTAGATCGATAACATTGACATGCCAGTGTAGCAGACCTTGTACATGTTCAAATAACATTCACTATATATATATATATATATATATATATATAGATAGTGTGTGTATATAAATAATTATTTATGAATAAATATTTCAAAATAAATCCATATACACATGTTTTATGTCAAACCTGCAATCGTCAGCATGGGACGAGTCAATCCCTGCTGGTCACACCGTTCGAACCCCGATACGAAAGTCATGTTTGACTCGGTAGTTGAAAAAAATCAATAAAGTACTCGATCGTAAGAATGTGAGAACTAAAATGAATATTTTTATTTGAAACCTATACGTTACATAGTCAAGAGACGTACCAGGGTTTCATTGACATTGCTAGACTTTTACTGTTTAGAAAAGGCCCTTACAATCTATCTTAAATCGTCAGCGACTCACGAAATGAAGACAGCTCGCCACTACCCACCAAATGAAATACATCATAGAAACAGGAAAACATACAGCATCCGTAATCAACAATTAAATTTTTTAAAAAAAATACTAAATTACGATTGAGGCCCATCAGCTATATAGATCGCCCCCGTAAACTCGGTACTTTCCCCAAAGGGCATACTTGGGCGAATTCACCGGAGGATGAAAGCGGTTGTCGTCGAATTTCATTTTTCAAACTGTCTTTATTTCATGAGTTGCCAAAGATTTGAGATAGTGATTAAATAAATAATTAAAAAACATTTTAACCCCAAACAAAACAGGTCGCCACTGTAGATGTAAGGGGCTACCGAGAAAAAAAAAAAAGGGAGAAGGTAGGGAGGTCAACCTAAATTGGGATCTATGCAGCGAGATGTCTGTTTACATTAGTTTTAAATTTCTTCATGTCAGTACTGTCGGGGAAACAGGGGGCAGGGAGGGAGTTCCAGAGGCCAGCAGCACGAGGAAAGAAGCTATTTGAGTAGAAAGCTCTCCGGCATCTGGGGACCTCCACAGTGAATGGATGGGATTTAGTTTATTGTCGAGTTGGTCTAGTGAATTTCGTGTGTGTGAGTGTAAGTGAGAGACACAGAGAGATTTTTGATCCTTTAAATATTCTTCACGATCGTAAGTATATCTTTATTTAGAGTGACTGATTAACATAATTTAAATTTAAAAATTTTTCTCCATGCGATGGATGCCACAATTTCTGTTTGTGTCTTAAACTAAGGATACTGAAGAAAAGGATCTGTTCTGTTTTTTTTTTATGGTAAACTGCCTGAATAACCATTGTTTACTGTTCAGACTTTCTCGAAACATACGTAAATATTTGTTTAGTTGCTTTGGGTATAAATTATAAGAGGACTGCGTCTCTTCCTCCTGTGACTGAAGAGTTCCACAGTCAACCGAGCGAGTTCAGTGAATTGTTTAAGTGAGTTATTTTGTAAGACTTTCATAAGTTCAGTCAATTAGCTCAGTCAGTAACGACTAAGACTGCAGGCCTCAGGTTCAGGGTTTCGATTCCCAGTGTCAGCATCAAGTTTTTTTATTGTTTATTTATTTATGTAAAATAAGTTTCTTACATTTAGAAAAATTTTTGGTTAATGTTCGCAGTTTATATGGGTTGGTTTCCACATTCCAGGGTTTTCCTTAAGAGTTCGGTTGTCTTCATCATTGACTGTTCATTATATGGTTTCAGTCTTCCCTTTGACTCAAATTTCTCCTAGTCTTTTTTCCAGGTTTTTAGTGACTGTTCCTAGTGCTCGTACAATTATCGGTATTATTTTTATTATTATTATTATTTGTACTCACTAGGAGTTCTCACACAGATCATCGTCAGTGATTGCTCACCGACAACAACCAGTAGTATTTCCTGAAGTCTGAGTGACAACAAGCCTCTCCAGATTTCCAGTATTCTTCAACTCTTTTTGATAACGATGCGGTATCGCAACAGCCGCTTACCATTGATTTCTCGCTGGTAAGGACAACTGGTCTTCTCTGGGATTTGGGTGGCAATAAGCCTCCCCAAGGTCCCAGCATTCTCTGCACTTTTCCAGTGGAGGTCTGGTTTGTGGTGTCCCTCATCGGTCTTCTCATCCTCCTCGACCCTCTACAAATATTTTGTCTGGTGTCAGCTTAGGCCGGCACCAGTTTAAAAAAAAAAAAGTAAATGAATAAAATAATATTTCTTTAAATTAATTAAAAAAAATAATAAATAAATAAAAATAAATAAATAAATAAATAAAATGAATAAATTTTAAAAAAAAAAGAGAAGAAAAAAAAATTATTTAAAAAAGAAAAAAAAAAGAAGTTTTGTAATTCTTTTTAATTTTTGGGGGGTGGTTGGGTGGGGGAGAGGGAGGAGCTTATAGTGTTTCTTGTAATTTCTGTTTCTTGGTTCATTTTTGTGTAGTGACGAATAATTTAATTTCTAATAAATAGCAATTGGAACGGGTTAAAAATACAAACAAATGCCACAGGTAAGTTTGAAAATAACTTTTATCGCCTTCAGTTACTTTTATTTGTTGTATATTTGTTTTTTGAGCGTTTTTACTCTGCTGAGTATTGTAAAAGGTACCTCAGCTGTCTTCATCATTGCCGTCGTTGTATGGTTTCAATCTTCCCTTTGATTCCAATTTCTCCTAGTCATTTTTCCAGGTATTCCTGGTGCTCCTACAATTATTGGTATTATATATTTTCTCCATCTTTGATATTCCTTTCAGTTCTCTTGCGAGCTCCGCGTATTTGTATTTGCTTCATTTTTTTGCTTCCTTGGTCTTCACCCTGTGATCTGCTGGGACAGCGATCTCCTTTGACATAGAGAAATCTTAGAGCCCTTTTTGCTAGTTTATTGCAATTTATTATTTTGACCTCCTCACACGCATGGAATTATTAAGTCTAGTGCATTTCTGACCAATACTTTCAGAGCCTAATCAACTTTAGTATTAGCAATAACAAGAATTAGTATTTTACCCCCCCCCCCCCTTCATTCTCTTCAACCTCGTGACGCGTCCAGATCTTTCATGCAAAATTTGGTGCAATTGTCTTACCCCTTCCCATCTCGCCATTCTGCCACCTGTCCGTATTTTTTTTTTTCAACACAAATAACGGCGATTATCTTTTAGAGCAGAACATGACTAACAAAGCTTTGATTTCTACAGAAACAATTGTTTCGAGTCCTATTGTTTTGTCCGTACATAACATATTCAGCTCATGATAAAATAAAAAAAAAAAATTTTTTTTTCCTTTTTTTTATCTATGACTTGCAGGGTTATCTAGCATCGCCTAGGGTTCTAATTTCTGTAAAGTAGAAAAAATAAAAGTAAAAAAAAAAATTAAAAAAATTGGTTTATTTGAATTATTCAGACTATTGTTATCATCTTGGATGTTATTCTTAGAACGTTTCGACCGATGTAACCTCCAACATTCTTCAGATGCTTAATTTTTTGGTTGTTCGTTTATGGGCGAAACGGTCTGTCAAAATGTACCGAAGTTTTTTGATTTGGAAAAAATGAACAGTAAAATAAATAAAAACTTGGTTGTTGGAATTTAGCTTAATTTTTATATATATATATATATATATATATATATATATATATATATATATATATATTATAATATAAAATGAAGTAATAAAATAAGGTGTCAATCAAATTTTATTAGAATTCAAAGTTCATGCAAAGCATCCTTAAGTCCTTAGCTCATGAGTTTTCAAAGATAATTCTTCTCTTCAGAGGACCATTACCGCAGTTATACTACTACAGGCAGTAAAATTACGCTTTGAAAATATATAAAATTATATACACAAATACATAAAAATACATAACATCAAACATATCAATCCAAAAACATACTTTTGTTGAATTCATACAGTCCATCCAGGTCATACAAGTTGAGAAGCATAATCAGGAAGGACATTACTCCAAGATACAAACAGCAGTCCAAATACGTGAAATTGAAGGGGCTGGCAAAGTTATCCAGTCGCGAAATGTGTCCATATTCAATGTTAATGATAAATAAATCAATCAAAATAATACAAAAAGTCCAATCAAAGTTCCGAAATCCCGACATGTGCAACCCGAGTCAAATCCAAATTCGTTGTTTAATTAGAAAACCCGTTAAATCCGAACTGAGCAAAATAAGACTGAATCCCATCACATCTAGCCAGAAGAGCGATATTAGTTGACGCTTATATCTTTTGTTGGATTGCTTCATATATATATATATATATATATATATATATAAATTCCAGCATGAGAAAAGAAGCTATTGGAGTAGAAGGCTCTCCGACATCTGGGGACCTCCACAGTGAATAGATGGGACTTAACTGATTGACGGGTTGGTCGAGTGTATTTACGTCGTGGGGGCACTAGAGCAGCAAGTTCATCGGAGCACAATCCATTGAAATATTTGTAAAACAAGCACAAGGATGCAACATTGTGGCGATGGGACAGGGGCTGGAGCTTGGTTGACAGTGAGGGACCTATTAGGTTGGCGACCTTTTTTGGACCTTGTCTAAGAGGGAGACTAGTAGATGATGCACCAGCCCAGATGTGGCAACAATATTCCATGCAGGGGCGGATGATGGCTTTGTAGAGATATAGGATAATGTCAGGCGTGACTTAAAATGCACCAAACATTGATGTTATTGTTTTTTTTTCCTTTGCAAAACTCAGTCATGTTCTGCAAAGCTAAAAACAAAAAATAACAGTTTTCCTCTACAAAACAACCAAACCAAACACCATGAATAAATATTTTAAAATATAAAGAACTCAGAGCATAAAATCTGTCACCAAAGTGACCGGATTCGGCCTTAAATAACCTGAAAAGGGTTGATATGCTGTAAAAAACACAAATGAATCATCATGAATAAACATTTGACGATATAAAGAACTTGAAGCATAAAAACTTTTACCAAAATGACCGGATTCGGCATTAAATAACTCGAAAAGGGTTGATATGCCGTAAAACAAAACAACCAAACCAAACATCATGAATAAATATTTGAAGATATAAAGAATTTGAAGCATAAAAACTTTTACCAAAATGACCGTATTCGACATTAAATAACCTGAAAAGGGTTGATATGCCGTAAAACAAAACAACCAAACCAAACACCATGAATATATATTTGAAGATATAAAGAATTTGAAGCATAAAAACTTTTACCAAAATGACCGGATTCGGCATTAAATAACCTGAAAAGGGTTGATATGCCGTAAAACAAAACAACCAAACCAAACACCATGAATAAATATTTGAAGATATAAAGAACTTGAAGCATAAAAACTTTTACCAAAATGACCGCATTCGACATTAAATAACCTGAAAAGGGTTGATATGCCGTAAAACAAAACAACCAAACCAAACACCATGAATAAACATTTGAAGATATAAAGAACTTGAAGCATAAAAACTTTTACCATAATGACCGGATTCGGCATTAAATAACCTGAAAAGGGTTGATATGCCGTAAAACAAAACAACCAAACCAAACACCATGAATATATATTTGAAGATATAAAGAATTTGAAGCATAAAAACTTTTACCAAAATGACCGCATTCGACATTAAATAACCTGAAAAGGGTTGATATGCCGTAAAACAAAACAACCAAACCAAACACCATGAATAAATATTTGAAGATATAAAGAACTTGAAGCATAAAAACTTTTACCAAAATGACCGTATTCGACATTAAATAACCCGAAAAAGGTTGATATGCCGTAAAACAAAACAACCAAACCAAACATCATGAATAAATATTTGAAGATATAAAGAACTTGAAGCATAAAAACTTTTACCAAAATGACCGTATTCGACATTAAATAACCTGAAAAGGGTTGATATGCCGTAAAACAAAACAACCAAACCAAACACCATGAATAAATATTTGAAGATATAAAGAATTTGAAGCATAAAAACTTTTACCAAAATGACCGCATTCGACATTAAATAACCTGAAAAGGGTTGATATGCCGTAAAACAAAACAACCAAACCAAACACCATGAATAAATATTTGAAGATATAAAGAATTTGAAGCATAAAAACTTTTACCAAAATGACCGTATTCGACATTAAATAACCTGAAAAGGGTTGATATGCCGTAAAACAAAACAACCAAACCAAACACCATGAATAAATATTTGAAGATATAAAGAATTTGAAGCATAAAAACTTTTACCAAAATGACCGTATTCGACATTAAATAACCTGAAAAGGGTTGATATGCCGTAAAACAAAACAACCAAACCAAACACCATGAATAAATATTTGAAGATATAAAGAATTTGAAGCATAAAAACTTTTACCAAAATGACCGTATTCGACATTAAATAACCTGAAAAGGGTTGATATGCCGTAAAACAAAACAACCAAACCAAACACCATGAATAAATATTTGAAGATATAAAGAATTTGAAGCATAAAAACTTTTACCAAAATGACCGCATTCGACATTAAATAACCCGAAAAAGGTTGATATGCCGTAAAACAAAACAACCAAACCAAACATCATGAATAAATATTTGAAGATATAAAGAACTTGAAGCATAAAAACTTTTACCAAAATGACCGTATTCGACATTAAATAACCTGAAAAGGGTTGATATGCCGTAAAACAAAACAACCAAACCAAACACCATGAATAAATATTTGAAGATATAAAGAATTTGAAGCATAAAAACTTTTACCAAAATGACCGCATTCGACATTAAATAACCTGAAAAGGGTTGATATGCCGTAAAACAAAACAACCAAACCAAACACCATGAATAAATATTTGAAGATATAAAGAATTTGAAGCATAAAAACTTTTACCAAAATGACCGTATTCGACATTAAATAACCTGAAAAGGGTTGATATGCCGTAAAACAAAACAACCAAACCAAACACCATGAATAAATATTTGAAGATATAAAGAATTTGAAGCATAAAAACTTTTACCAAAATGACCGCATTCGACATTAAATAACCCGAAAAAGCTTGATATGCCGTAAAACAAAACAACCAAACCAAACACCATGAATAAATATTTGAAGATATAAAGAACTTGAAGCATAAAAACTTTTACCAAAATGACCGCATTCGACATTAAATAACCTGAAAAGGGTTGATATGCCGTAAAACAAAACAACCAAACCAAACACCATGAATAAACATTTGAAGATATAAAGAACTTGAAGCATAAAAACTTTTACCATAATGACCGGATTCGGCATTAAATAACCTGAAAAGGGTTGATATGCCGTAAAACAAAACAACCAAACCAAACACCATGAATATATATTTGAAGATATAAAGAATTTGAAGCATAAAAACTTTTACCAAAATGACCGCATTCGACATTAAATAACCTGAAAAGGGTTGATATGCCGTAAAACAAAACAACCAAACCAAACACCATGAATAAATATTTGAAGATATAAAGAACTTGAAGCATAAAAACTTTTACCAAAATGACCGTATTCGACATTAAATAACCCGAAAAAGGTTGATATGCCGTAAAACAAAACAACCAAACCAAACATCATGAATAAATATTTGAAGATATAAAGAACTTGAAGCATAAAAACTTTTACCAAAATGACCGTATTCGACATTAAATAACCTGAAAAGGGTTGATATGCCGTAAAACAAAACAACCAAACCAAACACCATGAATAAATATTTGAAGATATAAAGAATTTGAAGCATAAAAACTTTTACCAAAATGACCGCATTCGACATTAAATAACCTGAAAAGGGTTGATATGCCGTAAAACAAAACAACCAAACCAAACACCATGAATAAATATTTGAAGATATAAAGAATTTGAAGCATAAAAACTTTTACCAAAATGACCGTATTCGACATTAAATAACCTGAAAAGGGTTGATATGCCGTAAAACAAAACAACCAAACCAAACACCATGAATAAATATTTGAAGATATAAAGAATTTGAAGCATAAAAACTTTTACCAAAATGACCGTATTCGACATTAAATAACCTGAAAAGGGTTGATATGCCGTAAAACAAAACAACCAAACCAAACACCATGAATAAATATTTGAAGATATAAAGAATTTGAAGCATAAAAACTTTTACCAAAATGACCGTATTCGACATTAAATAACCTGAAAAGGGTTGATATGCCGTAAAACAAAACAACCAAACCAAACACCATGAATAAATATTTGAAGATATAAAGAATTTGAAGCATAAAAACTTTTACCAAAATGACCGCATTCGACATTAAATAACCCGAAAAAGGTTGATATGCCGTAAAACAAAACAACCAAACCAAACATCATGAATAAATATTTGAAGATATAAAGAACTTGAAGCATAAAAACTTTTACCAAAATGACCGTATTCGACATTAAATAACCTGAAAAGGGTTGATATGCCGTAAAACAAAACAACCAAACCAAACACCATGAATAAATATTTGAAGATATAAAGAATTTGAAGCATAAAAACTTTTACCAAAATGACCGCATTCGACATTAAATAACCTGAAAAGGGTTGATATGCCGTAAAACAAAACAACCAAACCAAACACCATGAATAAATATTTGAAGATATAAAGAATTTGAAGCATAAAAACTTTTACCAAAATGACCGTATTCGACATTAAATAACCTGAAAAGGGTTGATATGCCGTAAAACAAAACAACCAAACCAAACACCATGAATAAATATTTGAAGATATAAAGAATTTGAAGCATAAAAACTTTTACCAAAATGACCGCATTCGACATTAAATAACCCGAAAAAGCTTGATATGCCGTAAAACAAAACAACCAAACCAAACATCATGAATAAATATTTGAAGATATAAAGAACTTGAAGCATAAAAACTTTAACCAAAATGACCGTATTCGACATTAAATAACCTGAAAAGGGTTGATATGCCGTAAAACAAAACAACCAAACAAAACACCATGAATAAATATTTGAAGATATAAAGAATTTGAAGCATAAAAACTTTTACCAAAATGACCGCATTCGACATTAAATAACCTGAAAAGGGTTGATATGCCGTAAAACAAAACAACCAAACCAAACACCATGAATAAATATTTGAAGATATAAAGAATTTGAAGCATAAAAACTTTTACCAAAATGACCGTATTCGACATTAAATAACCTGAAAAGGGTTGATATGCCGTAAAACAAAACAACCAAACCAAACACCATGAATAAATATTTGAAGATATAAAGAATTTGAAGCATAAAAACTTTTACCAAAATGACCGGATTCGGCATTAAATAACCTGAAAAGGGTTGATATGCCGTAAAACAAAACAACCAAACCAAACACCATGAATAAATATTTGAAGATATAAAGAATTTGAAGCATAAAAACTTTTACCAAAATGACCGTATTCGACATTAAATAACCTGAAAAGGGTTGATATGCCGTAAAACAAAACAACCAAACCAAACACCATGAATAAATATTTGAAGATATAAAGAATTTGAAGCATAAAAACTTTTACCAAAATGACCGTATTCGACATTAAATAACCTGAAAAGGGTTGATATGCCGTAAAACAAAACAACCAAACCAAACACCATGAATAAATATTTGAAGATATAAAGAATTTGAAGCATAAAAACTTTTACCAAAATGACCGTATTCGACATTAAATAACCTGAAAAGGGTTGATATGCCGTAAAACAAAACAACCAAACCAAACACCATGAATAAATATTTGAAGATATAAAGAATTTGAAGCATAAAAACTTTTACCAAAATGACCGGATTAGGCATTAAATAACCTGAAAAGGGTTGATATGCCGTAAAACAAAACAACCAAACCAAACACCATGAATAAATATTTGAAGATATAAAGAATTTGAAGCATAAAAACTTTTACCAAAATGACCGTATTCGACATTAAATAACCTGAAAAGGGTTGATATGCCGTAAAACAAAACAACCAAACCAAACACCATGAATAAATATTTGAAGATATAAAGAATTTGAAGCATAAAAACTTTTACCAAAATGACCGTATTCGACATTAAATAACCTGAAAAGGGTTGATATGCCGTAAAACAAAACAACCAAACCAAACACCATGAATAAATATTTGAAGATATAAAGAATTTGAAGCATAAAAACTTTTACCAAAATGACCGCATTCGACATTAAATAACCCGAAAAAGGTTGATATGCCGTAAAACAAAACAACCAAACCAAACATCATGAATAAATATTTGAAGATATAAAGAACTTGAAGCATAAAAACTTTTACCAAAATGACCGTATTCGACATTAAATAACCTGAAAAGGGTTGATATGCCGTAAAACAAAACAACCAAACCAAACACCATGAATAAATATTTGAAGATATAAAGAATTTGAAGCATAAAAACTTTTACCAAAATGACCGCATTCGACATTAAATAACCTGAAAAGGGTTGATATGCCGTAAAACAAAACAACCAAACCAAACACCATGAATAAATATTTGAAGATATAAAGAATTTGAAGCATAAAAACTTTTACCAAAATGACCGTATTCGACATTAAATAACCTGAAAAGGGTTGATATGCCGTAAAACAAAACAACCAAACCAAACACCATGAATAAATATTTGAAGATATAAAGAATTTGAAGCATAAAAACTTTTACCAAAATGACCGCATTCGACATTAAATAACCCGAAAAAGGTTGATATGCCGTAAAACAAAACAACCAAACCAAACATCATGAATAAATATTTGAAGATATAAAGAACTTGAAGCATAAAAACTTTAACCAAAATGACCGTATTCGACATTAAATAACCTGAAAAGGGTTGATATGCCGTAAAACAAAACAACCAAACAAAACACCATGAATAAATATTTGAAGATATAAAGAATTTGAAGCATAAAAACTTTTACCAAAATGACCGCATTCGACATTAAATAACCTGAAAAGGGTTGATATGCCGTAAAACAAAACAACCAAACCAAACACCATGAATAAATATTTGAAGATATAAAGAATTTGAAGCATAAAAACTTTTACCAAAATGACCGTATTCGACATTAAATAACCTGAAAAGGGTTGATATGCCGTAAAACAAAACAACCAAACCAAACACCATGAATAAATATTTGAAGATATAAAGAATTTGAAGCATAAAAACTTTTACCAAAATGACCGGATTCGGCATTAAATAACCTGAAAAGGGTTGATATGCCGTAAAACAAAACAACCAAACCAAACACCATGAATAAATATTTGAAGATATAAAGAATTTGAAGCATAAAAACTTTTACCAAAATGACCGTATTCGACATTAAATAACCTGAAAAGGGTTGATATGCCGTAAAACAAAACAACCAAACCAAACACCATGAATAAATATTTGAAGATATAAAGAATTTGAAGCATAAAAACTTTTACCAAAATGACCGTATTCGACATTAAATAACCTGAAAAGGGTTGATATGCCGTAAAACAAAACAACCAAACCAAACACCATGAATAAATATTTGAAGATATAAAGAATTTGAAGCATAAAAACTTTTACCAAAATGACCGTATTCGACATTAAATAACCTGAAAAGGGTTGATATGCCGTAAAACAAAACAACCAAACCAAACACCATGAATAAATATTTGAAGATATAAAGAATTTGAAGCATAAAAACTTTTACCAAAATGACCGGATTAGGCATTAAATAACCTGAAAAGGGTTGATATGCCGTAAAACAAAACAACCAAACCAAACACCATGAATAAATATTTGAAGATATAAAGAATTTGAAGCATAAAAACTTTTACCAAAATGACCGTATTCGACATTAAATAACCTGAAAAGGGTTGATATGCCGTAAAACAAAACAACCAAACCAAACACCATGAATAAATATTTGAAGATATAAAGAATTTGAAGCATAAAAACTTTTACCAAAATGACCGTATTCGACATTAAATAACCTGAAAAGGGTTGATATGCCGTAAAACAAAACAACCAAACCAAACACCATGAATAAATATTTGAAGATATAAAGAATTTGAAGCATAAAAACTTTTACCAAAATGACCGCATTCGACATTAAATAACCCGAAAAAGGTTGATATGCCGTAAAACAAAACAACCAAACCAAACATCATGAATAAATATTTGAAGATATAAAGAACTTGAAGCATAAAAACTTTTACCAAAATGACCGTATTCGACATTAAATAACCTGAAAAGGGTTGATATGCCGTAAAACAAAACAACCAAACCAAACACCATGAATAAATATTTGAAGATATAAAGAATTTGAAGCATAAAAACTTTTACCAAAATGACCGGATTCGGCATTAAATAACCTGAAAAGGGTTGATATGCCGTAAAACAAAACAACCAAACCAAACACCATGAATAAACATTTGAAGATATAAAGAACTTGAAGCATAAAAACTTTTACCAAAATGACCGCATTCGACATTAAATAACCTGAAAAGGGTTGATATGCCGTAAAAC
Source organism: Sepiola atlantica (assembly GCA_963556195.1). NCBI lineage: Eukaryota > Metazoa > Mollusca > Cephalopoda > Sepiida > Sepiolidae > Sepiola > Sepiola atlantica. Next base: position 46,491,750 of record OY744553.1, on the reverse strand, counting down.
AAAACAACCAAATCAAACACCATGAATAAACATTTGAAGATATAAAGAACTTGAAGCATAAAAACTTTTACCAAAATGACCGCATTCGACATTAAATAACCTGAAAAGGGTTGATATGCCGTAAAACAAAACAACCAAACCAAACCAAACACCATGAATAAACATTTGAAGATATAAAGAACTTGAAGCATAAAAACTTTTACCAAAATGACCGCATTCGACATTAAATAACCTGAAAAGGGTTGATAGGCCGTAAAACAAAACAACCAAACCAAACACCATGAATAAACATTTGAAGATATAAAGAACTTGAAGCATAAAAACTTTTACCAAAATGACCGCATTCGACATTAAATAACCTGAAAAGGGTTGATAGGCCGTAAAACAAAACAACCAAACCAAACACCATGAATAAACATTTGAAGATATAAAGAACTTGAAGCATAAAAACTTTTACCAAAATGACCGCATTCGACATTAAATAACCTGAAAAGGGTTGATATGCCGTAAAACAAAACAACCAAACCAAACAACATGAATAAACATTTGAAGATATAAAGAACTTGAAGCATAAAAACTTTTACCAAAATGACCGGATTCGGCATTAAATAACCTGAAAAGGGTTGATATGCCGTAAAACAAAACAACCAAACCAAACACCATGAATAAATATTTTAAGATATAAAGAACTTGAAGCATAAAAACTTTTACCAAAATGACCGGATTCTTCATTAAATAACCTGAAAAGGGTTGATGTGCCGTAAAACAAAACAACCAAACCAAACACCATGAATAAATATTTGAAGATATAAAGAATTTGAAGCATAAAAACTTTTACCAAAATGACCGTATTCGACATTAAATAACCTGAAAAGGGTTGATATGCCGTAAAACAAAACAACCAAACCAAACACCATGAATAAATATTTGAAGATATAAAGAATTTGAAGCATAAAAACTTTTACCAAAATGACCGTATTCGACATTAAATAACCTGAAAAGGGTTGATATGCCGTAAAACAAAACAACCAAACCAAACACCATGAATAAATATTTGAAGATATAAAGAATTTGAAGCATAAAAACTTTTACCAAAATGACCGTATTCGACATTAAATAACCTGAAAAGGGTTGATATGCCGTAAAACAAAACAACCAAACCAAACACCATGAATAAATATTTGAAGATATAAAGAATTTGAAGCATAAAAACTTTTACCAAAATGACCGGATTCGGCATTAAATAACCTGAAAAGGGTTGATATGCCGTAAAACAAAACAACCAAACCAAACACCATGAATAAATATTTGAAGATATAAAGAATTTGAAGCATAAAAACTTTTACCAAAATGACCGTATTCGACATTAAATAACCTGAAAAGGGTTGATATGCCGTAAAACAAAACAACCAAACCAAACACCATGAATAAATATTTGAAGATATAAAGAATTTGAAGCATAAAAACTTTTACCAAAATGACCGTATTCGACATTAAATAACCTGAAAAGGGTTGATATGCCGTAAAACAAAACAACCAAACCAAACACCATGAATAAATATTTGAAGATATAAAGAATTTGAAGCATAAAAACTTTTACCAAAATGACCGCATTCGACATTAAATAACCCGAAAAAGGTTGATATGCCGTAAAACAAAACAACCAAACCAAACATCATGAATAAATATTTGAAGATATAAAGAACTTGAAGCATAAAAACTTTTACCAAAATGACCGTATTCGACATTAAATAACCTGAAAAGGGTTGATATGCCGTAAAACAAAACAACCAAACCAAACACCATGAATAAATATTTGAAGATATAAAGAATTTGAAGCATAAAAACTTTTACCAAAATGACCGGATTCGGCATTAAATAACCTGAAAAGGGTTGATATGCCGTAAAACAAAACAACCAAACCAAACACCATGAATAAACATTTGAAGATATAAAGAACTTGAAGCATAAAAACTTTTACCAAAATGACCGCATTCGACATTAAATAACCTGAAAAGGGTTGATATGCCGTAAAACAAAACAACCAAATCAAACACCATGAATAAACATTTGAAGATATAAAGAACTTGAAGCATAAAAACTTTTACCAAAATGACCGCATTCGACATTAAATAACCTGAAAAGGGTTGATATGCCGTAAAACAAAACAACCAAACCAAACCAAACACCATGAATAAACATTTGAAGATATAAAGAACTTGAAGCATAAAAACTTTTACCAAAATGACCGCATTCGACCTTCAATAACCTGAAAAGGGTTGATAGGCCGTAAAACAAAACAACCAAACCAAACACCATGAATAAACATTTGAAGATATAAAGAACTTGAAGCATAAAAACTTTTACCAAAATGACCGCATTCGACATTAAATAACCTGAAAAGGGTTGATAGGCCGTAAAACAAAACAACCAAACCAAACACCATGAATAAACATTTGAAGATATAAAGAACTTGAAGCATAAAAACTTTTACCAAAATGACCGCATTCGACATTAAATAACCCAAAAAGGGTTGATATGCCGTAAAACAAAACAACCAAACCAAACCAAATACCATGAATAAATATTTGAAGATATAAAGAACTTGATGCATAAAAACTTTTACCAAAATGACCGCATTCGACATTAAATAACCTGAAAAGGGTTGATATGCCGTAAAACAAAACAACCAAACCAAACAACATGAATAAACATTTGAAGATATAAAGAACTTGAAGCATAAAAACTTTTACCAAAATGACCGGATTCGGCATTAAATAACCTGAAAAGGGTTGATATGCCGTAAAACAAAACAACCAAACCAAACACCATGAATAAATATTTTAAGATATAAAGAACTTGAAGCATAAAAACTTTTACCAAAATGACCGGATTCTTCATTTAATAACTCCAAAAGGGTTGATGTGCCGTAAAACAAAACAACCAAACCAAACACCATGAATAAATATTTGAACATATAAAGAACTTGAAGCATAAAAACTTTTACCAAAATGACCGGATTCGGCATTAAATAACCTGAAAAGGGTTGATATGCCGTAAAACAAAACAACCAAACCAAACACCATGAATAAATATTTGAAGATATAAAGAACTTGAAGCATAAAAGCTTTCACCAAAATGACCGGATTTGGCATTAAATAACCTGAAAAGGGTTGATATGCCGTAAAACAAAACAACCAAACCAAACACCATGGATAAATATTTGAAGATATAAAGAAATTGAAGCATAAAAACTTTTACCAAAATGACTGGATTCGGCATTAAATAACCTGAAAAGGGTTGATATGCCGTAAAACAAAACAACCAAATCAAACACTTTGAATTTCAATGTAAACAACCGTTCCAATTTTCCACTTCTTACGGATTCTAACGTCAGGAATTTTTATGCAAAAAACAACCCCAAACCTCCACCATGGAAAAAAAATGAACGAAATTTGTTGTTTGTTTTCTCCAGAGGCAACGGACACGAATCATTTAAAAAGTGTCATGGCAAGTTGATGTGCGTCATTGGCGTCCGTTGCTAAGGCAACAATCACTAGGGTTCCGGGCAACTTCTTTAATGGTTATTGGGAATTTTTTAAAGAAGAGAGATATTTTGATCGATCCGTTTGGCAGCAATCACTTGGTTCTCAATGAAACTGGAGGTTTGGAAATGAACACACCACCTCCGATATAACCTTCAAATATCTCTGTATGCCTATATATATATATATATATATGTAACATATTTCTGTATATATGCACACATCTGTCGTGTATATATTTACACACATATATATATATATATATATATATAGATGACAACAGAAGCTGAAGAGAGCCGGATGGCTAAGTCCTTCTGTGCTTGAAACCGACGGTACGAATGTTGTACTAATTTTTCTGTACTAAAATAAATATATATATATATACTTTTCTGATGTTTAAATAAATATTGTATCTATACAATTTTTTATTCTCATCTTTCATCTCTAGAATTGATTGCTCTATTCAATATATTGAGCTTTATATTATCACGATAGATTATTATTAAACGATAATTCAATTATCTTTAATTTAATATATATATATATATATGTGTGTGTGTGTGTACGTGTAAAAGCATATGTACTGAAATGTTTAAAACAAATCTGGTCATGTGTATATATGTGTGCATATATATATACACACACACATGTCTGTATATATATATGTATATATGTCTCTGTGTGTATATATAGTATAAATTTTTATTTATACAAATATTTTTGGCTACATATGTGCATACATGTTTCAACTGCAACTTTATTTTAAATCCAGCTTCCTCACGCCACAGAAAAATAATGAAAAGGTTTCTACTCTAATAGTATCTTATCCTAACGTCTTTTACAACTTGACGTGCTTTTTCCACTTCTACCGTGAGTCGACCCCTCGGGGTTAATACCATCAAAATGAGGAAGAAGCAGAAAAGGAGAAAAAAAAACTATAAAATAGTCTTGCCTGACAAAGTTGTTTTACAACGAAAGCTTGCAAAAAAAAAAAATTAAATTGCACCATATGTTGATTTTCAAAAATATTTCACTTATATATATATATATATATATATTTCTTGTTGAAGCCAATAAAACACAATTTTCTTGTCAGTTAAAAAGAAATCCCTCCTATTTCTCTTGATCTTCTTAGGAACTAGCAGGGGTACCCGGCGTTACCTGGGGTTCCAATACCCCCCCCCTCGCAGGCAAAAGTGTAACAATTACTCTCTTCCCTGGTGCCCCCCCCCCTCATCCTGGTCGTCCCCCCCTTCGATGTATATTTAGGTTACCGTTAAAAAAAAATTTGGAGAGTCGACTGGGATCAAACTATAAACCTCTAGGTCTTGTACCTTCGTCAATACCATCAGGACGACGGAAATGAGTATATAATCTCTCGAAAAATAAGTCACTTAAACACAGTCTGAAGCTGGCATGCATTTCATGCACGCACGTACGCCTGTGCAGATCGTAATATCCGCCACAAAGCGACCAAATTTAAGGATCCCCCGTCACACATTTTGGGTCTTTTCTATATGAAAAAATCGATGTTTTTCTTGTCCAATTTTTCAATATTTCGGGTTCAAAAGCTGGAGGATTCAGAAAATATCAACTTTATGGGTGTCTGTCGAGTATCTTGGGAGCCTTTTTCAGACATACATACATACATACATACACACAGACATTTCCCCCTTTATATAATAGATATATAATAGATAAATTAAAAATCGCATCTTTGAAGTTGATAATTACTTGATAGATGGCTAAACTCATTTCAATTTCAAAATTGCTAAGAAATATTTAAAATGTTTTCTTGATTCCAAGAAAAATATTTAATTACATATTTTTATTTTTAATTAAAAATTGTTTTTTTCTTGTTTTGTTATTCTATTGTAGATTGGAGGCAAGGTGCTTTACTCAACGAACAATCAGGAGGATGCAACTCTAAATCTGTTGAAGGTATTTGTTTTTTGTTTTACGGCATATCAACCTCTTATGGGTCATTTAATGCCGAAACATTAGTTGTAGTATGGTGAAAAGTTTTTATGCTTCAAGTTCTTTATATCTTCAAGTATTTATTCATGGTGTTTCGTTTGGTTGTTTTACGGTATATCAACCCTATTTATCTACTTCCCACAGAGTAGAATGTGAGGTGACACAAGGTCGGAAAGTTGGAATCGAGAAGCTAGCACTCAAGAGGAAGAGTACTTGGGCTTTTAAAAAATGCCTGGGCAGCCCTGTTGGCATTCCCCGGTAGGGGCGCCTCAGGCGATTAGCAATAAACTAACCCCTTCTCAAAGGGTGAGAAGGCAAAGCCTGGGAGGGTGGACATCTTAGAACTGCACAGGACAGACTCATAAACAGGCGTAAGTCAAGCCCCGAAGGCTAAGACAATACCAGTCTATGGGGTGCAGTATCCATCGGAACAGATATTACACGATGATCTCGACCAAAAGGCCGAAAGGTAAAACCATATCGGGTTATTTAATGCCGAATCCGGTCATTTTGGTAAAGTTTTTATACTTCAAGTTCTTTATATGTTCAAGTATTTATTTATGATGTTTGGTTGAGTGAAAGAGGGGAAGGAAGGGGGAGGGGAGAGGGGGGAAGGAAGGGAAAGGGGAATTGTTTTTTTTTTGTTTTGAATTTTGCGGAACATGATTGAGTTTTGCAAAGAGAGAAAAAAAACAATAAAACATCAATGTTTGGTGCATTTTGGGGTCAGGAAGCCGATATCTTCAGACAGCCGGATCTGGTAGCACGAGCTATTAAAGGTAAGTATTTCAAGAAATATATGCAACCACCTGTCAATTTTTCTTTCTGACTAATCAAAAATATAGATAAGGATTAAATATTAAAGCATAAAATTTTTTAAACAACACGGACCAATATTTACCTTATATGATTGACAAAACAGATTTTGTTATGTAGCTTGTTGTTAAAAAACTATTAAATGCGGAAATTAGGCCCATTTCTCACACTAATGGTAAAGTCAAAACACCCTATACAATAGACGCACCATCTTGTTTTTATATACTGCAAACTAAGTTCGATCATCAGAGAACTTCTGCCAATCCTAACATCCTGAGCCATCTAAATTATTACCAGGGGTTAAGGGTTAGAGTTAGGGGTTAGAGTTTAGGGTTTGGGTTAGGAGTTAGGATTAGGGTTAGACTTAGGGGTTAGGGTTAAAATTAGGGTTAGGAGTTAGGCTTAGGGGTTAGGGTTAGAATTAGGGTTAGGAGTTAGGAGTTAGGGTTAGGAGTTGGGGTTAGGAGTTGGGGTTAGGGGTTAGGAGTTAGGCTTAGGGGTTAGGGTTAGAATTGGGAGTTAGGGGTTAGGGTTAGAATTAGGGTTAGGTCTATGATAGCTGTAGAATAAGAGTGATGTTGTATGGCAGTGAGTGTTGGGCCTTCGCCCAGGCCTCACTTGCTCGACTCCAGGGACAGTGGTGTCCTGCCTTGTTTGGGGTGAACTATCTTTAAAAAAAAAAAAAAAAAAATTTTTAATTAAAAAAAAATAACTTGTTGGTTTTATCCGTGGAACCCTAAACCCTAACCCTAAACCTTACCTCATGCTTTGTGGGTTTTGTCTGTGGAACCCTAAACCCTAACCCTAAACCTTACCTCATGCTTTGTGGGTTTTGTCTGTGGAACCCTAAACCCTAACCCTAACCCTAAACCTTACCTCATGCCTTGTGGGTTTTGTCTGTGGAACCCTAAACCCTAACCCTAAACCTTACCTCATGCTTTGTGGGTTTTGTCTGTGGAACCCTAAACCCTAACCCTAAACCTTACCTCATGCTTTGTGGGTTTTGTCTGTGGAACCCTAAACCTAACCCTAAACCTTACCTCATGCCTTGTGGGTTTTGTCTGTGGAACCCTAAACCCTAACCCTAACCCTAAACCTTACCTCATGCCTTGTGGGTTTTGTCTGTGGAACCCTAAACCCTAACCCTAACCCTAAACCTTACCTCATGCCTTGTGGGTTTTGTCTGTGGAACCCTAAACCCTAACCCTAACCCTAAACCTTACCTCATGCCTTGTGGGTTTTGTCTGTGGAACCCTAAACCCTAACCCTAACCCTAAACCTTACCTCATGCCTTGTGGGTTTTGTCTGTGGAACCCTAAACCCTAACCCTAACCCTAAACCTTACCTCATGCCTTGTGGGTTTTGTCTGTGGAACCCTAAACCCTAACCCTAACCCTAAACCTTACCTCATGCCTTGTGGGTTTTGTCTGTGGAACCCTAAACCCTAACCCTAAACCTTACCTCATGCCTTGTGGGTTTTGTCTGTGGAACCCTAAACCCTAAGCCTAACCCTAAACCTTACCTCATGCCTTGTGGGTTTTGTCTGTGGAACCCTAAACCCTAACCCTAACCCTAAACCTTACCTCATGCCTTGTGGGTTTTGTCTGTGGAACCCTAAACCCTAACCCTAAACCTTACCTCATGCCTTGTGGGTTTTGTCTGTGGAACCCTAAACCCTAACCCTAACCCTAAACCTTACCTCATGCCTTGTGGGTTTTGTCTGTGGAACCCTAAACCCTAACCCTAAACCTTACCTCATGCCTTGTGGGTTTTGTCTGTGGAACCCTAAACCCTAACCCTAAACCTTACCTCATGCCTTGTGGGTTTTGTCTGTGGAACCCTAAACCCTAACCCTAACCCTAAACCTTACCTCAAGGCTTGTGGGTTTTGTCTGTGGAACCCTAAACCCTAACCCTAACCCTAAACCTTACCTCATGCCTTGTGGGTTTTGTCTGTGGAACCCAAAACCCTAACCCTAACCCTAAACCTTACCTCATGCCTTGTGGGTTTTGTCTGTGGAACCCTAAACCCTAAC
>OY744553.1:46470742-46483177 GCA_963556195.1 Sepiola atlantica | reverse complement strand
TATTCCTTGGTAACTTTCACTTCTCGCTTCTTCTTTTCTTTCTTATCTATTGAGCCTAATTCTCTCTCACTTTTGAGCCCAATTCACTTCAACTTTGAGCCCAATTCTCTCTTCAGCTTTTGAGCCCCAATTCTCTCTTCAACTTTTGAGCCTTCTTCTCTCTTCAACTTTTGAGCCCTCTTCTCTCTTCAACTTTTGAGCCCTCTTCTCTCTTCAACTTTTGAGCCCTCTTCTCTCTTCAACTTTTGAGCCTTCTTCTCTCTTCAACTTTTGAGCCCTCGTCTCTCTTAAACTTTTGAGCCCTCGTCGTCTCTTCAGCTTTTGAGCCCTCTTCTCTCTTCAACTTTTGAGCCCTCGTCTCTCTTCAGCTTTTGAGCCCTCGTCTCTCTTCAGCTTTTTGAGCCCTCGTCTCTCTTCAGCTTTTGAGCCCTCGTCTCTCTTCAACTTTTGAGCCCTCGTCTCTCTTCAGCTTTTGAGCCCTCTTCTCTCTTCAACTTTTGAGCCTTCTTCTCTCTTCAGCTTTTGAGCCCTCGTCTCTCTTCAGCTTTTGAGCCTTCGTCTCTCTTCAGCTTTTGAGCCCTCGTCTCTCTTCAGCTTTTGAGCCCTCTGTCTCTCTTCAACTTTTGAGCCCTCTTCTCTCTTCAACTTTTGAGCTTTCTTCTCTCTTCAACTTTTGAGCCCTCTTCTCTCTTCAACTTTTGAGCCCTCTTCTCTCTTCAACTTTTGAGCCCTCTTCTCTCTTCAACTTTTGAGCCCTCTTCTCTCTTCAACTTGAGCCCTCTTCTCTCTTCAACTTTTGAGCCCTCTTCTCTCTTCAACTTTTGAGCCCTCTTCTCTCTTCAACTTTTGAGCCTCTTCTCTCTTCAACTTTTGAGCCCTCTTCTCTCTTCAACTTTTGAGCCCTCTTCTCTCTTCAACTTTTGAGCCCTCTTCTCTCTTCAACTTTTGAGCCCTCTTCTCTCTTCAACTTTTGAGCCCTCTTCTCTCTTCAACTTTTGAGCCCTCTTCTCTCTTCAACTTTTGAGCCCTCTTCTCTCTTCAACTTTTGAGCCCTCTTCTCTCTTCAACTTTTGAGCCCTCTTCTCTCTTCAACTTTTGAGCCCTCTTCTCTCTTCAACTTTTGAGCCCTCTTCTCTCTTCAACTTTTGAGCCCTCTTCTCTCTTCAACTTTTGAGCCCTCTTCTCTCTTCAACTTTTGAGCCCTCTTCTCTCTTCAACTTTTGAGCCCTCTTCTCTCTTCAACTTTTGAGCCCTCTTCTCTCTTCAACTTTTGAGCCCTCTTCTCTCTTCAACTTTTGAGCCCTCTTCTCTCTTCAACTTTTGAGCCCTCTTCTCTCTTCAACTTTTGAGCCCTCTTCTCTCTTCAAATTTTGTGCCCTCTTCTCGCTTCAACTTTTGTGCCCTCTTCTCTCTTAAGCTTTTGAGCCCTCTTCTCTCTCTCTTCTGCTTTTGAGCCCTCTTCTCTCTCTCTTCCGCTTTTGAGCCCGCCTCTCTCTCTCTTCCGCTTTTGAGCCCGCCTCTCTCTCTCTTCCGCTTTTGAGCCCGCCTCTCTCTCTCTTCCGCTTTTGAGCCCGCCTCTCTCTCTCTTCCGCTTTTGAGCCCCGCCTCTCTCTCTCTTCCGCTTTTGAGCCCCGCCTCTCTCTCTCTTCCGCTTTTGAGCCCCGCCTCTCTCCCTCTTCCGCTTTTGAGCCTGCCTCTCTTTCTCTCTCTCTCTCTCTCTCTCTTCCGCTTTTGAGCCCGCCCCTCTCTCTCTCTCTCTCTCTCTTCCGCTTTTGAGCCCGCCCCTCTCTCTCTCTCTCTCTCTCTTCCGCTTTTGAGCCCACCCCTCTCTCTCTCTCTCTCTCTCTCTCTCTCTCTCTTCCGCTTTTGAGCCCGCATCACTCTCTCTCTTCCGCTTTTGAGCCCGCCTCTCTCTCTCTTCCGCTTTTGAGACTGCTTCTCTCTTTTCTGCTTTTGAGCCCGCCTCTCTCTTTCTCTCTCTCTCTCTCTCTCTTCCGCTTTTGAGCCCGCCTCTCTCTTTCTCTCTCTCTCTTCCGCTTTTGAGCCCGCCTCTCTCTCTCTTCCGCTTTTGAGCCCGCCTCTCTCTCTCTTCCGCTTTTGAGCCCGCCTCTCTCTCTCTTCCGCTTTTGAGCCTGCCTCTATCTCTCTTCTGCTTTTGAGCCCGCCTCTCTCTCTCTTCCGCTTTTGAGCCCGCCTCTCTCTCTCTTCTGCTTTTGAGCCCGCCTCTCTCTCTCTTCCGCTTTTGAGCCCGCCTCTCTCTCTCTTCCGCTTTTGAGCCCGCCTCTCTCTCTCTTCCGCTTTTGAGCCCGCCTCTCTCTCTCTCTCTTTTTCGCTTTTTCGCCCCCCATCTCTCTCTCTCTCTCTCTCTTCCGCTTTTGAGCCCGCATCTCTCTCTCTCTTCCGCTTTTGAGCCCGCCTATCTCTCTATCTCTCTCTTCCGCTTTTGAGACTGCCTCTCTCTCTCTCTCTTCCGCTTTTGAGACTGCCTCTCTCTCTCTCTTCCGCTTTTGAGACTGCCTCTCTCTCTCTCTTCCGCTTTTGAGCCCGCCTCTCTCTCTCTCTTCCGCTTTTGAGCCCGCCTCTCTCTCTCTCTTCCGCTTTTGAGCCCGCCTCTCTCTCTCTTCCGCTTTTGAGCCCGCCTCTCTCTCTCTTCTGCTTTTGAGCCCGCCTCTCTCTCTCTCTCTCTCTCTCTTACGCTTTTGAGCCTGCCTCTCCCCCCCCCCCCCTCTTTCCTTCACTCTCTCTTTCTTCCCCCTCTCTTTCCCCCTCTCTTCCTTCCCCCTTTCTTTCTTCCCCCCCTCTCTTCCTCCCCCCTCTCTCTTCTCTCTCTTATCTTTCTTTTCTTCCTTCCCATAAACAAAAAAACCTCCAAACTTTTTTAAAAATTCATAAAGATCATTTTACTTGAGAACAAATTGTAAGCAAAAAAGAAAAGTCTCGTGACTAAAAAGCAAAACAAAAAAACACCTTTTTATTTCAAAACAAAAAGCTGTAACTTGACCCACCACCCGCCCCACGCCACCCTTAAACCCTACCGACATACCCCCCCCCTCCGAAACGTGCTTAACCACCCTCTTCTTCTTCTCTACACCTTCAAAGCCTTTGGCCAAGTCTCCATTTCATGTATTGAGCAGAATAAGACCTTGGATGTTGTTTGTTGTCAACACAGCAACTGTCTAAATAGGAAACGCATTCTTTTTCTGGCCTGTTCATTTCCATTTCTTGTTGATCTAAACTTCTTTTCTGACCGGCTTTCTTTCTTTTTTTCTTCTTTTTTCTTTTTTTTCTTCTTTTTTCTTTTTTTTCTTTTCTTTCTTTCTTTTTTTTCTTTCTTTCTTTCTTTTTTTTCTTTTCTTTTTTTTTTCTTTCTTTCTTTTTTTTCCTTTTTTTTTTTTTTCTTTTCTTTTTTTTCTATTCTTTTTTCTTTTCTTTTTCTTTTTTTTCTTTCTTTTTTTTCTTTTCTTTCTTTTTTTTCTTTTTCTTTTTTTTTTCTTTTTCTTTTCTTTTTCTTCTTTTTTTTTTTTTTTGCTGTGGATAATGTCATACCGTGGCTTTCCCTAGAACTGAGACAGCAACAACAACAACACCAACAACGAACAAAAAGGCAATTTTGCACTAATGAATCCACTCTCTCAACAGCGTTACAAGAAAGTGATACTTTGTGATACTGTTTTTCAATAACTTTGCTTTCATTCCGACTCTACAGATCTTGATTTTTGTGTTTCTTTTTCCATATCTAATTCCTGTTATATGGATAATGTCGGGGGAGAAAAACAAAGCTATCCTTCTTTAAAAAAAAAAGATTCCATGAGGCATGGCAAATAATTTGCACGTAAGCACAATAGACAACAACAATTATTTTGTTGAAATTTATCTCACACACACACACTGACATACACACACACACACCCACACACACACACACTGACATACACACCCACACACCCACACACACACACACACTGACATACACACCCACACACCCACACACACACACACTGACATACACACCCACACACACACACACACACACACTGACATACACACCCACACACCCACACACACACACACTGACATACACACCCACACACCCACACACACACACACTGACATACACACCCACACACCCACACACACACACACTGACATACACACACACACATTGACATACACACACACATTGACATACACACACACACATTGACACACACACACATTGACATACACACACACATTGACATACACACACACATTGACATACACACACACTGACATACACACACACACTGACATACACACACACTGACATACACACACACACTGACATACACACACACACTGACATACACACACACACACTGACATACACACACACAGACATACACACACACACTGACATACATACACACACACACACTGACATACATACACACACACACACTGACATACACACACACACTGACATACACACACACACTGACATACACACACACACTGACATACACACACACACTGACATACACACACACACACTGACATACACACACACAGACATACACACACACACTGACATACATACACACACACACACTGACATACATACACACACACACACTGACATACATACACACACACACACTGACATACACACACACACTGACATACACACACACACACACTGACATACACACACACAGACATACACACACACACTGACATACACACACACTGACATACACACACACAGACATACACACACACTGACACACACACATACACACACTGACATACACACACCCACTGACATACATACACACACTGACATACACACACTGACCTACACCCCCCCCCCCCACACACACACCCACACATACACGCACACACATACACGCACACACTGACACACACACACACACACTGACACACACACACACACATACACTCACACACGAGTTTGAATTACCTACTAGACACCATCCTCGAGTGTTTTCGGTCTCTCTGTACAAGGGTTTGTCAGGACAACCTGACCCGAGGATACTTCCCCCTACAAGTAAACCCTGACCAAATATTCAAAATAACATAGTATTCGAAGCCCAAATAAGATCTCGACACGGCTGTACACTGACGCATACAAGGAATTGTGCACCTTCTCCAAGTAATGTCATTTCAAGTAACAACACATAGCTGGATACTCCACCAGACAAGATGAATTCTTGTCCTGGAATCCGGTAAGACCAAGAGACCACAAGAAAGATATACTAAAACATAGTTAACTGGTCAATTGGGGAAGGGAAAAATTAATGTTCTTAACTTCTTTACTAAATCAACGTTTGAGAAATAAAGGAGAAATTTAATAGAATATTCGAATATCTATGTATTTCATATAGAGATCAAGTGTTAGCCCCAGAAAGGGGTCCCTTGATTTCTGAGAACTTCTACTGAAGTAAAATGAAACAAAAAAGGGAAACATATACACATGCATAAATTTATAGAGAGAGAGGGGGAGAAAGAGAGAGAGAAAGGGGGAAAAGAGAGAGAGAGAAAGGGGGAAAAGAGAGAGAGAGAAAGGGGGAAAAGAGAGAGAGGGGGGAGAAAAAGAGAGGGGGAAAAGAGAGAGAGAGAAAGGAGAAAAAGAGAGGGGGAAGAAAGAGAGAGAGAGAAAGGGGGAAAAGAGAGAGAGGGGGAGAAAAAGAGAGGGGGGAGAAAAAGAGAGATAGAGAGAGAGAGGGAATAAGAGAAAGGGGGGGGGGGAGAAAGAGAGAGAAATGTAATATTCGAATATCTATGTATCTCATATAGATATCAAGTGTTAGCCCCAGGAAAGGGCCACCTTGATTTCTGTGAACTCCGACTGAAGTAAAATGAAACAAAGAAAAAAATGCAGTTTAAATTACCAGGGGATACTAACTAAATCCAAGATATCACAGACTTAGCACTCGCATAAGCCGACCCACCGTTGGGAAGTTTTGCATGTCACAGACTTAGAACTTGAATAGTCCGATCCACCGTTGGAAAATTCACAAATACAAAAGGGGATTCAAGTATATAACAGTAAAACATAAACGGGGGTGCCTTAACTTAAATTGTAAAATAGAAAACGGGAATCATCAGCTGCTTACCATATAACTGTTTCGGAGATTTAAAAACAGAACAGCTATTAAATTCATGACTCTCCAGTGGTACTGATCAAAATACCACTTCCCCAATAACCAAATGTGGACACGATTCATTTTTATTTTACTGATAAATAAATAAATAAATATATATATATATCGCGGTTTAAGTCCGGCGACCTGTATTAAAAATTCTTCTCTACACTTACGATTCCCGTAAGGATGAAACGTATATGTATGTAGATAAAAACACATGTTTAGAATTATTTGTTGCCTCCAAACCAGGCTGGGCTCTGTAGCGAGTAGTATAAACACAGCAGTCGTCATGGCTTTAATGTGATGTTCCTTTAATATGTCGAACTCTTTATGGCAGTTGCCTTTAAATAGAAATAATCTTTTGCTGATTTACCGAATTTTTGACAACAGCCGTGTGAGCAAAGACGTTGGAATTTGAGTTCGTAATATAACTCGTGTTCCAGTGTACGAGTCCGGCGACCTGTATGAATAATTCTTCTCTACACTGACGATTCCCTGGGTCCATTTAAATAGAAATATATAAACATAGCAAAATTTATATAAATAGAGATAAATACCCATTGATCTTTATTAGAGCAGAAGATTGTTAGTGCAAGAATATTTCTTAGGTCTGAATCGGGCTCAAGAATATTTCTTAGGTCTGAATCGGGCTCAAGAATATTTCTTAGGTCTGAATCGGGCTCAAGAATATTTCTTAGGTCTGAATCGGGCCCAAGAATATTTCTTAGGTTCTGAATCAGGCCCAAGAATATTTCTTAGGTCTGCATCGGACCCAAGAATATTTCTTGGTTCTGAATCAGGCCCAAGAATATTTCTTAGGTCTGAATCGGACCCAAGAATATTTCTTGGTTCTGAATCAGGCCCAAGAATATTTCTTAGGTCTGAATCGGGCCCAAGAATATTTCTTAGTATCGAATCGGACCCAAGAATATTTCGTAGTATCGAATCGGACCCACGAATATTTCTTGGTTCTGAATCGGGCCCAAGAATATTTCGTAGTATCGAATCGGACCCAAGAATATTTCGTAGTATCGAATCGGACCCAAGAATATTTCGTAGTATCGAATCGGACCCAAGAATATTTCGTAGTATCGAATCGGACCCAAGAATATTTCGTAGTATCGAATCGGACCCAAGAATATTTCGTAGTATCGAATCGGACCCAAGAATATTTCGTGGGTCTGAATCGGGCCCACGAATATTTCTTGGGTCTGAATCGGGCCCACGAATATTTCTTGGTTCTGAATCGGGCCCACGAATATTTCTTGGTTCTGAATCGGGCCCACGAATATTTCTTGGTTCTGAATCGGGCCCACGAATATTTCTTGGTTCTGAATCGGGCCCACGAATATTTCTTGGTTCTGAATCGGGCCCACGAATATTTCTTGGTTCTGAATCGGGCCCACGAATATTTCTTGGTTCTGAATCGGGCCCACGAATATTTCTAGGTTCTGAATCGGGCCCACGAATATTTCTTGGTTCTGAATCGGGCCCACGAATATTTCTTGGTTCTGAATCGGGCCCACGAATATTTCTTGGTTCTGAATCGGGCCCACGAATATTTCTTGGTTCTGAATCGGGCCCACGAATATTTCTTGGTTCTGAATCGGGCCCAAGAATATTTCTTGGTTCTGAATCGGGCCCACGAATATTTCTTGGTTCTGAATCGGGCCCAAAAATATTTCTTGGGTCTGAATCGGGCCCACGAATGTTTCTTGGTTCTGAATCGGGCCCAAGAATGTTTCTTGGGTCTGAATAATACCTTTCAAAATTTCAAGAGTCAAAATCGAGTGTTTAGGCCGATAACTCCACAGCAATAACATATAATGTGTGGCGATACTTATATGGAGCGCCTTGATATAATGTTATTTTTGTAAACACATGTCCATACTTGATTGGGGGGGGGGGCGTAGTAAATGAATGTTAGTTTATATTTTCTTTTTTTCTCTTCTTTTTCTGTGTCCGATTCTCAAGTCATGCACATAGATAGGAGTGCCCTCTTTTTTCTTTTTTTTTTAATCATATGAAAAACAAGTTTCTGAACAACAAGGAAGTCTATTAATAACCTTTATTTTTGCCTGAGTGTCTTGGACTCTTACAAGTGGTAGAAAAAAAAAAAATGAGTACCGATGACTGGAAGCGAGAAAGGAAATTGTTTTATTTAAAAAAATTAAATACCTCGTTTTTTTTTTTGTTTTTTTTATTCGTCGCAAAGAAAGCAGTGTCACGTCTGACACGCGGTTTGTACTCCATCGTTGTAATAAGCAAGTGACTCATGGCGTGATTGCTCACTGCTCAGAGGTAAAACAATGGCCGCTTTGTATTAAGCTGGTTTCTATTATACCGAACCGTGGAACAATGAGTTGACAAAACGTACACAATCGACTCATCCGTATTGTTAGAACAAATAGAACAGGTTGTTGTTGTTGTCGAAGTCGCTGCTGCTGCTGCTGCTGCTGTCGAGCGAGTTGGCCGTGAAGACAGCGTCAAACGTCGTTCGCTTTTGATTGTGGTTCTTCTCGTCGATTTGGACCACTCCATGTTCCTGAACGATTTCCAGTTACCCTCCGTAATTAAGATCAACAGAGACCTGCCTAAATAAATTGGGCTTCTTGGCCTTTTGGCTGATTTTAAGATTGCAAACTTATTTTACAATAGCCTAAGTAGGACGGCCCCCCAGAGTAAATGTGGTATTGTGGTGACTGAGATGATTCTAGTTAAGAGTAGGATAGACAATTTTATTACCTTTGACAAAGGATGACCAACGACACCCCCTCCCCACACTTTTGATGGCCTTGTGCCTAATTTGTTTTGAATATTAACATGTATTTTCTGCAAATAAATTTTTCAAAGTGTAGTATCTGTTCCGATGGATACTGCACGCCTGTCCTGTGCAGTTCTAGGAGGTCCACCCTCCCAGGCTTTGCCTCCCCTCTTTGGGGAGGAGTAAGTTAATTGCTTACTGCTTGAGGCGCCCCTACCGGGGAATGCCGACGGGGCTGCCCAGGCAATTTTTGATGGTCAGAGTGCTCACTTCTCGGGCGCTGGCTTTTCAACCCCCACTTTCCGACCCGACCTTGGGTCACATCTTACTTGTGGGAGTAGGATAAAACTGGCCTTGTGCCTAACTCCTGGAGAGGAGTAAATAATACCTGCCTAAATAAATTGGGCTTCTTGGCCTTTTGGCTGATTTTAAGATTGCAAACTTATTTTACAATAGCCCAAGTAGGACGGCCCCCCAGAGTAAATGTGGTATTGTGGTGACTGAGATGATTCTAGTTAAGAGTAGGATAGACAATTTTATTACCTTTGACAAAGGATGACCAACGACACCCCTCCCCACACTTTTGATGGCCTTGTGCCTAATTTGTTTTGAATATTAACATGTATTTTCTGCAAATAAATTTTTCAAAGTGTAGTATCTGTTCCGATGGATACTGCACGCCTGTCCTGTGCAGTTCTAGGAGGTGCACCCTCCCAGGCTTTGCCTCCCCTCTTTTGGGGAGGAGTAAGTTTATTGCTTACTGTCTGAGGCGCCCCTACCGGGGAATGCCGACAGGGCTGCCCAGGCAATTTTTAAATGGCCAGAGTGCTCACCTTCTCGGGCGCTGGCTTTTCAAACCCCACTTTCTCGACCCGATCCTGGGTCACATCTTACTTGTGGGAGTAAGATAAAACTGGCCTTGTGCCTAACTCCTGGGGAGGAGTAAATAAAACCAGCGGTTGCCCCAAGTCGTTGAGGAAGATCGTCGTCTGTAGGCAATTAGTAGCGGTTTTGCACACGCTTTCTTTTTTCTTTTTTTCTTTTTTTTTTTTAAAAACATATTTCACCCCAAACAAGGCAGGCTGCCACTGTAGACGAAAGGGACTATTGAGAATTAGGGAGTAGGTTTCAGGTGTCATCTTAAGTTGGGAGATGTGGGGCGAGATGTCTGTTTACATCAGTTTTAAACCTCTGCATGTCGGTAAAGTCGGGGAAACAGGGAGCAGGGAGGGAGTTCCAGGGGCCGGCAGCACGAGGAAAGAAGCTGCTGGAGTAGAAGGCTCTTCGGCATCTGGGAGCCTCCACAGTGAATGGACGGGACCTAGCTGATTGTCGGGTTGTTCTAGTGTATTTGCGTCGAGGGGGCACTAGAGCAGCTAGTTCATCGGAGCACAATCCTCACTCTGCATTGCGATAGATGGCTCTTGCTTGCCGTAGATCGTTCAGACGCATTGGCAAAAAAACGACGAGAGGTGTCAAAGCTTTGCCACGTCGTCTATATCATCAATACAACAGCACAAACATGACAACAGAAGTTGAAGAGAGCCGGATGGCTAAGTCCTTCTGTGCTTGAAACCGACGGTACGAATGTTGTACTAATTTTTCTGTACCAAAATAAATATATGTATGATAATTTTTATTTACAGACATGTACAAAATCTGCGACACTGGCATGTCGATGTTATCGATCAACAGTTACCATAAACTGAGATCTCATCAGGCAGAGTTAGAATCCGATCTCAGATCGGAGATCGGATTCTAACTCTGCCTGATGAGATCTCAGTTTATGGTAACTGTTGATCGATAACATCGACATGCCAGTGTCGCAGATTTTGTACATGTCTGTGTAAATAAAAATAATCATATATAAAGCTCTATTTTGATATTGAGCACTTTTTATAAACCTGGTTGAAATTCTCTGGATTACCACCCTGTGGATATTTTTTACCTGGATTATTACCATTATTATTATTATTATTATTATTATTATATATATTATATATATATATATATATGTATATATATATATTACATTAGATATAAGTTTATCTCAATTTAAACACATTTTTTTGTAATAAATTATATTACTGATAGATCCTTGGCCTTTTGGCTAAGATCAAAGTGCATATATATATATAAATAAAATAAAATAAAATTTTCAACAATTGGGGATATTTTAAGTAGGCTAACCTTCTAGAGTAAATGTGGTATTTTGGTGACTGTCCTACTCTTAGCTAGAACCATTGCAGAGGATAACTATCTCCCCTCACTCCCAACACTTTTGATGGCCTTATGCCTAATTTGTTGAAATGTATTTTTTGCAAATAAATTATTCAAAGTGTAGTATATGTCATTATAATACTCGGTCAATGAAGGAGAAATCCTTCTAGACTGAGGCAATTTAATTTTTTTTTTTTTTTTTTGTCCCAATTTAGAGTATCCCCTTTTTGAGAAAAAGCTGGATTTTCCCTACATTAAAAAACAACTTTTGTGTCTAACTCTCTGCCCTCGTGGGGAGGCAAGTACACGGGGACTGATGAAACAGGTTTTATGTTGCTTGTAGTATGACAGCTATTATTAATCACAAAAGTATGGTTGGGGGAGGGGAAGCATTGTCTTTACTTTATATATAAGATGTTTGTCTGTCTGTGAGTCTGTTCGAAGCCTATGAGGATCTAAACCAGTATTTATGTGACACAAGGCCAGAAGGTGGGGAGCTCTCTTCCCCCCCCCCCATTATATGTCTTATTTGCTCCTACTTGTGTCTATCCGTCACACCTCTGCATTGTATTGCCTTCTAAATATCACATTTCTATATACCAATAAACAATGCTTCAAGCAAACTACATAAACCTCATATATATATATATATATATATATATATATATATATATATGGATCCATTTCTTTATCATTGAGTTAAAAATCTTTAACGTGACGATGCAACCTAGCAACAAGAAAGGCTTACCATTCAGTATATAATTTTTTAAGATGGGGGCAAATGCATCATATACATTCGCCGAAAATTTTACTCCATTTTTTTTTTTGTGAGGTGAGACAGTGATGGTGTCGTGTATTTGAATGACCTCCGCCTATTCTAGGTTTTTTTTTTTAATTTAAAAAATTTTTTTTTTAACATGATACACCTCAAACAAGGCAGGCCGCCACTGTAAACGTAAGGGGCTACTGAGAAAAAAGAAAAGGGGAGAAGGTTTGGGGGCTCAGCCTAAATTGGGATCTGAGCAGCGAGATGTCTGTTTACATTAGTTTTAAATTTCTGCATGTCAGTACTGTCGGGGAAACAGGGGACAGGGGGGAGTTCCAGAGTCCAGCAGCACGAGGAAAGAAGCTATTTGAGTAGAATGCTCTCCGACATCTGGGGACCTCCACAGTGAATGAATGAGATTTAGTAGAATGTCGAGTTAGTCTAGTGAATTTACGTTGAGGGTGCACCAGAGGAGCCAACTCATCGGAGCATAATCCATTGAAGTATTTGTAAAACAAACATAAGGATGCTACATT
>OY744553.1:46455742-46463242 GCA_963556195.1 Sepiola atlantica | reverse complement strand
TTTTCTATAAATACTATTTATGGCATGTGTTCTTCAGAATTGTCTGATCTATTCCCTGCTTCCTTTGTTCCAGCTCGTATGACTCGTTGGTCTAGTGGTCTCCATCAATTCATTGTTTTGATACCTCATTGTAATACAGCTTCCTATTCCAGTAGCTTCTTTTCAAAAACCGTACGTTTGTGGAACTCTCTTCCTGCTGACTGTTTCAACTCCTACCTATAGCCTTGATCTTTTCAAGACTAAGGCCACTAGGCATCTCCTGTCTTTGCAATAATCATATTTGGTTCTTTTTAGCTACTTACATCAAGTGGTTTCATGCCTTGTCTGGAGCGATTTGCATAAAAATAAATAAATAAATAAAGGGTTCAATTCAAAATTTTGTATTGATTCCTGAGTTTGAAAAATATGCACCTGTGAGAAAGTCGGCGGTTACATCAGCCAAAATGTTAACCCTAACCCTAACCACGAAGGCCAATAGGCATCTCCTGTCTTTGCGATAATCACATTTCGTTGTTTTTAGCTCCTTACATCAAGTGGCTTCATGCTCTGTCTAGAGCGATGTCCCTTAAAAAAAAAATACCTTGTTTGGGTAGATTTCCATGAAAGAAAAAGAAGTATTTTTAATTTTTGGTTTAATTGGTCCCCCGATTTATAAAACGGGGGACTTATGTTTTGAGGCATGTCTGTCCGTCCGGATTTTTCTCCGCAACCATCCATAGAATTTCTCTGAAATTTTGCATGAAGTTGTAACTTTGGTCAGGTTAGAAAGTGACATTTTTAGATTTTTGAAAAAAAATCTGGTTAGCCCCTCAGGGGGTCAAAAGGCCCCGAAATGGCAAAAAATGACATTTTTTTGCCCCATAACTTTTCATCCATCCATTCAATTTCTCTGAAACTTGACCAAAATGTGGAGGCAATTGTTCCTAATAGAAAATAAGTATCGCTGACCGTGGAAAAAATCAGGTTCGCGCTCCCAGGGGGTCAAAAGCCCCCAAAATGGCAAAAAATGACTCTTTTCTCCCATAACGTTTGATCCATCCATTCAATTTTTCTGAAACTTGGCCAAAATGTAGAGGCAATTATTCTGGATATAAAATGAGCATCCTTGACCTCAGAAAAATTCTGGTTCGCGCCCCCAGGGGGTCAAAGGGGGGTCAAAAATGCCCCAAATTGCCCCAATTTATTGCATTTTACACTCACCACATCGATTCACAAACAGAGGGGACCACGCATGTGCGGCTTGTTCTTTTGATGTCGAACGACTTGTTGCTTTTTGAAATTCGCTTTGTGGATTAAATAAAGGTTTTGTTTGAAATTCTTAGTACAATTTCCAGAGTTTGAAAAGACGCACCTGAAGAAGGTCGGAGATTACATCGGCCGAGACGTTGTGAGAATAACATCAAAGATGATAATGGTTCGAATCATCGAAATAATTTTAGTAATCACAAAAACTTACTCCACACTTTCTTTATTGAAAATTTCTTTATATTTTCAGCTGCTACGGCATATACAGCCAGGATACCAGGGATATTATGAACAAACAGTAAGTTATCACAAATTTTATACACATCTGCGAGGGAGGCGGTATGTCGAAATTCTTTTTTTGACGATCACGTACCAAGGAAAAAATATAAAAAAAATTTTTTTTTTTTTTTTTTTTTTTAAATCAAAATGGCCCCCAAAAGTACACGTATATATTTCTCAAAATTAAATGACAATAAAATGTATTTAGCTTGACCCTCTGCTGCAGTTTCACTGTATCACCGATCATCAAAAGTTCCTTTCTTCCTTTCAGTGTATCATACAAATAAGAATGGTATTTATCCGTCTCGTTCGTGCAACTAAACTTTGGAGAGTAGAAAGTGACTAACTTAAGTTACTTTCGTCAGCCTCGTAACTCTCACTTTCCTTATTTTGTCCTTTAGTCTTCATATTCCATGAGCGATGTTTCTGACAAAGGGGGAAAAATTGCTGTTTTCTGGGTTGGAATCTATCCATCTAACATTTATTGTTGGCGAGTTTTTGACCTTAAAGTAGTGTTTTAAAATTTTTTTAGCTTCTTACATCAAGTGGTTTCATGCCTTGTCTGGAGCGATTTCCAAAAAAAAACAAAACAATCACTGTTAACTGAGAGGGGAAATAATCAACATCATCTCGCCTAGGTCCATCAGGACCCTCTGACAGCAGTCTTCGTTACGATTGATAAAGATGTCTATTTAATTCTTTTATGTCTGTCTGTGTGTGTGTGTGTTTTATAGTAAAGGTTCACGTCTTACTGTTATGGTGTGATGTTGATCTACCCTATTTCGGGAGTAGATGGACTCTTCCAGAGACAATGAATAAACTTACGATGAAGCAGCATTCATGGCAGAAGTCATTGGTGGCAGTCACGGCCACAGTATCGGACACAAACTTTCTGTAACATACCATTTTGTACTTCTCGGAGCTGTTAAACCTGACATCGTAATATGGGACAAAAGGGAGAAAGTAGCAACCCTAGTTGAAGTCAGTGTCCCTAATGATGCAGGATTGAACAGAGCAGAAAGGGAAAAGATTACGAAATACCAACGTCTTATGTACGACATGAAAAGAAACTGGAATCTTAGGAAAATCTCCATCATACCAGTAATTATAGGAGCAACAGGAATAATGAAAAAGAATTTCAAGAGCTATCTGGCGAGTATACCCGGTGAACCGAGTGCAAGAGAAATACAAACAATTGCACTTAAAGGGGCGTTAGAATCTTAAAAAGATCTCTAGGCTGGAGTGTCTGAAATAGCTGATGAATGTCTGGCATCCGGTAGGATGCCCCATCTCCAGCAAAAATAGAAAGATAAGTGAAAATGATTTAAATATACACTCTTGTAAATATATCACTGTGTGTTTATTATTGGTCCTTCAAGATCACAACAGTTTATTAAAAGATATATATATATATATATATATATATATATATGAGGTGAGTCAATGAAAAATAGTTAGACCTGTAAATGGAAACAGATCAATATCTTCAGTTGTTCAGAACAAGGAGCATTTAGTAAATAAAAATATTTCTTCTTCTTCTCTTTCAATTGCATTCCTTAAGCACGGCTTTTCAAAGATCAAAATCTTATCATCAGAGGAAGTAGAGATTGATAAGTTGACAGATAAGAACAGTCAATATTCAAAATTTGGAAAAAGTTTTTTTTTTTAAAAGTTCTTTTTTAAAAAGTTTTAAAAAGTTCAAACGGGTGTGTAAATGAAATTCACCAACCACGGAGATCCAAGTTGTATCGGGTTCAAATGTAATTGGTAAATCCAGAAGAATCTGCAAGAAAATCCAACGGCGAAGATTCCACCCAAGTCCTTAGTCCTTAGAATTGACTCACCTTATTTTTGCTCTATCCAGTATATTGAGCTTTCCTCATCTCACAATAGGTCTAATTCTCTAAAAGTTATCTTTTAGTTATAAACCTTCATATCTTACGTAATTTCTTCTTCTCAATCTGACCTAATAGGTTAATGCTTTGAATGTTTTGAATGTTTTATTTATTATTCAATTTTCTGTCATGGCCACAGTATTGGACGCAGACTTTCTGTAACCTACTATTCGGTGCTTCTGTAAATAGACTCTAGTAAATATACCACCGTGTTGTCTTAATTATTATCGGCCCTTCTAGGTCACAACATGTAAACACGAATATGTGTGTGTGTCAGTCTGTCAGTCTAAATTATCTGAAATGAATACATGACTTTCTGGCAGTGTAGTATCTGTTCCGATGGATACTGCACGCCTGTCCTGTGCAGTTCTAGGAGGTCCACCCTCCCAGGCTTCGCCTCCCCTCTTTGGGGAGGAGTAAGTTTATTGCTTACTGCCTGAGGCGCCCCTACCGGGGAATGCCGACGGGGCTGCCCAGGCAATTTTTAATGGACAGAGTGCTCACCTCTCGGGCGCTGGCTTTTCAACCCCCACTTTCCAACCTGACCTTGGGTCACATCTTACTTGTGGGAGTAGGATAAAACTGGCCTTGTGCCTAACTCCTGGAGAGGAGTAAATAATACTTTCTGGCAGAATCAGTCTATTTTATGTATAATGTATCCTAATGATTCTACTGTAGAAATGCTTTTAAGCGTTTATTTATTTTGAAATTATATTTTTAAAAAAAATTAATAAAAGTAAATATTTCATTTATTTGACAAAATCTCGCATCATGTTGTCCGATTTTAAGATTTCAAAGTTTATCATTTCAACGGTGTTTCAAAGCTGTAGTAACACTTAGGTGTCATTATTGTACAGCACGCTTCACTACAGATTGGATATTAAAAAATTTTTAAAAAATCAGTCTCTTCAATAATACCAGAAGATCGTCGATTCCCCCCCCCCCCCTCGTAAGACTTCGACTATTAAAAAAAAGTTAAAAAAAAAAAAAAATATTGTCTGTACTAGCATGAAAAAGGTTTGTTTTTTTTAAACCGAAAATTTGGATTTAAAAAAAAAAAAAAATGATTTAATAAATATTTCATTTATTTGACAAAATCTCGCATCATGTTGGCTGATTCTAAAAATGTCAAAGTTTAAAAAACTTTTTGTTAGATGTTTCCTTACTTATACAGTACTTTAGCTTTTTGGTTTTAACCATTCATCATTTTACTTTTCTTTACCCCCCCCCCCCCCCCCATTTCCCTATCAATTCCAAATCAGCCCCCCCCCCCCCATGTGACCCTTCCCACCGGCCAACCCTTCTGTGAGACAAAATAGTTCAGAATCTAAGTGTTACCCCCAAGGTCACTCGGGTAGAATGCAAGGTGAAGATAAAAACGAATGATTACAGTAAGATAAAATTATATCAGTCAACATCATTTCTTTTTTTTTTTTAAAGATATTTTGCCCAGTCATTGCTTTCTGTGTTACGGCATATCAACCCTTTTGGCGGGAACTTTTGCTGAATCACAACATCCGTTTGACGTCATCAAATGTTCAACCACATCTGTTGCAAACTAATGATGACAACATACCTTCTTTTTTTTTTGTCCATTTTACTTCAGTCGAAGTTCTCAGAAATCAAAGTTCTAAATAATTATTTAGTCTTTGACACTAAACTGGCACAAAATTTGTTGGGGGGTGCGGGGTCGGTTTTCAAGGAATTTTTATGTACTAAAGTGAAGAACTTTGATATTTTTTAAGTAAGGAGTTACTTCCCTTATTATTCAAGGAATTGAAATAAAGGAGAGTTGTCTCTTTTTTGTTTCATTTTACTTCAGTCGAAGTTCTCAGAAATCAAGGGGTCCCTTCTTGGGGCTTACACTTGATCTCTATATGAGATACATAGATATTCGAATATTCCATTAAAGTCTTTTATTTCTCAAACGTTGAGTTAGAAAAGAAGTAAGAACTTTCTTGTGGTTTCTTGGTCTGAACAGATTCCAGAACAAGAATTCATCTAGTCTGGTGGAGTATCCAGCCAAGTGCTGTTACTTGAGGCAACATCACTTGGAGAAGGTGCACCATTTCTCGTATAAGCTGTCCTTTAGTCCTGACATTCAATGAGCGATGTTTCTGACAGAGGGGAAAGAATTGCTGTTTTCTGGGTCGGAATCTATCCATCTAACACTGATCATTTGCTAGCTTTTGACCTTGAAGTAGTATTTTTTTTTGTTTAAGCTCCTTACATCAAGTGGCTTCATGCCTTGTCTGGAGCGATTTCCATAAATAAAAAAAATTAATGCCGAAATGCAATCTTTATAATACTAAAACTCTAATAATCTTATATTTTGGAATTTTTTAGATGAGGATTGTTAATTTGTATTATTATTAAGAATTACTTAAGACATCTACCCGATCATGGCTGACGGAACAAGAACAATCTACCCCTGTGGATTAAATCCAGGGTTCCGTTCATTATCCCATACAGATTCCACGAGTTGAGTTCTACATGACACACCTGAAGAAGGTCGGAGGTTACATCAGCCGAAACGTTGTGAGAATAACATCCAAGATGAGAACAGTAGTCCGAATAATACATCTAATAATCTGGCTTGCTTATTTGTTTGCAGATTGAATGTATTTTATGGTTTGAGGAAGAATGAATGAAACGGGAAGTGATAGCAGGAATTGAATAGAGAGAGTGGTAGCAGCACCAGCATAAGAGAAGAAGATAAAGGGTTGACATGAATAAATAAACAACGTAAATGAAGAAGAAAGGAAAACTTTTTTGTTGCGGCATATCAACCCTTTTTGGGTTATATAACGACAAAACAGCATAAGAGAAGAAGAGAAAGGGTTAACATGAATAAATAAACAACGTAAATGAAGAAGAAAGGAAAACTTTTTGTTGCGGCATATCAACCCTTTTTGGGTTATACGCGACGAAACACAATCCCTATTGGAAACGACTGCTTGATTTTTTTCGATTCTTCTGTTCTACTCTCGTCCTACCCAAATTAAGATCGTACCTCTCGTATAAATTTTATTTCTTTTACGCCTGTCGTTTGTGGCCTTGCGATTAACCAAACTCAGTAAATTCCAATAATTGTGTTTATTTCCCCAACGAGGGAAGACGTTAAATGATTAATCTTTCTTATATGTAATTTGCGTAAGAATTTATTTTCTGCATAACCGAATAAAAGACGGCAAGTCAGTTGCTAATATTTTAATTGAATTGGCAACATGTCTTCTTAACTTGAGCATCTGTAAATTTAGCGGTAATATGACATTTTAATAATGTAATTCATATAATAAAAGTGAATGTATGTATGTCCGCCTCGCTTCAATAATCATGTATGGACATTTCTTTTTATGAGCAAAGAAGGGGAAGCTTAATCTTAATAACTTCTTCTCCTTTCGTGTGAATCAGATGATTCTGGTGTTGGCATTAGTTTCCCCCCAATGTTTTTCTAGTTAGAAATCTTTCTGGAAAGACATCCGGTACTTACGGGAAGGACCATGAGAAGGTTGCCAACATCCCTAAGTGACAGTGGATAATGTTACGAAGACCAAAGTGATGATCCGTGGTTGTAATGTTGGAAAGCTCCCCAAAAAGTGCAAAGCAGACGTATCTCATCTATTTAGTTGGTTAGTTCGGCAAGTTCATCTGCCGCTTAGTTCTAGCCATGTTGCGATAACCTCTGAAGGCAGGGTTTGTTGGAGCCCTTAGTCTATTCGTCTATCGAAGTTTAAGTGAGTTAAAGGATAGTCGATCTTTCGTGTTCTGTAGGTCCGATTCGACGTCCCGTTGGAGTCTGGGTAGAAGTAGTACCCTAATCCCGTTCTATTTACTACGTAGCTTGAAATTGATTTGTTTTCATTCCGTATGCTGATGATTTAGTACTTGCTTATGAGATAATGGAAGAACTTGTGAAGTTAAAGACTTTGAGGAATGCTATAGAAAATAAAGGTCTGAGAGTGAATGTTACCAAGACCAAAGTGATGATCCGTGGTTGTAGTGTTGGAGAGCTCCCCAAAAAGTGCAAAGTTCCCTCTGCTCAGTTTGTGATGATGGAGTCGGATGCAATTCGATCTTT
>OY744553.1:46370742-46450742 GCA_963556195.1 Sepiola atlantica | reverse complement strand
TGAACTTGAATCTCCTCTTCCACGAACTAAGGGCCCTTGACACTGTTGCCTGACCCTTTATTTATTTATTTTTTTTTTTTTTTTAAATATCTGCATGGGCCAGTCATTCTTGTTTAAATAATTACTCCAGCTGTAACGTTTAGGCTGTCTACTTGTACGTTAAACTTCGGGTGTTCGATATTCTCACCCAGTTCATACACACACGCAAACCAACCGTCTAGTGTCATTATAATTGTTGTTGTTGTTGTTGTTGTTGTTGATCTTCGCTGCAACGGTGTGTCCTGCTATCCTGCTGCTGGAACATGTCCGTCGTCCGCCGCCCCCATACTCGCATACTACGCGTCACCAGTATCATCATCGTTGTATTGGGCTGTAACAAAGATTCTCATGCACAGCGAAAAACAAGGCAGACTCTCTCTTTTAAATTTGATTACTTTTATTTAGACGTCAATTTTCTATCGCTCTTAGAAATGTTTTACTAACGAAGTAAGAGAGATCAATTTACCACTTTTATCGTAGTTAATTCCTAAGTATCTATGGTCTACTAAGTCCTTAGCCATTCGAGGAGGTGGGGGGGGGAGAAAGGAATTTCATTACACCTGTATTCTTGTAGGGAAATAAATTCCCCTTTTCATTTGCGGACTACATGGAGAAATACGTCTGTTCAGCTCGCTTCCAAAAACCAGACTGACAAAACTCAGTTTCCCACATAAGAACCCGTGACGTCACAGAACCCCTATGCGCAGGTGCATTTTGACCCTTGACCTGAGGTCTCGTCAAACGCTTGTGAGCTCCGACTGTGAGAACAAGCTTTATTTTGCACTTGACTGTACGAATCCACCCGCAATAAATCGCACAAGCCAAACCAAATGATCGCCCACACATACGTCCACTCAACATGCGTCCGCCCTCACAGGGCAATTATCCAACACAGCCCTGTGAAAATCTTGTGAATCGAAAACGATTTCTTTTTTTTTTAATGAAGTCAGGCGTCAGTATAAAATTATTTTCTTGGCATTTTTATTAGGAGCAAAGTGTAGTATCTGTTTTTGGTAAGATGGCATAACCACTGAGATTTTCCACTTCCGGCTAAGAATGTGTTCAGTAGAGATGGGCGGTTTTACCGAAAAACCGCGGTTTTTCGGTTTCGTCTCCATACCGAATACCGAATCGGTTTTTTTTTTTTAAACCGTAACCGTTCGGTATTGTTTTTTTACTACAGTAAGCCACCATATACAAGGAAACACGGTTGAAAAGATTTTCCGATTTGAATAAAATTGAATATTACCAAAAAATGTTATATTAGTAAGAGGACAGATTGAACAAATATATGATAAAAACATTTAATGTACTTAGCAATACACATCGACCAGAAAACTATTTGGATAATCACATATTTGAGGGTAGTTCTATTAAAATAGTCATATCTTAAAAACTAAAGCACTTTAAGAGCTCAAAATACCATCATTTTGTTAGGAAATGAATATCCTTACATTTTTCGTACCCAACTAGTAAATAAATTAATCTTTCATCTTTTTTTATGCATTACAATTATAATTGTACGTTGTTTTGTCTTTCGGTAATAGTAATTTTAAATTATCTTATCCTAAAAAATATTGTCCTTTTTTTGAGCGAAAGTCAACAATGGCTGCTAGTATTGCTGATATAACAATCAATCAGCAGCAGCGTCTTGTAAAACTTTGTAAAATTTGTTTATAAACTTCTTTAAAAGTAAGATAAAAATACTTTTTGTGCTTAAAAAAGTTAATCCTATTTGGTTCTTTTATAAAAAATACTTAAAAAAAATACTGGTTTTCACTCAACTTTCGAACTTCTAGTAGTAATGACTTTCTAGTCGCCAATTTAAAAAAAAATTAAGATTCTACTTTTTTAGGCGATTACGTCTTAAAGTCTTGGCGAAAAAAAGAAAAAACAAAACAAAAAATAGTTTAGAATTTTGAGTGGGGGATCAGTTTCACATATAAATTTAATGTAAAATGATCTCCGATTTCCCGGCCATTCTTGTCTTTTAGTGAAATTTATAAAATAAATAATTACTCTACCATTAACTCTAGGTACGACTAACAAGCCCACCTCCTAAAAATGCCTTCTTGAACGTATTGTACCATTAACCTTAAATATGAGTGGCAAGCCACCCCTAAAAAACTCCCTTAACCCTAACACTAAATCCGAATGGCAACCTCCATCCAAAACAAAACCCCTTCCTTAACCTTATCACTAACGCTAAGTCCGAGTAGGAAGCCCTAATCCTACAAAAAAGCCCATTAAAACCACACATAATCATCTAAAAAAAAAAAAAAAAAAAAAGCAGACGCCCATAAAAAAAACGCACAGGTTTTATTTGCCATAGAAAAAAATTGATTAATGCCCTAAAACGCTAGAATGGCCCGGAAATTGTGAATTATTCTACATTAAATATATGTGAAACTAATCCCCCACTCGAAATTCTAAATGAATTGTTTTTTTTTCTTTCTGCTAAGTTTTCAGGGTGTTCACACTTAATTGCCCCTAGCCCTACCACTAACCTTAAGTTCAAGTGGTAAGCCCCCCTCCTCCCACAAAAACCCTTATAATCGTCTAAAAAAAAAGAAAAAAAAAAGAAAAACGCACAGGATTTATCTCCCATAGAAAAAATAATTAACTGTCCTAAAACGCTAGAATGGCCTTGAAATGGGGGATTATTTTATGTGAAACTGATCCCTACTTTAAATTCTAAAATAATTGTTTTTGTTTCTTTCTTTCTGCCAAGTTTTCAGGGTGTTAACATGTAATTGCCTAAATAAAAAAAGTAGAATCTCATATTTTGGAGAGGTAAGGAGGTGAGTTAGCAGAAGGTGTAAATCTACAATAATGCTAAAGAAATCTTGCAATATATTCATTTTTAAACAGTCCTAGTATTAGATTTTAGTTTCTTGTACATAAAATGTATTACAATTCAACTTTGAGTTTTCTAACTTCTTTCTTTTAATGGATTCATAGTATTTTT
Source organism: Sepiola atlantica (assembly GCA_963556195.1). Lineage (NCBI taxonomy): Eukaryota > Metazoa > Mollusca > Cephalopoda > Sepiida > Sepiolidae > Sepiola > Sepiola atlantica. The sequence continues at coordinate 46,447,735 of OY744553.1, read as the reverse complement.
AAGGTATTGCAGCATATTTATGTGCACTTAGTGCAGATTACTTGGAAACCATTAATTTCTGGAGATTTTCAGTGGCACATTCTGATTCCTTGTACAAAAATACACTTATATGGTAAATTTCATTGCTTAATCTCGTGTTTTAACAAAGATATAACATTTTTACTGAAAAATTTGTGTAAAAAATGTGACAAAACGCATATGGTCTTAAAAAGGGGAAAATATCCAATTGTGTGAGGCACAAAAATAGTCATAACTTCTTTATTTTTAGTCAGATTTAAAAAATTTAAAAAGATTCTTTCTTAGATCATCAAGCTCTTTCTATATATGCCATTATTGAGATATTTTAAGCAATTTAAATTTTTTCATGTGTATTGCTACTTGTAGGAAGAAATCTTTGTTTACAGTTTGTTTATCATTAACATTTTGAATTTTCAAATGAAAAAAAGAGAAATACGACAGACAACATGACATCGTATTTTTAGCATAAACTATTTTCAAATGAAAAAGAAAAAATCAAACGCGTTCCGTATGATGTCGAAAATCTATTTGATTCAACTCAAAATTGTAAAATAATTATTTGTTTGTTTCAGAGTTATCTAAAAAAATAAGTTATTAAAATGAAATTAAAAAAAAATACTTGTAAAAATAAATAAACGAAAAGTAGTGAGCGAGTATAAACATTTAAAAAGAAAAAAAGTAGTTGCCAATGCTAGTATCACTTTATTCGGATTTTAAAAATTATTTTAAACATTAGGCATTTCATTGTTTACTTTTGAAAAGCCACTTCATACATAAATTGTCATTTCTAGAGAACTATCTCTCAACTATACCGTTTTCTCTCCCAAAAATGGGTTATTCAAAAAGTAGACTATGCAACGATTTACATTTTACTAAATTGTTAATATGGTATTTATTTAGAGTTGACAATTTATTCGAAAGTTTAATTATTAAACTTTAATCCGAGTCATGAATTCTATGACTAAAATTACCTTAAAGCTTAAAAAATGACTTTAGGTGAATTAATAATCTCTACGTTTTTTTAACCATCCTTCCTTTTCCCTTGGCGCGGTTTTCGGGTGTACTACTAGTCTTTTACGCATGTCTATAAAGTTTTATTACCCTGTCTTAAAAACAAATATTAACCCCAACAAGCACCAGTTGACAGAACTTCGAGCACACAAAATGACAGACATCCCAACAGTCAACACCGGCAATTCGAGAAGTATATGGTGTGTTTATTTTACGTGACAAGACACAACGTCTTGCAAACATTTTCGCCTATTAAAAAATTAAAATTTTTATCTGTCAAATAATTTTGACAATATTTCATTTTCATCATCATTTTTGCTTAATTTTATTTGTAAAATTATTTTGTTTGTTTAAATAAATTTTCGTTTTTTAATTTCTTGCATTTCTGAGTTATATTTTAGCTTCTGATGGGTTAAAGAATTAGATAGAATGTATATTCAAACTAAGTTTTATTCTTCAGCAATCTTTCATGAATCTTTGGTCACTGTTTTAACGAGTTAACTGTTGAAAAGGTATCAGAACTTTGATTACAAAAGTCAACACCTTAAAACTTATGATTCATATCATGGAGAATGATTCAGTCACAAAATTATCGAAACAGTGGCATAATTCAACTAAACGTTGAATAATAACTAATCATCACACAAGAGAATGAATAGCTTCCATAGTAAAAAATTTTTTTTAAAAAAAACCGAAAAACCGAACCGTAAACCGAGGTTTTAAGGGAAAGAAACCGATACCGAAACCAAAATTTCAAAACCGCCCAACTCTAGTGTTCAGCAGTCAGTGGTGAATTGTGAAAATCGATTCCCTGTTTATTTTACACATGAGAAAATCGAGGTTAGGAAATTGTGCAAAGTGATTTCTTTTATTGGAAATTTTGAATTTTATTTTTATTACAAATATATTTATTATATTTCTGAATTTTTGAGATGAGGATTGATAAGTTGTATAATTTTGGTTATTCGGACTACATTTCTCATCTTGATTGTTATCATCACAACGTTTCGCCCGCTGTAACCTCCGACCTTCTTCAGGTGTAGCTTTCCAAAGTCGGGAATATTTCTGTCGAACTCGGGAATCTGGACGGAATTTCGAGCATGCTACCCCCTTGAATTAAATAAAGGGTTCAGTCAGTAGGAAGAGAGTTCCACAAGCTTACAGTTCTTGGAAAGAAGCTACTGGAATAGAAAGCTGTATTACAATGAGGTATCCAAACAGCGAATTAATGGAGACCACTAGACCAACGAGTCAAACGAGCTGGAACAAAGGAAGCAGGGAATAGATCAGACAATTCTGAAGAACACATACCATAAATAGTATTTATAGAAAAGACTGAGACTAGCAATATCACATCTGTGAGAGAGAGAGAGGATGCAGAGAAGAAGAAAGGGTGGAGCCAAACAAATTACAGATACGTTTCTGCACCTTATCAACAACCTTCAAATGGGACAGCGATTCACCAGCCCCAAATATGACAACAGTACTCCATACATGGTCTGATTGTAGATTTGTAGAGATAGAGAATGGCCTCTGGTGTGAGAATATGTTTGGAGTGATATAGAGATCTGACTTTACGAGAAGCAGAAAGAGCCATGGATCTAATGTATGAACTCCAAGAAAGATTTGATGATCAAGAAGTTTTAGGCCCTGTTTATGCTTCTACTATTTGTCTGGATGCTGAAAGTGCATTCGTTTGCACAGTTCCTACGGACCACCTTTCCAGCCCATTTCATGTCTGTTTTTGTATTCTCTTTGGGCTAGCTTATGATGTGGTTTACCGTTTCGTCTCTTTCTTCACAGAGTCTACATTTACTGTTTTCCTGGGTTTTGTCTATCTTGACTTTTATGTGGTTCGTTCTGATTGCGTTGTTTTGTGCAACTGTCAGCAACGATGATTATTATTAGTAGTACTCACTGGGGGTTATCACTCGGGTCGTTATCAGAGATTACTCGCTTGTGTTCCCTGGGTCTAGGTGACAACAAGTCTCCCCAGATTTCCAAGTACTCTCCACCTCTTTCGATAACCTCTATCTATCTATCTATCTATCTATCTATCTATCTATCTATCTATCTATCTAAGTCTATTCATATCTATCTATCTATCTATCTATCTATCTATCTAAGTCTATTCATATCTATCTATCTATCTATCTATCTATCCCAGTCTGTTCATATCTATCTATCTATCTATCTATCTATCTATCTATCTATCTATCTCAGTCTGTTCATATCTACTTATCTATCTATCTAAGTCTGTTCATATCTATCTATCTATCTATCTATCTATCTATCTAAGTCTGTTCATATCTATCTATCTATCTATCTATCTATCTAAGTCTGTTCATATCTATCTATCTATCTATCTATCTATCTATCTATCTATCTATCTATCTATCTATCTATCTATCTATCTATCTATCTATCTATCTAAGTCTGTTCATATCTATCTATCTATCTATCTATCTATCTATCTATCTATCTCTTCAAAGTCTATGAGTAAAATCGTAAAGTATACACTGGAGCTTACTGAAGATATATTCAATTTTAAATACCTCCCCCCCCTCCCCCGCCAAACAAAAAGGTTGATCTGCCGCAAGAGAGACAAACCAAAGAAATTCAACCCATTCACTCCCAAACCACTAAACATTTTCTTTGTTCTTTCTCTCCCCTCTCACCGACCCCTACCACCTATGTCACTCCCTTATCTCGCACTTCCCTCTAATCTCCAGCTTGTAGGTTGTTACACCTATACTTGATAAGTAATTAAACAGCCGCCCCCCCCCCCCGGTACCTTTTTAGCTGAGAGGTTCAGTTTATTTGAAAAAACAAAAAAAAACACGGATTGAACGGACGTATCTTTTTAAGATACGTCCAAGTATCTCTGTCACGTTTAAGTTTAAAATACATTTTCGTTTGTCTGTCACGCTAAAGTTTGAAATAACATTTTCGTTTGTCTGTCACGCTAAAGTTTGAAATAACATTTTCGTTTGTCTGTCACGCTAAAGTTTGAAATAACATTTTCGTTTGTCTGTCACGCTAAAGTTTGAAATAACATTTTCGTTTGTCTGTCACGCTAAAGTTCGAAATAACATTTTCCTTTGTCTGTCACGCTAAAGTTCGAAATAACATTTTCGTTTGTCTGTCATGCTAAAGTTCGAAATAACATTTTCGTTTGTCTGTCATGCTAAAGTTTGAAATAACATTTTCGTTTGTCTGTCACGCTAAAGTTCGAAATAACATTTTCGTTTGTCTGTCACGCTAAAGTTTGAAATAATATTTTCGTTTGTCTGTCACGCTAAAGTTCGAAATAACATTTTCGTTTGTCTGTCACGCTAAAGTTCGAAATAACATTTTCGTTTGTCTGTCACGCTAAAGTTTAAAGTAGCATTTTTGTTGGTCTGTCACGCTTATGGTGGACAAACATCATTTTTATTGGTTCATCGCTAAACGCGCACGTTAAATGGACGCATGTTACTTTAGATACGTCCAATCATCTCTGTTCATTTGTCGGTGTGTCACGTTTTGGGGAGAACTATCATTTTCATTTCTAAAAGCACATGTTCAGAATATTCTTTTCTTTTTTCCACTCTCTTTGTCTTTATCTGCTGATGTGGAGTTGTTGTCACATGGTACTCCTTTTCATTTTACCCGTGGGTTAAAGACCCGATCCGGGGGGGGGGGCGTTCTGACTCAACATGAGGGAAGGGATAATACCTCTGACCTATATTATACTTATGGGATGGGGACAACATGTGTCACTGGGTTTTATACCTACATAGCTAAACTAGTTAGAGATCCTCCTGCTTATAGACCAGCCCCCCCCCCCCCGCGACCCTCTCCACTATTCGTGTCCCCTATAATTTTGCCAGATGAAATTAAATAAATACATCTTTGGTAAAATCTCACCAGAGGGCAGGGCAGGGCAAGGCAGGGCAGGGCAATAGGTAAAAATAAATGCTTGCCATGTTTTAATGTTTTCTTATTTTTACAATAAATGAGAAAAAGCTCAGGTTCGATTGTTTGGATCAGGAAATGGGAGTTTGCAAAGCCAGTTAAATTTATAAAAAAAAATGAAAGAACCAGATACACAATTTGACTTTCTGTTAGCACGCTCCCCCCCTCCCTCTAATTCTCCTCCCTTTCTCTCTCTCCCCTCCCTCTATTTCTCCTCCCTTTTCTCTCTCTCTCCTCCCTCTATTTCTCCTCCATTTCTCTCTATCTTCCCTCCCTTTATTTCTCCTCCCTTTCTCTCTCACTCCCCTCCCTCTATTTCTCCTCCTTTTCTCTTTCTCCCCTCCCTCTATTTCTCCTCCCTTTCTCTCTCTCCCCTCCCTCTATTTCTCCTCCCTTTCTCTCTCCCCTCCCTCTATTTCTCCTCCTTTTCTCTTTCTCCCCTCCCTCTATTTCTCCTCCTTTTCTCTTTCTCCCCTCTCTCTATTTCTCCTCCTTTTCTCTTTCTCCCCTCCCTCTATTTCTCCTCCTTTTCTCCTTCTCCCCTCCCTCTATTTCTCCTCCCTTTCTCTCTCTCTCCTATCTCTATTTCTCCTCCCTTTCTCTCTCTCCCTCTATCTTTCCTCTCTTTCTCTCTCTCCTTCTCTCCCGTCCTCCAACCCCCGGTTCTCCCTCTATCAACCAAACCGAATACCATGAATAAACATGTGAAGATATAATAAACTTGAAACATAAAGAACTTTTACCAAAATGACCTCGTTCGGCATTAAATAACCTGATAAGGGTTGATATGCCGTAAAACAAAACAACCAACTCTCCAGCTATGGGTTAAATTATATTAATACTTGCTCTAATATTCCCTTTTTTATAATGGACTATTCCAATTTTCTATTTTATAATTAGTTTTATTACCTTTTGGCTGTTAATAAACACAGAGAGTAAGAGAGAGAGTATTGATTTACTCCTCTCCAGGAGTTAGGCACAAGGCCAGTTTTTATCTTACTCCCACAAGTAAGATGTGACCCAAGGTCGGGTCGGAAAATGAGGTTTAAAAATTACCTGGGCAGCCCCGTCGGCATTCCCCGGTAGGGGCACCTCAGGCAGTAAGCAATAAACTTACTCCTCCCCAAAGAGGGGAGGCGAAGCCTGGGAGGGTTGACCTCCTAGAACTGCACAGGACAGACCCATAGACCGGCGTAAATCAAGCCCCGAAGGTCAAGACAATACCAGTCTATGGGGTGCAGTATCCATCGGAACAGATACTACACTTTGATCTTAGCCAAAAGGCCAAGAGAGAGAGAGAGAGTAGGGGAGAGAAAAGGAGAGAGAGAGAGAGTAGGGGAGAGAAAAGGAGAGAGAGAGAGAGTAGGGGAGAGAAAAGGAGAGAGAGAGAGAGTAGGGGAGAGAAAAGGAGAGAGAGAGAGAGTAGGGGAGAGAAAAGGAGAGAGAGAGAGAGAGTAGGGGAGAGAAAAGGAGAGAGAGAGAGAGAGTAGGGGAGAGAAAAGGAGAGAGAGAGAGAGAGTAGGGGAGAGAAAAGGAGAGAGAGAGAGAGAGTAGGGGAGAGAAAAGGAGAGAGAGAGAGTAGGGGAGAGAAAAGGAGAGAGAGAGAGTAATAGACAGAAGTTAAAGATGGGTAACTTAAGTTAATTGCAAATTACGGCTAATTAAAACCAATTAAATTGGATTTTCAAGTGGCGCACACCACCGGGCGTTCTCTGCGATGACAAGATCAGTGACCGTCTTCAGTTGAACTAGAATGTTGTGCGACCCATCACTTTGTATGGAGCTCCGAGTGCTTACCGACAACGCGGAAGGTGGAGTGAAGATTCTCTGTTATGGAAACCAAAATGCTCTGCTGGATATCTGGAATTATAGTGCACGATCACGTCTGCAATGAGGATATCCGAAGGTGCTACTGCATTGCACTGATTGAGGGCAAGATGGTGGAATGGTGGTTCAGATGGATTGTATGAAACCCGGTAGCCTCTGTGTAGCTTAATTGCCATAAATATGTTTTCATAACTATATATATATATATATATATATATATATATATATGAGAGAGAGAGAGAAAAAGAAAGAAAAAATTCACATACACATTGCAACTGTCAGCATTTATAATTTATTTCGACTTCCTAGTCTCTTCAGAATGCTACATATTGGAAAATATTAATGATTTTCCAATAGGTAACTGCCCCGTTAGCATTCTGAAGAGACTAGGAAGTCAAAATAAATCATAAATGCTGACAGTTGCAATGTGTATGTGAATTTTTTCTTTCTATATTCTATTCTTGCTCTGTTTTCTACATTGAGCTATCTTACTCGGATTTCTTACCAAAATTATTCACTTTAACACTATATATATATATATATATATATATATATATATATATATATAAAATTAGTACAACATTAGTACCGTCGGTTTCAAGCTCAGAAAGACTTAACCATCCAGCTGTTACACAGATGTGAATTCACGTGTCACTCTCGTTTGGATATGTTATTTGCTTTAGAGTGTTATGTTATTTGCTTTAAAATTTGTGTTAGGGATAGAAATGTGAGACTATAAAAAAGGGGTTGAAATGTAATTAAGATTTAAAATTGAAATTTAAAAAAAATATATCTCTATCCAAGTCCCGTGATTCAATGTTCATTAGGAGCGTAAATTAGGTCGTTAATGTTTTGAAGGGGTAACTTTATGTCGTCTAGAAAATGCTAAGGAGAGAATGTGGGTTTAAGGATTAAACTACCGAAAGAATGAAAAGATTTTTTAAAAAAACATCAAATTTAAATTCAAGGCCTTAAATCAATCCAAAAAGAATTTAAATTAAAATTTAATCAGATTCGTGTCTCGTGCAATCTATCTAAGGGGAGTAACTCTCCAAGGTTCTTAATGATTCTGTATTCAAAATTTAATATTTTTAACTAATTAAAATATAAAGATATTTATTCCTATTTTTTAATATATTTATGGGGAGTAGGGGTCATAGTTGGGAGGATTTTCCGGAGTGGAAGTCTGTATTTTGTGGGCTAATAATATTGGTATACTGATTGGCATAAGGACAGGTCGTTTTGAGTGTTTCTCCATTAATTTCAGTTTCTGAAGCTCTTCTCTCAAGTTTTTCAGCCGTTTGGCATTTCTGTTTTGCTTTTGTCGCATTTCCCATATATTGCTCCAGGATTGTTTTGTTTTTGTTGGCTGTGGTTGTTCTGTTTTTGTTCTTCTCCCGTTTTTATGTTTTGGTAAAACGGGCTTTCATTCTTTCCAAAAGTTTTGTTTGTATTGTTCAGATTTGTATCTGTATCTGTTCAGTCTTCCCTCCTTTGTTTTTGTTTTAGTTTTTCATGTTTCTTGTTTAGTCTTTCTTCTTCTTTGTCAATCCTATTTTTCCGCTTCCATTGTCTTCAGTTCACAGCTTTAGCTTCTTTATGTTAATTTGCGTTTCCAATTTGATTAGGGTTAGGGTTCTTTTTGTTAATTTGCGTTTCCAATTTGATTAGGGTTAGGGTTCTTTTTATTAATTTGCGTTTCCAATTCGGTTTCCCATCTCAGCTTTGTTGGTCCATTTTATTATTATTATTACTAGTGGGGATCCATGTTCCGATGTTGCCCGGGAAAATTAAGGAAGCAAGGAATTCCAACCAAGAACCTCCGAAAAGTAAATTAACCAGAAAGGACCAGAAAAACTTTTTCCACCCAAAATGCTAAGCGTTTATTCAGAATATAAAAAAAAAATATGCACAAATAGAACTTTGGGTTATATTAAAACAATAAGAACGAATTGTATATTAATGAGATGTCCTTTTGCAAAACACTATGCAAATTAGTTAACGAACTATATAAATATATTTGTCTTATTATTATTGCTACTCGTCCGTTCTTGAAGGACATCATGGAAGAAGAGGGAGACGGAATGCTGTGTCACTAGCTGTGAGTGATTAATCTGATGCGGACTTGGAAGGCTTTGTGCCACCGGAGGTTTTGTCAGGTACCGATGTGGTTTTCTGTCATAAGTAGATCGCATTCTCTATTCCACCTCAAAGTCCTGGAAGCCATATATATATCAAGTCATTCAAACCTTCCCTTTGTAAACAAAAGGAGTGGCTTTTAGGACTTAATGTGATCAACTTGTGACCCTCCTCCCCATATATATTTTTTTTCTCTCCCAAACTTGTCACTAGTTTTCATTATAAATTTCTTTTAAGTTTTTAGTCGTATTTAATTACTTTCACGTTAATACTCTGATGAGTGTGGACGAAAGCCGGCTTAGTACATTCATTAATTTTTTTTTTAATTTCCTCTCGTTTTTATACTTGTTCAATTTCATTCTACCCCCGAAAAAATGTCCCAAACGTCTGCATTCCTCGCCGTTATTAAATTTTGTACCACGAAAAATTTATATATATATATATATATATATATATATAGGGAGAGAGAAACCTGTACAGAGATTATATATATACATATATATATATATATATATATATATATATATATATATTTATATATAATGTATATATAGGGAGAGAGAGACCTGTACAGAGATTATATATATATATATATACATATATATATATATATCTATATATATATATATATATATATTTATATATAATGTATATATAGGGAGAGAGAGACCTGTACAGAGATTATATATATATATCTATATATATATATATATATAAAATATGAAACTAAAAGTATACTTTTAGTAGATAGAACCTATAGTGAAATGGTTTAAGCTCAATATACGAGATAGAGCAATTATACAAATAGATGAAAGAAGAGGGATAAACATGTGCGAATGACAAATCTATTTCAACTTCGATTGTTCAATATTTTATATATATATATATATATATAAAATATGAAACTAAAAGTATACTTTTAGTAGATAGAACCTATAGTGAAATGGTTTAAGCTCAATATACGAGATAGAGCAATTATACAAATAGATGAAAGAAGAGGGATAAACATGTACGAATGACAAATTTATTTCAACTTCGATTGTTCAATGCAAGGTGTACTCGGTAAAAACATGTTTATTATTCTTTCCTTTTTGTAATATTTTAATCTTTGAAAAGCCTTGGTTTAAGGAAAGAAAAATAAGCATGTTTCCACTGAGTACACCTTTCATTGAACAATCGAAGTTGAAATAGATTTGTCATTCGTACATGTTTATCCCTCTTCTTTCATCTATCTTTATATATATATATATATATATATATATATATATATATATATATATATATATATATATATATATTAATTGATCAAGTTCAAATGTTTTAATAAAGTGAACATAAAACCAAGATTTTCAAGAGTGCTCAATACCAAGTAGAGCATTTATAAAATTACATAAACAATATTACAGTCTTACGTCAATCAACCAACGTTTCAATGCGTATTACCGCATTTTGTCAAAGGCAGAGATAAAAATCTTTTTAACTCTGCCTTTGACAAGATGCGGTAATACACATGTAAACGTTGGTTGATTGACGTAAGGCTATCATATTGTTTATGTAATTATATATATATATATATATGTGTGTGTGTACAGAGAGAGAGAGGGGGGGGAGAAAGATCTCTATATATTTATCAATTTAAAATTGGTATCGAGAGGTCAGCTGATCAAATCGGTATGTTTTTTGTTTTCAATTCTAAAATGGTGTCTCGTCACTAATTTTAAATCGAACTAAACCGCTTTTTTTTTTTTTTTAATTTTCGTTTTTTGAGCAATTATCAAAACTCTGTAATTTCAGACCTTTTTTTCCGTTCTAACTGAACAAGTTGACACCAGATTTGTTTTGAATAAAAAAAAGACTCTTTAAAATAAGTTAAAACACAAATAAGCTTATCCAGGTTAGTAGACGAGTAACTTATCTTGCCTTTGGTAACATTTATTTGTTGCCTATTTGGGTCTTTTTTTTTTTTCACCCCTTTTTCGTTCTGTTAGCTGTCGTTATAAATGCCCGTTTGTTTAGTCCATGTGTCCATAATAATGAAATCTACAGTAGTGGATAAGTTGCAAATTAATTTTAGCGTCTAAATATATTCGCGTAGTCGGGCGCCATTTTTAGTGCTCCTGGCGCTATCTCCGTTTTGTAGGTAATGTTTATTATTAAATTGAAAGTTATTACGTGTTAAAATAAATTGGATTATATTGCGTTAGTCTTGTATTTTGTTATTCGAGAAATCGTTGCCTGTAAGAAATTCTTTGCAACCTTGGATACATCACATCAAATAGAGTTTAATAGACACCAATTTCCCATCCAAACAGGAAGAAACAAAATAGATTATAAAACTGAATACGCACAAAATGGGTCCGAACTCCGATGTGGGAGTCTTGGATATGGATAAATATTTTATAGACTGAGAAGAAATTCTGTTTTGGAAATAAACTTTGTTCATGGAAGGAATCTGTTGCTATTAATGGTAATTCACGACAATATGAACACGTGCACGTGCATTCTTTAAAAAAACAACGGTTTTCTTTACCAATTGGTAGAGATTTTGCGTAATCTGACTTGCGCGCAAAGACAAAGAAAGAAACGCTGCACAAAGTTGAGATTTTTACACCTATAATTTTTACACCTATGATTTTTACACCTATGATTTTTACACCTATGATTTTTACACCTATGATTTTTACACCTATAATTTCTATACCTATGATTTTTACACCTATGATTTTTACACCTATGATTTTTACACCTATGATTTTTACACCTATGATTTTTACACCTATGATTTTTACACCTATAATTTTTACACCTATGATTTTTACACCTATAATTTTTACATCTATGATTTTTACACCTATGATTTTTACACCTATGATTTTTACACCTATAATTTCTATACCTATGATTTTTACACCTATGATTTTTACACCTATGATTTTTACACCTATGATTTTTACACCTATGATTTTTACACCTATAATTTTTACACCTATGATTTTTACACCTATGATTTTTACACCTATGATTTTTACACCTATGATTTTTACACCTATGATTTTTACACCTATAATTTTTACACCTATGATTTTTACACCTATAATTTTTACACCTATGATTTTTACACCTATGATTTTTACACCTATGATTTTTACACCTATGATTTTTACACCTATGATTTTTACACCTATGATTTTTACACCTATGATTTTTACACCTATAATTTTTACACCTATAATTTTTACACCTATGATTTTTACACCTATGATTTTTACACCTATAATTTTTACACCTATAATTTTTACACCTATGATTTTTACACCTATGATTTTTACACCTATGATTTTTACACCTATGATTTCTACACCTATGATTTCTACACCTATAATTTCTACACCCATGATTTTTACACCCATGATTTCTACACCCATGATTTTTACACCCATGATTTCTACACCCATGATTTCTACACCTATGATTTCTACACCCATGATTTCTACACCCATGATTTTTACACCCATGATTTCTACACCCATGATTTTTACACCCATGATTTCTACACCCATGATTTCTACACCCATGATTTCTACACCCATGATTTCTACACCCATGATTTCTACACCCATGATTTCTACACCCATGATTTCTACACCCATGATTTTTACACCCATGATTTCTACACCCATGATTTCTACACCTATAATTTCTACACCCATGATTTCTACACCCATGATTTCTACACCCATGATTTCTACACCCATGATTTCTACACCCATGATTTCTACACCTATGATTTCTACACCTATGATTTCTACACCTATAATTTTACATTCTTTTACATTTTCTATAAAGTTATTTTTTATTTGTCAAATGTGAAGAAATTCATTATTTTAGCCAAGAAACGGATTTTAAATTACAAGAAAAGCATACATGAATTTATCATATCACCATCAGTGTGTATATATATATATATATATATATATATATAATCAGAATCGGTAATTGTATCGGAATCGGGAAAAATATTGGAATCGTCCCATCAATACTATTTATATATATTTATATATATATATAGATATATTATATATATTATATTATATATATATTAGTGATGGGACGATTCCAATATTTTTCCCGATGCAATTAGCGATTCTGATTTTTTAATTTATAAAATAATAACTGTAAAAGTTAAATTGACTTACATGAGTGATTTTCCACTGAACGACTTGGGACGTAAGTTTTTTTTATTAAAAATTTTTTTTTTTTTAGTTTTAATGGTTGAGAAACTTCCAAGACTATATATATATATATATATATATATATATATATACACACACACACATATAAGTAGGGGTGGGACGTAATGGGTGAAAATTTCAAATTCATGCGACTAAACAATCAAACATTTTGAAAATTTTGCAAAATTCAGAAGGTGCAGGCCACTAGTTTTTGGCTATTTTACATTCATGAAAACCCTTTCACAGCCTGAAAATGGTCCTAAATTAAAGTACTATATCAGATTTAACCATCTATATCCATTCATAGCTTTTGAGGATGTTTTAGGACCTGCAATGTCGCATGAAACCACTTTTTCACCGGATTTTGAGTCCTGTGGAGCCCTAACGGCTATTTTTGGCCTGCACCTTCTGAATTTTGCAAAATTTTCAAAATGTTTGATTGTTTAGTGTTATTTATGTATAAATGAACACAAAAAAATACTACTCGCATGAATCTGAAATTTTCATCAATTACGTCCCACCCCTAATATAAGCTGTATCTATCTAGCATTGTCCGGTAGTGTATTTAGTTGCAATCTGTTTTTGCTTTTTTTTTTTCAAGATATTTTTGTTCCAATCAAAGGGAAGTAACTCTGTTTGGATGATTACAGAGTTACGTCCTTTTATTTTTAAGATGGCGACAATTTGAAAATGATTCCGACCCGGACAAAGTATTTTCTCGAAAAAAATAAATCAAATTGCATTTTCTTTTTATTCAGAGATAGTTTAGTGTTTGGGAGTGAATTTCTAAAAGCCGTCCAGCACATGTCAGAATGTAAAACGAACGTTAAACTAAATACGATGGCAACATCCCAGAGAAAAACTGAAAAGCGTGAATCAAATATTGATTCTCTAGGAGGAACACTATCAAGAAAGCTTCGGTTTTCCGGCCTGCCGACTTGATGCGATGGACATGCTTGTGACCTTCGTTCGATATGGCCAAGCCATCTTATCCTGCCCAACTTATGGACATCAGATATTTCTTGTATAGAGAGGAGAGTCCCCAGGAGAGTGGAATCTTCCTGCTTGATATGACAGATCCATCTAAATCGATATCTAACAACATTCCATGAAAAATGCCAGTATACTGAAATCATATACACTAAATGTACAAAAGCAAGGAAATTCCCAAATTTTTACACTGTTATTGTCATTAAGGGTATGCGAGCACAACAGGGCTATATGTATTTTACTGGTAGGAATTTTTCTTCAGCGCACCTCACACACTTCATCCACTCATGCATAGAGATTTATACTGTAGTGATGTGATAATGAAATGGTTTGGTTGATATGTAGTCATACCCTTAATGACAATAAAAGTGTAAAAATTTGGGAATTTCCTTGCTTTTGTACATTTAGTGTATATGAATTTTCATCTTAACCCTATTAAGGGCATATGATTTCAGTATACTGGCATTTTTTATGGAATGTCACTACTTTTGTAAAGGCTATGCCTCAATACAATGCCTTATAAGGTTTTTTGGAATTTTCTGGAAAACTAAGGTATATGGTAAAATGAAATTAAAATGCCATCAACTAGACACTAGAACCTCTATCTCTGCTAAAAATCAGCTGAATACATCAAATAGTTGATGAGATACAGGGTGGTACATACGTACATACGTACGTACGTAAGTACACAGATAACATGATTTCATGATTGAACTTTCTGGATCTCTGGGTTGCCTTGACTAATGATGCTGAAATTCCACACACTTATAGAACCTATCAAATAAAAAATTTGTGCAAAGTTTTAACTAATTTGGTTTATTGGTTTTTGAGTTATGATTGATCAAAGAAATGAGATTTCCAGCATAGGCCATTCGTGAAGTCTATTACGGGATAGAGCGCTCTCGCGCCTCACTTGATTGAAACTGATCATGATAAAAAAAAAAATCAAATATTGAAAATGGAGCCATAAGTAAATCGAGAATTCCGAGAGTGAAAAAATTGTTTTTATTCACCATACTGCCACTGTTACGTCAGGAGCTACTGTGGTAGGGCCCAGATTTACACGGGGCAACCTGGATGGGGAGTTGGACAGCAAGATGTTTCTTCACATTGCATTTAAATTTCTGCATGTTGATACTGTCGGGGAAAAAGGGAACAGGAAGGTCATTCCAAAAGTCAGCGGTCCGGGTTAAGAAGCTACTAGAGTAGAAAATCTTCAGGCATCTAGGGATCTTTACAGTGAAGGGGTGGGACTTTGCTGCTAGTCTGGTTGTTCAGGGGTATTTTCGTTTCGGGGGTGCAAGTGCAGTAAGTTTATTGAAGAACATTGCGTAAAACAAGCACAGTAATGCACTGCTGCATCGATGGAACAGGGGCTGCAGCTTGGCAGATAGTGTAGTATCTGTTAGGTCAGAAATTCTGTTTTGCACCTTGTCCAGGAGAGGGAAGCTAGTGGTTGGTGTCAAAAAGTTAACCAACGAAATTTATACAGAGAGAAAGTTGCCATTTTTGTCCTGCCAATCATCTCTTTGGCCTTTTTTTTTTTTTTTTTTAATTAAACATTTCTTTTTTTTTAATGCAGGCATCACCTCCATTACTGTCTATGCAAGTCCCATAAAACTTTGGAGCCTATCTGATGAAATATTTAAGAGAATTTTATCTGTAAATTATATATTTCATGGGATTTTTTTTTAGAAGTTGAAATGAGATTAATAATTAAGAGATACACAATGAGACATAATAAATGTATATACTCTCTCTCTCTCTCTTCATCCCCTCTCTCTCTCTTCATCCCCTCTCTCTCTCTTCATCCCCTCTCTCTCTCTTCATCCCCTCTCTCTCTCTTCATCCCCTCTCTCTCTCTTCATCCCATCTCTCTCTCTTCATCCCATCTCTCTTTTTATCCCCTCTCTCCCTCTTTATCCCCCTCTCTCCCTCTTTATCCCCCTCTCTCCCTCTTTATCCCCCTCTCTCCCTCTTTATCCCCCTCTCTCTCTCTCTTCTTATCTCTCTCTCTTCTTATCTTTCTCTCTTCTTATCTCTATCTTTCTCTCTTCTTATCTCTCTCTTTCTCTCCTTATCTCTCTCTTTCTCTCCTTATCTCTCTCTTTCTCTCCTTATCTCTCTCTTTCTCTCCTTATCTCTCTCTTTCTCTCCTTATCTCTCTCTTCCTCTTTCTCCTAATATAGACGCCCCCCCCACCCATGTGTAACAACAACCTTCTTTCATTTAATTTCTCCATCCCTGCCAGTATAAACAAGCCATCTCATAAATGATAACATCTCATCATCTAATGACAGATGCAGAAGGGGGTCTGCTCCCATCCCCAATCCTCTTCCCCATACACTCATCTCAAAGCAACTGATTTGTTTGTTATCAAGTTAAAAAAAAAAAAGAAAGTAATTTTTGTCTGCAATTTTCGGATGAGGAATTTTTATTATTATTTAAAATTCTCAGACTGTTTTTCTCATCTTCTTTGTTATCATCATAACGTTTCGGCCGATGTGTCCTCCTGCCTTCTGATTTTTTTGTTGGTTTCTTCGTTATTTGTGCCCCTCTAAACCAATGGAAAACATTACTCTTCTCATGCGCCCCTGCCATATCAAAGAACAACAAGAAAAACGTATGTTACAGAGCCCTGGTAATATATAACAACACCTTGTTGAACTTGAAATGGATTGGAGGCTTTTGGTTGGGGAGAGTGGATGGTCGATGAAGAAAGAGGGAGAAGAGAGGGGAGTCGTGAATTTGGACTCTCCTTTTTGGGCTTCCCAAGGTCAGTCGATAATAATGGCGTTTTCAACAGCGGGGAATGGAACAGACTTCTTCTCTGAGTCTCAAAATCTGAAAATACGCCCGGCCTTCGTAAAGTAAGGCCTGCGTGATCGAACGTGACGTCATACACTTTAGTGGAAGCGAGACATGTTTTAGAATTTTATTACACACAAATTCAAAATTATTGTGAAATAAATATATAAACAAACTTATTTCGTTGTCCATTTCACTTGGTTTAAATTCTATTTCTTGTCTTGAAATATACTTCACCAACAGCATCTTGATAAGCAACTCACTGGTAATGTATGACATTTGTACATGCTTAAGTGGAAACGACATCAGCCCTAGTTAGATGGGAACGGTGGAGGTCTTGGACTGCCAAAAGTGTTCAAGTTGGTAAAGGATAGGCATCCAGCCGTAAAATTGCCTTAAATACAATGTCTAGTCGAAATACAGCAGGAAAAAAGAAAGGCAGTGCCAGTAGCACTAATGCTGCTGGTAATGTCTTGGGCTTCGTAGATCCCAGGATGCATGAATCTTCAGGGTCTATGGATTCCATCAAGCCTTGCCAAAGACAGGAGTGGAGAGGAAGACTTAGATTTTGAGACTAGACAATCAGGCCCCACCCTCATCAGAGGATTAATTGTGGCCTGATTCAACAAATAAACCGGTTGATGATGATGATGATGATGATGATGAAATAAAATCCTTTTAAAAATGTTAAGAATGCAACTTTAATTCAATGTTTTAATTATTTTTTGTTAAAACCTTCATTTTATATTTGATAAAATAATAAATATTTATTGATTTGAAACTATCGGTAAAAGTAAAATTTAGAGATTATAGTAACGAATTTAGGTAAAAATGGCACCGGGGGGAAAAAAAATGGCCCGGTAAAAATGTCACGAGTAGATAAACAGGAAAAAAAAATGGCCCGGTAAAAATGTCACGAAGATAAATAGGAAAAAAATGGCCCGGTAAAAATGTCACGAGTAGATAAATAGGAAAAAAAATGGCCCGGTAAAAATGTCACGAGTAGATAAATAGGAAAAAAAATGGCCCGGTAAAAATGTCACGAGTAGATAAATAGGGAAAAAAATGGCCCGGTAAAAATGTCACGAGTAGATAAATAGGGGAAAAAATGGCCCGGTAAAAATGTCACGAGTAGATAAATAGGGGAAAAAATGGCCCGGTAAAAATGTCACGAGTAGATAAATAGAGAAAAAAATGGCCCGGTAAAAATGTCACGAGTAGATAAATAGAGAAAAAAATGGCCCGGTAAAAATGTCACGAGTAGATAAATAGGGAAAAAAATGGCCCGGTAAAAATGTCACGAGTAGATAAATAGGGAAAAAAATGGCCCGGTAAAAATGTCACGAGTTGATAAATAGAAAAAAAAAATGGCCCGGTAAAAATGTCACGAGTTGATAAATAGAAAAAAAAATGGCCCGGTAAAAATGTCACGAGTTGATAAATAGAAAAAAAAATGGCTCGGTAAAAATGTCACGAGTAGATAAATAGAAAAAAAAATGGCTCGGTAAAAATGTCACGAGTAGATAAATAGAAAAAAAAATGGCCCGGTAAAAATGTCACAAGTAGATAAATAGGACAAAAATGGCCCGGTAAAAATGTCACGAGTAGATAAATAGGAAAAAAAATGGCACAAGTGAAAAATATAGACGAAAATCTCACAATGAGTTCATCGAAATCTTGGATACGACACAGAAAGGGAAAACATTAAAACGATATGCCACATCAAAAAGAAAAATTATATCTACATTTAAATGAAGATGAATACTCTCCGTTACCCCCCCCCCCCCCAAAAAAAAATGAAATCCTACTTTTTTTGTCCATTTTAGAATCGATTTAGGGAATTTAAAACAGAATTGGTAAGTATATCGGAATAATCGAATCTGGGAAAGTATTGGAATCGTCCCATCACTAGTAAAACTATTATAAGTTTTATGTCTATGTCTATGTGTAAATACTTCCATCCTATAAAGTGGTGGAAGCTAGGTAAAGATGGAGATTGACATATCCGGGTACTGTACTAACGGTACTAAAGGAACGGGTATTAACCACAGAATCATCCAGTGTCTATGTGTATAGTGTTCTCCTTGATTATAATTATTAATCTGCGTGTGGATTTCTTTTGAATAGGTTTAACTATTTAAATTGAAGGAACGATAAAAAATAAGTAAGTATTATTTGGATTATTCGGACTACTGTTCTCATCTTGTATTTTATTCTCACAACTTTTTTGCCGATGTAACCTCCGATCTTCTTCAGGTGTATCTTGTCGAACTCACAAATCTTTAGTGTATATTGTTCTCTTTGATTTTAATTTTAAAGGGGAAACATAATAGAAGCACATTCTTTGTTTGATGATAATTTTTGAATAGGTTTAACTGAGCATTATTGAAGTTGAAGGAATGGTCAAAGTCATATATATAGGAGCATATGGCGTGATAGATGGTTTAATTAATTTACATGTGGTTTTCTTTTGAATAGGTTTAACTGAGCATTATTGAAGTTGAAGGAATGGTCAAAGTCATATATATGGGAGCATATGGCGTGATAGATGGTTTAATTAATTTACATGTGGTTTTCTTTTGAATAGGTTTTACTGAGCATTATTGAAGTTGAAGGAATGGTCAAAGTCATATATATGGGAGCATAAGGCGTGATAGATGGTTTAATTAATTTACATGTGGTTTTCTTTTGAATAGGTTTAACTGAGCATTATTGAAGTTGAAGGAATGGTCAAAGTCATATATATGGGAGCATATGGCGTGATAGATGGTTTAATTAATTTACATGTGGTTTTCTTTTGAATAGGTTTAACTGAGCATTATTAAAGTTGAAGGAATGGTCAAAGTCATATATATGGGAGCATATGGCATGATAGATGGTTTAATTAATTTACATGTGGTTTTCTTTTGAATAGGTTTTACTGAGCATTATTGAAGTTGAAGGAATGGTCAAAGTCATATATATGGGAGCATATGGCGTGATAGATGGTTTAATTAATTTACATGTGGTTTTCTTTTGAATAGGTTTAACTGAGCATTATTAAAGTTGAAGGAATGGTCAAAGTCATATATATGGGAGCATATGGCGTGATAGATGGTTTAATTAATTTACATGTGGTTTTCTTTTGAATAGGTTTAACTGAGCATTATTGAAGTTGAAGGAATGGTCAAAGTCATATATATGGGAGCATATGGCGTGATAGATGGTTTAATTAATTTACATGTGGTTTTCTTTTGAATAGGTTTAACTGAGCATTATTAAAGTTGAAGGAATGGTCAAAGTCATATATATGGGAGCATATGGCATGATAGATGGTTTAATTAATTTACATGTGGTTTTCTTTTGAATAGGTTTAACTGAGCATTATTAAAGTTGAAGGAATGGTCAAAGTCATATATATGGGAGCATATGGCGTGATAGATGGTTTAATTAATTTACATGTGGTTTTCTTTTGAATAGGTTTAACTGAGCATTATTGAAGTTGAAGGAATGGTCAAAGTCATATATATGGGAGCATATGGCGTGATAGATGGTTTGATTAATTTACATGTGGTTTTCTTTTGAATAGGTTTAACTGAGCATTATTAAAGTTGAAGGAATGGTCAAAGTCATATATATGGGAGCATATGGCATGATAGATGGTTTAATTAATTTACATGTGGTTTTCTTTTGAATAGGTTTAACTGAGCATTATTAAAGTTGAAGGAATGGTCAAAGTCATATATATGGGAGCATATGGCGTGATAGATGGTTTAATTAATTTACATGTGGTTTTCTTTTGAATAGGTTTAACTGAGCATTATTAAAGTTGAAGGAATGGTCAAAGTCATATATATGGGAGCATAAGGTGTTTAACATATTGTGAGTTTTAATAGGTAATCATTATTCCAGTTGAAGTAAATAAGTATAATTTTAGTTATTCAGACAACTATTCTCATCTTGTATTTTATTCTCACAACGTTTCGGCCGATGTAACCTCCGATCTTAAGGTGTATCTTGTCGAACTCACAAATCTTTAGTGTATATTGTTCTCTTTGATTTTAATTTTAAATAAAAGCACATAATTTGTTTAACTAGTAGAGCATTATAATAGTTGAAAGAATGATCAAAGTCATATATATGGGAGCATAAAGCGTTTAATATATTGTGAGTTTTAATAGGTAATCATTATTACAGTTAAAGTAAATAAATATTATTTTGATTATTCAGACGACTGTTCTCATCTTGTATTTTATTCTCACAACGTTTCGGCCGATGTAATCTCCAACCTTCAGCTATTCGAACATGGGAATCTTTAGTCATGGGTTCACATGGGCTCGTTACACAATGGATAAAGTGCTCATAATAATAGAAGCTAGGTACAGATGGAAATTGACATACCCAGCGCTGAAGGAGCGGGTATAAACTAGTATAACTAAAACAACAATATCAGAAATATCATAAAATACTGCTCGTGCTAACAAGCGCCGTTGATTGGGGAAACGGAGGCGCGGAGAATTTTTAAATTAAAATCGGACTTAACAATTTAACTTTGAAAATAGAAAAATAATTATAAAATTCGAGACGGAAGGGAAGCGTGTTTACGCAGCAGAACGAGAATCCAAACGTCTGCGTGCGTGTCTTTGAGTGCAGGTACTCCTCGCTGCACTGAGGCTCCTTCTTTCTTGCCGCCCTCTCCCCACATTCTTTGCCAGTCCAGTAAACAACTATAATGGAGGAGATCCGAGACGATTACCCATCGTTTTCTAGAACCTCCTTCCATCTTACTCTCTAATCTCTCGCTCCCCCACCCCCTCACCCCGCACCGCCGCCTTCTACGCACGCACCCATTTTTTTTTTTTTATTCGCTTCCACTTTCTATTGTTTTCCGTTCTTTGATGACAACCTCTTTTGTTCTTTCTGAAATCATCTCTCTAATATCCGATCGCAATTTGCGTGCGTGTGGGTGGGTGCATCTGTTTCTATGTGCATATATCTGTAATTATCCTTATATATGTCTGCATAGAATTATGATACGAAACAGTCGGACAGTGGCTGTGTTTATGTCAGACTGAGGTATGGTCCACCCTCCCAGGCATTACCGGGGAATGCCGACGGGGCTGCTCTGGTATTTTTTGCAGGCCAGAGTGCACTTATCCGAATGTGATAAAAAAACAACACAACCGTAAGCTCAGGTGACTTCCCTGGCTGAGTTTTGCTAATCGCCTGAGGCGCATCTATCGGGGAATGCCGACGGGGCTGCTCGGGCATTTTTTGGTAGGCCTGAGTGCATTTTTCCGAGTGCGCTGGCTTCTCAAAACCACACCTGACTTTGTGTCTACCCTCCCCTGGAGAGGAGGTAAATAAAATATGTCTGTACGTCTCTGTGTTCGTGTGTCCATACCTGTGTGCATACATGTGTCTGTACATGTTTGTGTGTGTGTCTGTGTATGTCTCTACATGTGCACGTGTCTGTACATCTATGATTGCATATTTAAAAAAAAAGAAGAAGTATTTTATAGAAATCACTCCAGACAAGGCATGAAGCCACTTGATGTAAGGAGCTAAAAAAAAATACTACTTCTAGGTCAAAAACTAGCCAACAATAAATTTTAGATGGATAGAGAGAGCCTTCTACTCCAATAGCTTCTTTCCTCTGTCGGCCTCTGGAACTCCTTCATCTTCATCATCTTCTTCATCTTCATCTTCTTCTTCATCTTCTTCATCATCTTCTTCATCATCTTCATCTTCATCTTCTTCATCATCTTCATCTTCTTCATCATCTTCATCTTCATCTTCTTCATCATCTTCATCTTCATCTTCTTCATCATCTTCATCATCTTCTTCATCATCTTCATCATCTTCTTCATCATCTTCATCATCATCATCTTCATCATCATCTTCTTCATCATCTTCATCATCTTCATCATCTTCTTCATCATCTTCTTCTTCTTCATCTTCTTCATCATCTTCTTCATCTTCTTCATCATCTTCTTCATCTTCTTCATCTTCTTCTTCTTCTTCATTATCTTCTTCATCTTCTTCATCATCTTCTTCATCTTCTTCATCTTCTTCTTCTTCTTCATTATCTTCTTCATCTTCTTCTTCTTCTTCATTATCTTCTTCATCTTCTTCATCATCTTCTTCATCTTCTTCATCATCTTCTTCATCTTCATCTTCTTCATCATCTTCTTCATCATCTTCTTCATCATCTTCTTCATCATCTTCTTCATCATCTTCTTCATCTTCATCTTCATCTTCTTCATCATCTTCATCTTCATCATCTTCATCATCTTCTTCATCTTCATCTTCTTCATCATCTTCTTCATCATCTTCTTCATCTTCATCTTCTTCATCATCTTCATCATCATCTTCTTCATCATCTTCTTCATCATCTTCTTCATCATCTTCTTCATCATCTTCTTCATCATCTTCTTCATCATCTTCTTCATCTTCATCTTCATCTTCTTCATCATCTTCATCTTCATCATCTTCATCATCTTCTTCATCATCTTCTTCATCTTCATCTTCTTCATCATCTTCTTCATCATCTTCTTCATCTTCATCTTCATCTTCTTCATCATCTTCTTCTTCATCTTCTTCATCATCTTCTTCATCTTCTTCATCTTCTTCTTCTTCTTCTTCTTCATCGTCATCATCATCTTCATCTTCTTCATCTTCATCATCATCTTCTTCATCATCTTCTTCATCATCTTCTTCATCATCTTCTTCATCTTCATCTTCATCTTCTTCATCATCTTCATCTTCATCATCTTCATCATCTTCTTCATCATCTTCTTCATCATCTTCTTCATCATCTTCTTCATCATCTTCTTCATCATCTTCTTCATCTTCATCTTCTTCATCTTCTTCATCATCTTCTTCATCTTCATCTTCATCTTCTTCATCATCTTCATCTTCATCATCTTCATCATCATCTTCATCATCTTCTTCATCATCTTCTTCATCATCTTCTTCATCATCTTCTTCATCATCTTCTTCATCATCTTCTTCATCTTCTTCATCATCTTCTTCATCATCTTCTTCATCATCTTCTTCATCATCTTCTTCATCATCATCTTCATCTTCTTCATCATCTTCTTCATCATCTTCTTCATCATCATCTTCATCTTCTTCATCATCTTCTTCTTCATCATCTTCTTCATCTTCATCATCATCTTCTTCATCATCTTCTTCTTCATCTTCTTCATCATCTTCTTCATCTTCTTCATCTTCTTCTTCTTCTTCTTCTTCATCGTCATCATCATCTTCATCTTCTTCATCTTCATCATCATCTTCTTCATCATCTTCTTCATCATCTTCTTCATCATCTTCTTCATCTTCATCTTCATCTTCTTCATCATCTTCATCTTCATCATCTTCATCATCTTCTTCATCATCTTCTTCATCATCTTCTTCATCATCTTCTTCATCATCTTCTTCATCTTCATCTTCTTCATCTTCTTCATCATCTTCTTCATCTTCATCTTCATCTTCTTCATCATCTTCATCTTCATCATCTTCATCATCTTCTTCATCATCTTCTTCATCATCTTCTTCATCATCTTCTTCATCATCATCTTCTTCATCATCATCTTCTTCATCATCTTCTTCATCATCTTCTTCATCTTCTTCATCTTCTTCTTCTTCTTCTTCTTCATCGTCATCATCATCTTCATCTTCTTCATCTTCTTCATCATCTTCTTCATCATCTTCTTCATCATCTTCTTCATCATCTTCTTCATCATCTTCT
Source organism: Sepiola atlantica (assembly GCA_963556195.1). Taxonomy (NCBI): domain Eukaryota; kingdom Metazoa; phylum Mollusca; class Cephalopoda; order Sepiida; family Sepiolidae; genus Sepiola; species Sepiola atlantica. Next base: position 46,423,021 of record OY744553.1, on the reverse strand, counting down.
TCATCATCTTCTTCATCATCATCTTCATCTTCTTCATCATCTTCTTCTTCATCATCTTCTTCATCTTCATCATCATCTTCTTCATCATCTTCTTCTTCATCTTCTTCATCATCTTCTTCATCTTCTTCATCTTCTTCTTCTTCTTCTTCTTCATCGTCATCATCATCTTCATCTTCTTCATCTTCATCATCATCTTCTTCATCATCTTCTTCATCATCTTCTTCATCATCTTCTTCATCTTCATCTTCATCTTCTTCATCATCTTCATCTTCATCTTCTTCATCATCTTCTTCATCATCTTCTTCATCATCTTCTTCATCATCTTCTTCATCATCTTCTTCATCATCTTCTTCATCATCATCTTCTTCATCATCATCTTCTTCTTCATCTTCATCTTCTTCTTCATCTGCATCATCTTCTTCTTCATCTTTACTATCATATCATCATCAGTTTTAACATCATCATCACCGGCTTTAACATGTTTTACATACTGCCATGCATTTAACGGCTTTTTGAAATTTACTTCCAAACTAACCTATCTCTGACCAGGTCTTCATCCCTCTTTCTCTCCAGTCCATTTCTATCACTTCCTCTCATGTTTTCCTTAGCCTTTACTTGCCAACTTCTTTTTTTAACATAGTTCACCCCCAACAAGGCAAGTTTCCACTGTAGACATAAGGGGTTACTGAGAATTAGGGTAAAAGTCTTAGTGGTCAACCGTAAATGCGGAGCTGTGCAGCGAGATGCTGGTTCACATTAGTTTTAAATTTCTGCATGTCACTACAGTCGGAGAAACGAAGAGCAGGGAGGGAGTTCCAAAGGCCGGCAGCACGGGGAAAGAAGCTATTGAAGTAGAAGGCTCTCCGGCATCTGGGGACCTCCACAGTGAATGGATGGGATTTAGCTGATTGACGGGTTGGTCGAGTGTATTTACGTCGAGAGGAGGTAGTTCATCGGAGCACGTTCATTGAAGTACTTGTAAAACAAGCACAAGGATGCAACGTTGCGGCGATGGGACAGGGGCTGGAGCTTGGTGAATAGTGAAGGACCTATCAAGTTGGTGACTCTTTTTTAACCTTGTCTAAGAGGGAGAGACTAGTGGATGGTCCACCAGCCCAGATGTGGCAACAATACTCCATGCATGGGCAGATGGTGGCTTTGTAGAGATATAGGATAATGTCAGGTGTGAGAAGTTTTCTAGCATGGTAGAGGGAGCCCACCTTCTTTGCAGCAGTCTTGGCAATGTCTTCTTACTGTTACCTCAACTGTTCTATATCTACTAACCCAAGAACTCTCATCCATTCTTTCAACATGGCCAAACCATCAAAGTCTTTTATTCTGCACACATATCCCTATAATGTCCAGATTTAATTTTCCTCTGAGGGCATCAGATCTAAGCCTGTCTTTAAGACTCACATTACACATCCATTCTCATATAATTTCTCTTCATGCAACGCATGTCCTCAACCCTCACTGTTCAGGTTTCACTTCCACACATCATCACACGGCGTACACATGCCTGATAGACGTTTTGCTTGGTCGACAGTGGGTTTTTTTTTTTTTAAATAATATTGACCAATTCTGTGTTTCTAGTATAAATAATACACCCACATGAAGAGTATTGAAAGGTTTCAGATTTGCCACTTCCGTACATCTCCCAACCCCCTATACACACAACTTCACATCTACGACGTAGATCTCAATTGAGAAATAACACATGGTGGTCGGCTGTGATGTTGTTCTGAAAATATCCAATTCCGTTTCGCCTATTACGTAGTTTCTTTTTTTTACATAACGTTTTCATACAATAAACCTTATCCTCGACTGGCTTTTGGCCTTGATAAGTGATGACTTATTAGTAATAATAAAAAGAAAAGTTTGTTATCATACAGGATGACCTAAAAGAAAAAGAAAAAAAAAAACTGTCACCCATGGAATCGTTAATAAAAATTTGCAATCCAACCATATTTGGTATGAGTAAACTTCAGTCTATACCTGGCTTGTCCACCAAGTGTCATTCATGAATCTCCAACAGTCTTTCATTGATAAGCACATCTGGATACAATTTGGGTTGTGATGACATCTTCAGGTCAGACATGGTCTGTGGATTATTTTGATAGATATTATCTTTGAAATACTACCCACAGATAAAAATCTGGGGGGGGGGTAAGATCCGGTGAGTGTGAAGTCTATTCAGGATCACACTTCCTACTAATGAGACTATCACTAAAGTGTTTTCGCATATCACTGAATACTGACAAAATAAAAACTGCTGGACATTCGTGACTGAAACTTGGTGGACAAGTCAGGTATAGACTGCAGTTTATTTGTACTAAATATGGTTGGATTGCAGAAAGGATTGTGAATTTTATTAATGGTTGGCAGTTTTTTAGCGGGGGGGGGGGGGTGTCACCTTATAGCACGTTTTTAGTATTGAATAAGTTATTTGGATCAATTATACTTGAGGCACCCCAGAAACCACCAAAAGGACACATTTGGCTTGACGCCGGTTTATTTTTCTAATGAGATTATCGGTTGGCGATAAACAACACTATTAGAGGATTATAAATGATGGGTGAAAATGATCATTTAAGTGGATGTCTTAACAAGAATTTGTTAACATTGAACTTGAAAACGACCATGTTGTAGTCAGCTGGGAAGCCACACCGTGGTATTGTGTTCCACCTATGGGAGGTTCTTGGGAAGAAACTTTGTTCATGGAAGTTCCGTTTAGTTTTAGGTACACACAGGAAGAAAGGAACATTCTTTACAGTAGTTGTAGCTAGACGAGTTCTTGCTGTGAATGTTTTGCGGGTCCAGAGATTGGAGCTCAGTCGAGAACCTACCTTATATACAGTTATGCTATATAGGACTTTTATCCGTGGTATTGAAACAAATATTGAGTATCTTTTCTTCTGTATTGTATCGAAGTTAGAATTCTGATAAGGTGACAACCTTCGCGTGTAGCATGTGACCCCTGATTGATCTAGACTGTGTGTCTGCTTTTAAGGATCTGTCCGGAAAGGCCAGTTAGTTCTCGGATTGCATGGTGCATTGAACTGATTTTGTCATTGAATGAATCGGACACAATTATTGGTAATCTTGGATCATTGCCAAATAATTGTCTGCAAATTCTTGTCAATTGGTCTTTTCATTGGTCTGATGGCATTGGTGACGGCGGATAATAATCGCCCGAGGCAGATGGGGTGTGGTACGCGATGTAATAATAACTCATCGTAATTTCTAGAAAACAAAATTGAATGTACGCAGATTAAATCTGAGACGAATACACTCCTTAACCGGAATCCCTGTCTCCCACCCGACTCTTCGGATCTGGCAACCAAAAGGTACCCTCCTTATTTTAATATGAGACAAAGATTTAAAAAGAAATTGAATACAAAATTATTCGTGGCATGAAGACATTTTGTAATACAAAAGAAAATTGTTATCCGTTTTCTTTTCGTACTTTTTTTTTTTTCTCTTCTCCGTCAAGAGTTTTAAACAAAGTTTTTTACATCCGGAAAATGTGATGAAAGGGTTTTATTTATATATATATTCGACACCTCAGGGTTAATACCACCAATATGAGGAGGAAGAAAAAAAGAAAAAAAGAAAAAACTATAAGACAGTCTCGCCTGACAAGGTTTTATTACAACGAAAATTCGCAAAAAAAAAAAAAATTAAATGATTTTTTCATTTAAAATTGCACGATTGTTGATTTTCAAAATATTTCACTTTAATACATTCTAATCCGTGCTTCAAAGATGTTGATTTCCTTATTTATATATATATATATATATATATATATATATATATCGGTAGTTTGCTTTAAGCATTGCTGGAAATAGTAGTAGTATGTTTAAGAAGGCTGAGGTCAATGCAGAGTGCCGGGTAGGTTGTAAGCTGGAAGGAACAAAAATAATAAATCGAATTCGAAATGTGACTTACTATTTTTTTCTTAAAATCTTACATAACAGCAAGTGTGGTGTTAGCTGTTTGTGTGTTGTCCGGATGATTATTAAAAATCATTTAGTTAATATTTTGGGAATATATATATATATATATATATATATATATATATATATATATATATTTGGGGGTGCATTGTGAGTTTTATAAGAGGGTGGGACCTGCCTTTCAGTCTTGATCAAAGTCTTCCACTCCAGGCTCGGCAGTCGCGGTAATGGTGAAACACGTGTCGTTGGATAACTATATGTGTATATATATATATATATATATATATATATATATATGTGCATATTATACTAGTTAAATTACCTGTCTATGCTGGATTTCTCAACTATTCTCGAATTTTATCGCCAAGATATATATATATATATATTAGAAAAAATGTGACCCATTGAGTTACCCATTAGGCTTCGGTTGAATATAAAACGCCGAAATTGTAAACTCTACTAAAACTACTCTTGATGAACAGGATCGTCGAATCATTGCAGTTGTCCACTGAACCTAACCTCTCCAGAAGGTTAGACACAAGGTCAGGTGTTAAGTTGAAAGCCAGTTCACTAGGATTAGCGCAAAAAAAATGCCTGAGCAGCCTCGCCGGCATCTCTCGGTAGGGGTTCCTCAGATGATTAGCAATAAACGAACCCCTTCTCAAGGAGAGACGGTAAAGCCTGGGAATGTGACCCTCCTGAGACCTAACAGGATCACACCTGAGCCTGACAGCAACAAAGTCAGTGTCGGACTGATTGCCGAGAACGTAACACCTGACGTGTTAAAAATAAGCAAACGTATGATTAACAGAAAAAGTATTAATTAAATCTGAACGGATATTTTTTCTTTCTATTAATTTTTTCTTTTATTTAATTAATGCATCGGGTGATGTGTGCGCAGTTGAGGTACCGTTTTCAAATTGTGCAGCTGCAGCTGCTATCGCGTTTACTAAATACGATGATTAAGTGGCTTATCGTCTGAAAATGACGGGGAAATAGTTTTATGTGGTAAAGGGTTTTATTCAGTCCATATGAGCTTTCGGCATTTTAACACATCCCTCAATAAGTCTCAGGCCTGACATATAGATGATGCCACTAAAAAAATTTTTAAAAAAAGATTACATGATTTTTATGAAGTACTATCCTTCAAATCGCACTTGTCAAAATTGATGCCACTAATAATTAAAAAAAAAACTATTTGCATGATTTTTATGAAGTACTATCCTTCAAATCGCACTTGTCAAAATTGATGCCACTAATAATTTAAAAAAAAAAACTATTTGCATGATTTTTATGAAGTACTATCCTTCAAATTGCACCTGTCAAAATCCGAGTCCAATCGGATTATTAGTTCTCAAATTACACTTATTTGAGTGAAGCGACTGTTGCAAATTTTCAGAACAATGGAAAGATCTGAATTTCGTATGTTGATAAAGCATTGCTTTCTGATGAGAAATATACTATTCAAGCAAAGCAGTGGCTTGATAAGTGTTATTTGAACTCTGCTCTATCGGAAATCATGATTAAGAGTTGGTATGCTCACTTTAAACGCAGTCGTACAGGCACTAAACGCTTCTGACAAAGGGGAAATAATTGCTGTTTTCTGGGTCGGAATCTATCCATCTAACACTTATTATTAAGTAGTACTTTTGTTTTTCTTTTTTTTTAGCTCCTTACATCAAGTGGCTTCATGCCTTGTCTGGAGCGACTTCCATAAGAAAAAAAGAAAAATCTGTTTTGTGAGAATATCAAGGGAAGATAAGAGATCAGTCCCCACTAGATTTCGAAATCGAAAATCGATTTTGTTCTCTGTGCGGCGCCTCTTAATATGTAGGGAGCAGCACTTTATCTTAGGACATATCTATATGAGTTCTATGAAGTACTAACCTTCAAATGACACATGCCCAGATTTGAGCTTAATCGGATTATTAGAAATTACAGTTATTTAGGTGAAGTTACTGTTGCAAATTTTGAAAACATTGATAGAAATCTGAATTTCTAGTGTTGATAAATCATTGGTTTCTGATGAGAAATATACTGTTCAAGCGAAGCAATGGCTTGATAAGTGTTATTCAGACTCTGCTTGGTGTCTTGCTGACTTTAAACGCGGTCCTACACACACACACAAATGATGCTGACGGCTCAGATCGCCCAAATTCGACAGTTGCCCCGGAAAATATTTTTTAAACAAGTCGACAAACTCGTTTTTGCAGATTGTAAATTTAAGTTTCGTGATATCAGAGGAATTAAAGATATCAGAAGGAAATGTATTCACTATTTTCTCAATGGGAAAGCTGTGTTGAAAATGGGTGCTGCATTTGCTCACAGTCGACAACAACGCATCGACGATCCAGAGTGTTATTTGCAACTGTTGAATGAAGTGTGTTCATCAATATATGACAATGGATGAAACATAGATCCTTCACTTCATTCCGGAGTTAAATCGTCCGTCATCCGAGTGGACAGCAGCAGGTGGAAGCCGTCCAAAGCAACTAAAGATACAAACATCAGCAGGCAAGGTTTTGGCTTCTGTATTTTTGGATGCACAAGTTGTTTTGTTCCTCGATTATCTTGAGAAAGGAAGAACTGTCAATAGCAAATATTATATCACGTTTGAAGAAAGAAATCGCCAAAAATCAGCCACAAATGAAGAAGAAAAAAGTGTTCTTTCACCAAGACAGTGCACCATGTCACAAAACGATTACAACGGATGGCAAAACTACATAAATTGTAACTTCGAATTCTTACGCACCCACCCTACTCTCCAGATCTGGCGTTAGTGATTACTGGCTGTTTGCAGACCTCGAAGGATGCGCCAGAGAAAGAGATTCGGCTTCAATGAAGAAGTAATATCGCAAACTGAGGCGTATTTTGAGGCCAAATCATTTTACAAAAAGGAACCGAATTGTTAGAGAAGCGTTGGAATCTGTGTATCACCGTAGAAAGAGACTATGTTGATGAGTAAAGTTAAATTTTGCCTAAAAATTGTTTTTTTATTAGGCCCAGGGCTTGTGGAGTGATGTGTTAATAAAAAATATATTAAGAGCCCAAGAGAACTGAAACTGCCAGTAATCGCATACATTTCATTAGTTAGGCTTATTGAATGTTTTATATAAGAAGACTATGTTGATGAATAAAATCGAATTTTGCCTAAAAGTTAGGCCCGAGACTTATTAATACATTCTTCAGATCTGTGAAGGCCACGAGAAAAAAATAACGGAGAAAGCATTACAAAAAAGAATATAAGTTAGTCGTGAGACTACATACCTCCACCTGACAACGTAAGGATGGGTCAAAATCTTATCTGGGCCTTCTCCATATTGTATGAAGTATTTCCGAATTTATGCCATGGAAATGTTGATAACTAAAAAGAAATATTTACCTGATCAGGCTGAAATTTTGTAACGCATTCGATCCATACATCAAATTTTGAAAAATCGAAAGTTTAAAATTCCATCAAAATGTCGACCATGCCCGAACATTTCAAGGTCATATAGAAAGCACAAGAGACTTCATATATATTGGATGTGTCTGTTCTGGCACTCCTCAAAATGGAGGGAAGGGTTGTTATACTGAAAAGACAGGAATTTTAAAAAATACTCTGACACCAAAAGGCCTCTAGGCATGGCCATTGGCCATCCCTACTCTCTAGGTCATTCACATTAGACTGACCCTGTGTCACATCCTACTTAAGTGTGAGTGTGTGTGTGTGTGTGTGTGCCAGAAGAGGGATGGGTTAAATAGGGATGGCCATGGTTAAATGCCAATAGACTTCCCTAAACAATTGAGAACAAAGGGGGGGGGGGTTAAAAGCCCCCCCCCCCCCCCTCCCAGCTTCGTACCCCAGTGTGCCTTTGAGCATAATGAGGCAGGTGGTTTTTAATGTCTCTGGAGAGAGAGAGAGAGAGAGAGGTAGTGATATATATATATATAGAGAGAGAGGTAGTGATATATATATATAGAGAGAGAAAGAGAGGTAGTGATATATATATATATATATATATATATATATATATATATATATATAGAGAGAGAGAGAGAGAGAGAGTTATATATATATATATATAGAGAGAGAGAGTTATATATATATATATATAGAGAGAGAGAGTTATATATATATAGAGAGAGAGGTAGTGATATATATATATAGAGAGAGAGAGAGGTAGTTATATATATATATATATATATAATATATATATAGAGAGAGAGGTAGTGATATATATAATATATATAGAGAGAGGTAGTTATATATATATATATATATATAATATATATATAGAGAGAGAGGTAGTGATATATATAATATATAGAGAGAGAGGTAGTGATATATATATATATAATATATATATATAGAGAGAGAGGTAGTGATATATATAATATATAGAGAGAGAGGTAGTGATATATATATATATATATTTAGAGAGAGAGAGGTATTGATATATATAATATATATAGAGAGAGAGAGGTAGTGATATATATATATATATATATATTTAGAGAGAGAGAGGTATTGATATATATATATATTTAGAGAGAGAGAGGTATTGATATATATATATATTTAGAGAGAGAGAGGTATTGATATATATATATATATTTAGAGCGAGAGAGAGGTAGTGATATATATATATATATATATATATATATATATTTAGATAGAGAGAGAGAGAAGGGGTAGAGGTAGGTAGGTTTGATAAAGCACTATCTTAGACACACATGCTATACAATTGCAAAGTTTGTTGTCGGGATGTTAATGAATAAATTAAACGTACCGTGACCCGTTGGGTCATAACCATTATCACCATTTATTCTACTTTGATGCCATTTAAAAATTCATAAACTGTCACATATCTTTTAAGACATTCTTTTTACATAACTTAAAATAATATATTATTATTATTATTATTATTATTATTATTACTACTACTACTACTAGTGGGACCTGTGGAAATTCCACAGTGCTTTTTGCACAAGTCTGTTTAATTTTTTGTTAATAATATTCATTTTGAATTAATAATTGTCTCTGAGGACCAATACTATTTATAAAGCAGAAGAAAAAAAATAAAAACTTTTTATCTTTAAAAATAATTGTCATTGTCAACTAAATACTTAGATGCAATCTCTGGAAGACGAAACTCTAACCCTAACCCTAATCCCTGGAAGACGAAACTCTTTGAATTGTTTTTGAAGACCAATACAATTTATAAAAAAAATAAAAAAATAAAAATGTCTTCTTTAATTGTCATTGTCAGCTAAATATTCTTTAAATAAATAAAACGAATATTTCTCTTCTTTATTTTTTTTATTTATTTAAAATTGTAGCAATTTTTTTTTTTTTTTTAAACATAGTTCACACCAAACAAGGCAGGCTGCCACTGTAGACGTAAGGGCTACTGAGAATATTGCCTTGGATATGCACGCGTCCGTTTTACTCACATGACGATAGAGCATGGTGTCGTCATCAAATATACCCATCTCAGACACAATCTCATCAGAGAGGTCGTTTATGAAAATCAGGAACAATAAATGTCCAAGGATCGATCGCTGGGGTACACCTGCATTTATGTTATGTTGTTTGAATGAATGATCATCGAGGACAACCTGGATCTTTCTGTTGGATAGGAAGCATCTAATTATATTAAATATTTGTCCAGTAATACCATATGAATGCATTTTTATGAGAAGACCTTTATGCCAGACCTTGTCAAAGGCTTTGGATATATCAAGCACTACTGCCCTAGCTTCACCTGCCTTGTCCAGTGTATAGTATATACGTTCAGAGATGACCGTTAGGATATTCGTAGTAGACCGTGCTTGCCTAAATCCATACTGATGGTCAGAAAGAAGTTCAGTATTAACGAGGTGCCGGACTATCGCTGGATTGATTAAGGATTCAAAGATTTTAGCAAAGAATGGGAATAGATTGATGGGGCGATAATTTTGAAGGTCAGTTCTATCTCCAAAATTCTTACCACAGAGGCAATTTTCCAGCTATCAGGGAAGCAAGATTCAGTAAGGCATTTTTTGTAGAGTTTGGAGAGAACAAGGGCCAGCTCAGCAGAGCATTTGTTGATTACTATTACATACTCACATGCTTTCGAGGTGTCAAGGTTATTGTGATGTCCAGGACATGAGATGGGGTGTTAACTTTTTATAAAATAAATGTGCAAATGAAGTATTGCCGTGGCTGTGTTTTGAAAGTTTTTCGATCGGTATATAGATGAAGTGAAAAAGATGAATGCGAAAATTTCAATATATCATATCTAATAAATATTTAGAAATATATTTATTATAATATTTAGAAATATTTAGAATATTATATATAAATTATTATATTATTATAATTATCATTATAAATACATTATTTATTATTTTAGTAGTTTTATATATAGTTTTTTTTATATAGTTTTTATATATTTATAATTTTATTATTGACTATATATTTTGTATATATAGTTTTTTAGTAGGATATACTTTTATTAGTTATTTTATCAGTTATCACATCGTTATAATTAACTAATATTTAGAAATATTTAGAAATATAATAAATATTTAGAAATATAATAAATATTTAGAAATATTTAGAAATATAATAAATATTTAGAAATATTTAGAAATATAATAAATATTTAGAAATATAATAAATATTTAGAAATATAATAAATATTTAGAAATATAATAAATATTTAGAAATATAATAAATATTTAGAAATATTTAGAAATATAATAAATATTTAGAAATATAATAAATATTTAGAAATATTTAGAAATATAATAAATATTTAGAAATATTTAGAAATATAATAAATATTTAGAAATATAATAAATATTTAGAAATATAATAAATATTTAGAAATATAATAAATATTTAGAAATATAATAAATATTTAGAAATATTTAGAAATATAATAAATATTTAGAAATATTTAGAAATATAATAAATATTTAGAAATATTTAGAAATATAATAAATATTTAGAAATATAATAAATATTTAGAAATATAATAAATATTTAGAAATATAATAAATATTTAGAAATATAATAAATATTTAGAAATATAATAAATATTTAGAAATATAATAAATATTTAGAAATATAATAAATATTTAGAAATATTTAGAAATATAATAAATATTTAGAAATATTTAGAAATATAATAAATATTTAGAAATATTTAGAAATATAATAAATATTTAGAAATATTTAGAAATATAATAAATATTTAGAAATATAATAAATATTTAGAAATATAATAAATATTTAGAAATATAATAAATATTTAGAAATATAATAAATATTTAGAAATATAATAAATATTTAGAAATATAATAAATATTTAGAAATATTAGAAATATAATAAATATTTAGAAATATAATAAATATTTAGAAATATAATAAATATTTAGAAATATAATAAATATTTAGAAATATAATAAATATTTAGAAATATAATAAATATTTAGAAATATTAGAAATATTTAGAAATATTAGAAATATAATAAATATTTAGAAATATTAGAAATATAATAAATATTTAGAAATATTTAGAAATATTAGAAATATAATAAATATTTAGAAATATACATGTTTTCAAAGTTTTTTGATCAGTATATACATGAAGTGGATTTACAAATATTTCATATCATTGAATTAAATAAGCCTGGGGTGTTTTGATATAAATATAGTTTGGATAAATGGAAGAAAAGAAAAACTTTATTCATGTCCACCGGCACCAGAATTCTACAGAGAATAAGTTGAACCGACTGAATAAACAGACACAAATAAATCAACCTTGTGTGTGAAGCTAATGTTTATACTGAGAGCAAGAATTTTCATTGGAGATTATAATTAATTGACATGAGAAAGTTGGGAAGGTTAGGGGTGGGAAGCAGGCCAGGCAGAGAAAACCAGTCGATCTAGAGAACAAGAGAGATGGGTTTTAAAAGGAAACAGGGTTGGGGGTGATATTTCAGAAGATCACAGTATGGGGTGATTAAGTGCTAGTCGCAGGTTGGTCACGGTCAGATGGCACAAGGACACAGTTAAATATAGCATGACCATGGTGATACTTATACCAGGCCTGACAAACATGTGGCTGGGGTCCATTATTAGAGATGAACATGTAGAGACAGAACTTACTATTAAATAATGTTCACCCTCCCCAAGTCAGAACAAGGCTTATGTTATAGAGGCCTGTAATAAGGATCGCCTTGAGCATGACCATTAAAACGTTTGTGTATCATGGAGGAGGGTAGAGACAAAGATAAAGTTTTTTTTAGTTTTTTTTTATGAAAGTGTAGATTGTCTCTGCAGTTGAATTTGAGATAGATTCAACTATGTAACCGGAAGAATGAGTATATGTATTTACTTTTGTCTAATGTTATGTTGTTTTCCTAGATTATGATTTTAGTCAAACTATTTGTGCTAGAATAGAAACCCATTCCTTGTTTGGTGATGTGGTTAGGGGTTAGGACGAAAATGATGGCCATTTGGTAAAACTGCAGATACTTATTTTTGTTGTGAATCGGTTTACACACATACACACACACACACACACACATACATGTAGATTCCAATATGACGGCAGATGTTGATGGGGGGGGGATTTTCTCTGATAGTCTTCTTCAATGTGAATTTTACATGTTTTCCTTGTTTTTTTCATTTTCGTTTTTGCTTTGTACCAGTATGCTTATTGTAATAATCAAATCAAGGTCTCTGATGAGCAGATTGTAACAACTAAAAATTATCTTTGTTACAAGTTGTGAAACGGTCGTAAGATGATTAAAAAAAAAAATAAGAATTGCATTTTTTTAAATAAATTTTAAAAATTATGATTGTAGACTGACGTTTTATCTTGGTCATTGGAATTCAACCAATCTCTCTCTATATATATGTATACACATATAGTTATACATTCTACACGTATGCGTAAACACATGTATGAATTAAATTTGATTTTTATCTCGTTTACAATATTGTTTCTTTCTTTTGTAGGTTATAAGGAATTTTAAAAATCATGGATCCAATCATCTGGTGAGTGAGATATTTATTATTATTATTATGTTATTAATATTTCTTGGTCTAAGTGTAGTATCTGTTCCGATGGATACTACACCCCATAGATATCGTCTTGGCCTTCGGAGCTTGATTCCACTGGTCTATGGGTTTGTCCTGTGCAGTTCTAGGAGGTCCACCCTCCCAGGCTTTGCCTTCTCACCCTTTGAGAAGGGGTTAGTTTATTGCTAATCGCCTGAGGCGCCTCTTACCGGGGAATGCCGACGGGGCTGCCCAGGCAATTTTTAAAGGTCAAAGTGCTCTTCCTCTAGGGTGCTTACTTATCAAATCCCACTTTCCGACCTTGTGTCACATGTTACCGCTGTGAGAAGTAGATAAATAAAATCACTATATAATGACACGCTAAGGCAACTTCATGTTCGTACATACACTTAGACTGACATGCATGGCACAGCTTAGGTATATTTACCTCCTCTCCAGGGGAGGTTAGACACAAGGTCAGGTGTGGTTTTGAAAAGCCAGCGCACTAGGATTAGTGCATTCTGGCCTAAAAAAATGCCTGGGCAACCCCATTGACATTCCCCAGTAGTGGCACCTCAGGCGATTAGCAATAAACTTACCCCCTTTCTCAAAGCCTGGCAGACTAAACAGGCCCACACCTCAGCCCAACAGCAGGGCTAGAAGAAACCACAACGAGACACCCTCTGTCGGAATGATTGCCGAGGACGTATCCTCAACTGGTATGAATCAAAACTTACTCAGGTTGTGCCAGAGCTTCAATAGGTGTTGTTCATACAAGTTGGGGATACGTCTTTGACAATCAGTCCGAAAGTGGCTTTGCTGCTGTCGAACTGACATATAGTTTTGTTTAGCCCTAGGAGGTTCACTCTCCCAGGTTATGCCTTCTCTCTGAGAATAGGGTTAGTTTATTGCTAATTGTCTGAGGCGCCTCTTACCGGGGAATGCCGACGGGGTTGCTCAGGCATGTTTTTTTATAGGCCAGAGTGCACTTCACCTAGTGTGCTGGCTTTTTAAAAACCCTTATGTCTAATTTCCTGCAGAAGAGATAAATAAACACAATGACGACAATCGAATGAATATTACAATAAATCTTTTTACCATAACCTGCTCAGAGTCATACTGAATCGGAATATGTACGGTTTATAGTTGTATCTTGTGTAGTTTCTGAGTTTTGGGCGGACACACTGACTGAAATCCGACTTTCATTAATTTAATAAAGAAATGAAACAGTTCTTGAAAAAAAAAAACGGATCAGATGTTTTTTCACCTGCTTCGAAATTAAACTGACTTTTAAAAATTTTATTTCATGGGTAAAAAAAATGGTTTACATCCCCCCCTTTCAACAAATTCTTCTTCTTCTTTTCTTTCTTCTCTTTCTTCTTCTCTGCCTTTTTCTTTTTTTTTTCTTCTTTTTTTCTTCATTCTTTTTTTTCTTCATTTTTTTATTTTTCGTTTTTTTTTTTTCTCTTTTACTTTTTTTCGCTATCCTTTTCTTTCTTCTCTTCTCTTTCTTCTCTTCATTCTTCTCTTTTTTCTTCCTTATTTTTTTCTTTTCTTCTTCCTTTCTTCGACTTTTTCTTCCTTTCTGTTTAAATCCGTCCTTACATTTTTAAAACAGGTTTTGTCTGTCCGTCGGTCGGTTTATCACGCTACAGTTTAGAATAACACGTTTCAAGATGAAATTGCATCTTCATCTTATTCAAGATGCCTCCAAACATCTCTGTAAGCAGATTGGCCTGTCGCTCAGTTCGTAATTCTTAAATTTGAAAAAAAAAAAACAAAAAAAAAAAAAACATAATTGTTAGTCTGGGAATATTTTAATCAGACAGACTCAAGTTTCTATCGGCTGTCATGCTTAAGTTTGAAATAGCATTTTCGTTGGTCTGTCAAGCTTGAGATTAAAATTTTAGATTGCCTGTCACACTTAAGTTGGTCTGTTATGCTTAAGAATGAAATAGCATTTTTGTTTGTCTGTCATACTTAAGCTTAAAATAGCGTTTTCCTTGGCGTGCCGCCCAACACATGTCAGTATGTGAAACGGCCGTTAAACTGATGATGATGATGATGATGATGTCATGCTTAAATTTAAAATAGAATTTTCGTTTGTCTGTCATAGCATTATCATTGTTTTATTAAGTTTAAAATGGCAGTTTCTTTGGTTTAAATTTTAAAAAAGAAATGTCGTTGGTCTGTCACGATTGTTTGAAAATGCATTTCTTATCGCTAAGCGCGCTGATTAATCCTAATAAAATCAACTCTTGTTTCACCTGATTCTAAATTAAATTTTTCAAAATGTTGATAATCATTACTATTACCGACATAAATTATTTTAAAGGGGAATACCGTTAGGAAATCGATCAAAAACATTTTATTTTGCTTAAACTATTCACCTGCGACCTATTTGCGTTGAAAAATATTTGATAAGCCTTTCAAATACTGTAAATATCGGTTTTGAGCAGAGTAGCCATCAGAGGAAGTAAGATCCATAACGTAAGCAACGGTGGCTACTTTGCTCAGAACCGATATTTACGGTAACTTTTAAGGCTTAGTTATAACTCATATTAACTTTTTTTTATATATATATAAGTCTTATATTGAATGTTTTTTTTTTTACGCAAATAGGTCACAAATTCGTAAGTAAACGAAAATAAATTGTTTTTGACTAATTATCCCAACGTTATTTTCTTAAAAAAATAATTTAGTAACGATTGGCAAATTCCCCCCCCCCCCTAACTCCATTTTCCTTTTTTATTTCACGAATTTTAAAATACCCCCCCCCCCCCCCCACACACACTGAGTCGCTTTCTTCTTTTTCCTTTTCTTGTTTTCAACCCGTGAATATATTTTTTACCCTCTTTTCTGTTTTCCACTCCCATTTCTTAACCCTTTTCTCGTCTGGCTTTCAACTCTCGTTTTTTAAGATCCCTTTTTCTTTTTGTCCCCCTTATTCACCCAAGTCCCTCGTCTTAAAGGATCTTCTCCCCCCCTCCAGATCCTGAGATTCCCCCATCGACTTTCTTCCTTCCTTTTTATTTTTAAATCCAAGATTCTTTTGTTAGAAAAAAAAAAAAAAGAGTTCAAGTTTGAGGCAAGGGAGGTTCCAGTTTCAGCCTTTTAAGAAACCTTTTAGTAACCAAGAAATACAAACCTGAACAATCACTAACTCCCCCCCCCCCCATTCACATCTTTTACGCCCTGACTCCCCGCTTCCCCCCATTTAAAAAAAATTCTCTTTCTTCTTCTTCTTCTTCTTCTTCTTCTTCTTCTTCTTCTTCTTCTTCTTCTTCTTCTTCTTCTTCTTCTTCTTTTTAAATTTTTTTTTTTAATATCAACCAAGTTGATAAACACTTCTAAAGGGTCCCTATTTACTTGGCTCCCCGCGAGGGTAGACACAAGGTCGGTTTTTAATGTGGGAGTTTCCCAATAAGGGGCACTCTGGATTGGGGCAAAAATTTAAATTGCCTCAGTCTAGAACGATTTTTCCTTCATTGACCGAGGACATAAAAGATGAAGTGTAGTACATGTAGTGCAGATACTACACTTTGCTCCTAGCCACAATTGATTGATGACACCATTTTTTCTTAAAATATTTTTTTATTTTTTTTTTTTATTTTTTTTATTTAATTTTTTTATTAAAAAGAAAAATTAATTTAAAAAAATAAAAAATATATATTTTTGATATGACTCGACCAAGGATTGAACCCTGGTCACGGAATCCATTAGCGAACACTCTTCCCATCATGTCATAGGTATTAAAACAAAATTCAAAGCCGGATTGCGGAGTCGAAAAGTATGAAAGCTCCAACTCCTATGATTCCCGAATCGATTCCGACTCCCTATTAACAGCGTTAATTTTTTTTTGGAAATTAAAATATCCCACGCCAACTCCTAGCATTCTTATGACTCCGATTGCAACTCTGACTCCTTCGACTGTTTCCAACTGTGACGCTGCAACCCTGACTTGAAGTGTAAGGGGATGATGAGTGGGATGAAAGGGGTTATCCTTTTATCTTCTCGTAAAGAAATGGAACAACGAAAAGTATTTCTGTAACAATAACAAAAATGGGTTTTATTAACTCAAGGTTACCTATACCGTTTGGTATAGGTAGAAGAGAGTGGGACGGTGTCCGTCTGAGGAAGAGGAAGAATATAAGAGTTCTTAGGGCCGCCCGTGATTTTCTTCAAGTGAAGATGGTAGTAGTCGTCAAGTGGCGACGGCGGCAGGAGAGAGAGAGCGTTTCCTCGTTCCTCGCTGGAGCTCTCTGCGATGTGTCCAAGCTGGTGCCAGGAGGTCGTCTGATCTTTATCTTCGAACCCTAAGGGGGACATAAGTAGTCCCTTAGGGAACTAACGATATTACTGCGCCGTGTGATTTGATTGGACAAGCCAGCTAACAGGGACAGTGATTACGCATTCAAAAGTAGTCCCTATTGGTGACTGCTACAGAAGTTCTGTTTAATACTAGCTTTATCTTTCCGGCGTTGCCCGGCAGTCGTTTACGTTTAGATCACTCCTTCCTTACCTTTTCTCGTAATTAATTTCTCGTAATTAATTTCTCGTAATTAATTTCTCGTAATTAATTTCTCGTAGGTTTTTTTGTAAAATGACAGGGTGAATGTGTACGAGTATAGTACCCAATAGCTTCAGCTGTAAACCGGAGATCACGTGATATTAATCGCACCGTTTTTACGTCCCTTACCAAAAAAAAAGGGACTGGGCAACGAGGGTATTTTTGTAAATACATTTAATCAATTTTAAAACTCAAAATATATGTATAATATTGTATAGTATTATATCATATAATATCGTATATTATATTATGTATTATACAATATACTACATACCATTATATAATATATATATATAACAAGCCGCGCGTGCGTGGTCCCCCTCTGTATGTGACTCGATGTGGCGAGTGTAAAATGCAATAAATTTGGGCAATTTGGGGCATTTTTGACCCTCCTTTGAACCCCTGGGGGCGCGAACCAGAATTTTTCTGAGGTCAAGGATGCTCATTTTATATCCATAACAATTGCCTCTACATTTTGGCCAAGTTTCAGAACAATTGAATGGATGGATCAAATGTTATGGGAGGAAAGGGTCACTTTTTGCCATTTTGGGGGCTTTTGACCCCCTGGGGGCACGAACCAGATTTTTTCCAAGGTCAGCGATACTTATTTTATATCCAGAACGACTGCCTCCACATTTTGGCCAATATTCAGAGAAATTGAATGGATGGATGAAAAGTTATGGGGCAAAAAATGTCATTTTTTTGCCATTTCGGGGCATTTTGACCCCCTGGGGGACTAACCAGATTTTCTTTTCAAAAATCGGAGAATGTCACTTTCTAACCTGACCAAAGTTACAACTTCATGCAAAATTTCAGAGAAATTCAATAGATGGTTGCGGAGAAAAATCCGCACGGACGGACATGCCTCAAAACATAAGTCCCCCGATTTTATAAATCAGGGGACCAATATCGTATATTATATACTATTATCTAATGTATTATACGATATACTATATACCATTGTATAACAAATATCCTTTAATAGTTTACAACATATATTATATAATATACATAGAATATAATACTATGGAGTAAACCGAGGTGAAATGGGTCCCTTTTTGGGGTTTTCTTACTGTTACACCGGCCATTCTTACACAGGAGAAACTACACCGGTTGTCACTATAAAGAGTGCGAGTCACCAGAAACACAGAAGACAAAGCACAGTCTTGTAACTGTCTAGCCAAGTGCTAGTCACTTTCTTACTTTGTTAATACACTTGTTAAACCAACCCTCGACTTGACTTCCTTTATTTATTATTTACTGTTGGACAACTTCACAACACTTACTTTGACACACTTCCTTAAAACTTCATGCGTAAAGGGGGAAAATGAGCTCAGGGTAGAAATTGGGGTCTCGGCATTCAGTCAAATAAAGACAATGCGACGTAATGTTATCTATCGTACTAAACTGTACCGCAAGTATTTTTTTAGGTGCTTTACATATCTTGAAAAAGAAATTACCGAGGTGAATAGCGACACTCATTAGAAGGAGTTTAAAAATCACCAAAGAACATTAAGTATTTTTTCATTAACGCATCACGTATATTGGATGAAGTTACTTTACTCTTGCGTACATTTGTTTACAAAAAAAAAAGGAAGTCCGGTTAAAGATGAGTATCACTTGGTAACACGTCACAGATGTCACAGATCGACCAACTCGTATCATCAGGTCACAAATGTGAAACAAACATAAAATGAACTAATACAACGTCACACCTGAAATATTTCAAAACAACAACCAAAACTCCGTAATGGCGGAGTTTGGGTTGGAAATTGGAATCAAAAGACAATGCCTGATGCAATCCATAATGGAGGAATCACACTCTGGGGGAAACTAAGTTAGGGAAAAAATAGGGATAATCATTTTATGGCCCACTTGACTCTGAGGTACCCTAATATATCACAATATATTATACAATATACATTATGTAATATACATTATGTAATATACATTATGTAATATATGTTATGTAATATGGTGTGTTATGTAATTTTAGATCTGATATGAACTATATTATGCAATATGGGTGTATATTATGCAACATGGGTATATATATTGTGCAATATATATGTATTCTGTTATAGTGAGTAATATATTATGCAATATGGGTATATATTATGCAATATGGGTATATATTGTGCAATATATATGTATTCTGTTATAGTGAGTAATATATTATGCAATATGGATATATATTATGCAATATATATGTATTCTGTTATAGTGAGTAATATATTATGCAATATGGATATATATTATGCAATATGGGTATATATTGTGCAATATATATGTATTCTGTTATAGTGAGTAATATATTATGCAATATGGATATATATTATGCAATATGGATATATATTGTGCAATATATATGTATTCTGTTATAGTGAGTAATATATTATGCAATATGGATATATATTATGCAATATGGGTATATATTGTGCAATATATATGTATTCTGTTATAGTGAGTAATATATTATGCAATATGGGTATATATTATGCAATATGGATATATATTGTGCAATATATATGTATTCTGTTATAGTGAGTAATATATTATGCAATATGGATATATATTATGCAATATGGGTATATATTATGCAATATGGGTATATATTATGCAATATATATGTATTCTGTTATAGTGAGTAATATATTATGCAATATGGGTATATATTATGCAATATGGGTATATATTGTGCAATATATATGTATTCTGTTATAGTGAGTAATATATTATGCAATATGGATATATATTATGCAATATGGGTATATATTTGTGCAATATATATGTATTCTGTTATAGTGAGTAATATATTATGCAATATGGGTATATATTATGCAATATGGGTATATATTGTGCAATATATATGTATTCTGTTATAGTGAGTAATATATTATGCAATATGGATATATATTATGCAATATATATGTATTCTGTTATAGTGAGTAATATATTATGCAATATGGATATATATTATGCAATATGGGTATATATTATGCAATATATATGTATTCTGTTATAGTGAGTAATATATTATGCAATATGGATATATATTATGCAATATGGATATATATTATGCAATATATATGTATTCTGTTATAGTGAGTAATATATTATGCAATATGGATATATATTATGCAATATGGGTATATATTTGTGCAATATATATGTATTCTGTTATAGTGAGTAATATATTATGCAATATGGATATATATTATGCAATATGGGTATATATTATGCAATATGGGTATATATTATGCAATATATATGTATTCTGTTATAGTGAGTAATATATTATGCAATATGGGTATATATTATGCAATATGGGTATATATTGTGCAATATATATGTATTCTGTTATAGTGAGTAATATATTATGCAATATGGGTATATATTGTGCAATATATATGTATACTGTTATAGTGAGTAATATATTATCCAATATATCATCTAATGTATATTGTGTCATATACTGTTTTATATATTACATAATAAACACATGTTATATAATATACATATTAATGTTATATGAGTTGCGAGTTAAAAAAAAAAAATGCAAGTCATTTCTGATGACCTAGAGAAAAAACACCAACCTTGATTTTGCTTTTCAAATTTTCTTACTTTAATTTTCTTTGATTATTGGGTGGTAGGAGGAGAAGGGCTAGACATAAGAAAACAAAAATGACGACGATTTTTTTTAGAATCAAAGACATTAGCAGAAAGGGAAATGGTTTTAAAAATAGGAAAGAAGAAAAAAACGTATAAATCGGTATTAGAATGCAGAAATGAGAGAAAAAAAGAAAGAAAATGTCTCATTATGGAAATAGATTTCCATTCTCCCTCCCCTTATTCGTTTCGCAGACTTTTGTGTGACGGCATGGATATGTGTTTCTGTTGGTATCCATCAGTCACGACTATGGATCAGCGCCGTATTGGGATGTTGTTTGTGTGCATCTTTTTGTGTGACTTTAGAGACCAAGTCTTGATTTACATGGTCTACTACAGCGTTGACATACGAAAGCTGTTGCGTAATGTCTCACCTCGGCTTGTTGGTCTGCCTGTAGGTTCGCTCTTCTCCTAGCTCTCTTCTCAGCGTTTTCATCGTGGAGGGTCTTCTAACTGATGATCATTCCCTGGCGTATCTGTTTCCTCCAGGCAGGTCTGTCAGCTGCAGAGGCTTCCTATGTATTTATGTCAATTGAGCAAGCCTCCATATCTTGCTTGCAGACATCCTTGAAGCGGAGATGGGGACGACCCCTTTTTCTTGAGCCTGAGGCAAGCTTGCCATAGAGAAGGTCTTTAGGGATGCGCCCATCATCCATCCTGCACACATCGCCCAGCCAGCGAAGACGTCGCTCGCGCAGTAGGGAGTAGATGGATGGAATGCCTGCTCTTTGCAGAACATCATTGTTGCCCACTCTGTCCTGTCATGTGATACCAAGTATTCTACGTAGACACCTCATATGGAAGACTTGGAGTTTCCTATCCTGTGTTGAGTACGTGGTCCAGGACTCACTCCCATACTGAGAACACATGATCTGTAGTCGGCCATCTTGGTAGAAGTGGTAAGGTTGCTGTTTTCCCAGACTCTTTTAGTTAGTTTAGAGAAGGTTGTGGATGCCTTACCAATCCTTTTGTTGACGGGATGGATATATATTTACAAATAAAAACACATTGCGCTTTTATTATAGAGTGGAGGATATCGGTCATGAATGTGCTTGTAAAGGGCCACATGCAGCACACACGCTGCATGTTTGACATGCCTGTCATAAAACAAAGCAAGCAATCAAGTGTGTTACGGTTTTCTGCCAAATCTTGTTTCAGCTTGCATTGAAGCAGTTATTGTTATAAGGTTTTTTAAATTACTTTTCTTTGTTGTTCTCCCTGAAGCCGAATGCGACAAAAACGCGTTTCTCTCGGTAAAATAACATTGCTTATTCTTCTGCTGTCGGCTCAATTAAAGATTTAAGGGTTTTGATAAGTGGAAGGTATTATTTGTAAATAGACTACTACTCTCCGGTAGATGGTTCATAAGATTTTCTTTCTTGGCTCGGTGGAAATCCGGGATCCTCATCTGACATTAGCAGAAGTATAGGAGGAGCAACTTCGGCATTTGGACGTTAAAAATGGTCAAGAATTTAATTATTACAAGTGAAAGAGGATTTACTAATTAATTTGAACATCTTTCTAAAATGTCCGTTTCTGTTGGAAGCCAAGGGGACGTTACTCTCCAATCAAACGCAAGGGAAGCAACTCTGACAAGTTATCTCCCTTTAATATGTCCATTCTGAATCTCTCATTTTTTTTTCTATGTAGAAATGCTCCTAGCTAACAGTCACCTAACTTGATTTGGTGATATTTGGGCCAAGGGTCAAGGTCGCAGAAAAGGTTTAAAGTTCCACTTTGGGCGATAACTATAATCTATATGGAATTTAGAATTGAACACCTTACTTAATCCACGGGTGTTGATTGTTCTCGTTCCATCATACGCAGAATCACGTTGACACACCGGTTCTCGTTAGATCACCGAAGTTAAGCAACGTTGAGCCTGGTCAGTACCAGATGGGTGACCATTTCGGAATACAAGGCGTTGTATGTAGGAGGACGTCGACACCTCCCTAACCGAGATATACATGGGGACAGCTTGTGAATTTGATACTCCCTAGAAACTTCCTCGTCGGGAAGAAGCCGGTTCAACCCGCCTAGGGTTAATGCCGCACCCGGTAAAAGAGACCAGGTTCTCGTTCGATCAGCCATGATCGTGTAGAAGTCTTAAGTAATTCTGATGTTATGTTTAGTTAGTATCGCCTTTAGTGAGGATTGAACCTTCAACCTCCAGAAGACTGTAACTAAGATGGTATTAAGAATGTTTTGTTATATCACGTGTTTCTGTGAACAGCATCTCTAGAAGGTGGAATAACATCTAAGATGAGAACAATAGTCCGAATAATCATCCGAATTATCATTCCTCATCTCAAAAATTCTGAAATATATTTGTTCCAATCCATTTGATTTTTATCAGTTTTATGGCATACCTAACCTGACATTCAGGGTTGATATGTGGCTTAGGGTTAGTGGCTTAGGGTTAGTGGCTTAGGGTTAGTGGTTTAGGATTAGTGGTTTAGGGTTAGTGGCTTAGGGTTAGTGGCTTAGGGTTAGTGGCTTAGGGTTAGTGGCTTAGGGTTAGTGGCTTAGGGTTAGTGGCTTAGGGTTAGTGGCTTAGGGTTAGTGGCTTAGGGTTAGTGGCTTAGGGTTAGGGTTAGTGGTTTAGGATTAGTGGTTTAGGGTTAGTGGCTTAGGGTTAGTGGCTTAGGGTTAGTGGCTTAGGGTTAGTGGCTTAGGGTTAGTGGCGTAGGGTTAGTGGCGTAGGGTTAGTGGCGTAGGGTTAGTGGCTTAGGGTTAGTGGCTTAGGGTTAGTGGCTTAGGGTTAGGGTTAGTGGCTTAGGGTTAGGGTTAGTGGTTTAGGATTAGTGGTTTAGGGTTAGTGGCTTAGGGTTAGTGGCTTAGGGTTAGTGGCTTAGGGTTAGTGGCTTAGGGTTAGTGGCTTAGGGTTAGTGGCGTAGGGTTAGTGGCTTAGGGTAAGTAGTTAGGGTTAGTGGCTTAGGGTTAGTGGCTTAGGGTTAGTGGCTTAGGGTTAGTGGCTTAGGGTTAGTGGCTTAGGGTTAGTGGCTTAGGGTTAGTGGCTTAGGGTTAGTGGCTTAGGGTTAGTGGCGTAGGGTTAGTGGCTTAGGGTTAGTGGCTTAGGGTAAGTAGTAAGGGTTAGTGGCTTAGGGTAAGTAGTTAGGGTTAGTGGCTTAGGGTAAGTAGTTAGGGTTAGTGGCTTAGGGTAAGTAGTTAGGGTTAGTGGCTTAGGGTAAGTAGTTAGGGTTAGTGGCTTAGGGTAAGTAGTTAGGGTTAGTGGCTTAGGGTAAGTAGTTAGGGTTAGTGGCTTAAGGTAAGTAGTTAGGGTTAGTGGCTTAGGGTTAGTGGCGTAGGGTTAGTGGCGTAGGGTTAGTGGCGTAGGGTTAGTGGCGTAGGGTTAGTGGCGTAGGGTTAGTGGCTTAGGGTTAGTGGCGTAGGGTTAGTGGCGTAGGGTTAGTGGCGTAGGGTTAGTGGCGTAGGGTTAGTGGCTTAGGGTTAGTGGCTTAGGGTTAGTGGCTTAGGGTTAGTGGCTTAGGGTTGTGGCTTAGGGTTAGTGGCTTAGGGTTAGTGGCGTAGGGTTAGTGGCGTAGGGTTAGTGGCGTAGGGTTAGTGGCTTAGGGTAAGTAGTTAGGGTTAGTGGCTTAGGGTTAGTGGCTTAGGGTTAGTGGCTTAGGGTAAGTAGTTAGGGTTAGTGGCTTAGGGTTAGTGGCTTAGGGTTAGTGGCTTAGGGTTAGTGGCTTAGGGTAAGTAGTTAGGGTTAGTGGCTTAGGGTAAGTAGTTAGGGTTAGTGGCTTAGGGTAAGTAGTTAGGGTTAGTGGCTTAGGGTAAGTAGTTAGGGTTAGTGGCTTAGGGTAAGTAGTTAGGGTTAGTGGCTTAGGGTTAGTGGCTTAGGGTTAGTGGCTTAGGGTAAGTAGTTAGGGTTAGTGGCTTAGGGTTAGTGGCGTAGGGTTAGTGGCGTAGGGTTAGTGGCTTAGGGTTAGTGGCTTAGGGTTAGTGGCTTAGGGTTAGTGGCTTAGGGTTGTGGTTTAGGATTAGTGGCTTAGGGTTAGTGGCTTAGGGTTAGTGGCGTAGGGTTAGTGGCGTAGGGTTAGTGGCTTAGGGTAAGTAGTTAGGGTTAGTGGCTTAGGGTAAGTAGTTAGGGTTAGTGGCTTAGGGTAAGTAGTTAGGGTTAGTGGCTTAGGGTTAGTGGCTTAGGGTTAGTAGTTAGGGTTAGTGGCTTAGGGTTAGTGGCTTAGGGTAAGTAGTTAGGGTTAGTGGCTTAGGGTAAGTAGTTAGGGTTAGTGGCTTAGGGTAAGTAGTTAGGGTTAGTGGCTTAGGGTAAGTAGTTAGGGTTAGTGGCTTAGGGTAAGTAGTTAGGGTTAGTGGCTTAGGGTTAGTGGCTTAGGGTAAGTAGTTAGGGTTAGTGGCTTAGGGTAAGTGGCTTAGGGTTAGTGGCTTAGGGTTAGTGGCTTAGGGTTGTGGCTTAGGGTTAGTGGCTTAGGGTTAGTGGCTAAGGGTTAGTGGCTTAGGGTTAGTGGCGTAGGGTTAGTGGCTTAGGGTTAGTGGCTTAGGGTTAGTGGCTTAGGGTTAGTGGCGTAGGGTTAGTGGCATAGGGTTTGTGGCTTAGGGTAAGTAGTTAGGGTTAGTGGCTTAGGGTTAGTGGCTTAGGGTTAATGGCTTAGGGTTAGTGGCTTAGGGTAAGTAGTTAGGGTTAGTGGCTTAGGGTTAGTGGCGTAGGGTTAGTGGCTTAGGGTAAGTAGTTAGGGTTAGTGGCTTAGGGTTAGTGGCTTAAGGTTAGTGGCTTAGGGTAAGTAGTTAGGGTTAGTGGCTTAGGGTTAGTGGCGTAGGGTTAGTGGCTTAGGGTTAGTGGCTTAGGGTTAGTGGCTTAGGGTTAGTGGCTTAGGGTAAGTAGTTAGGGTTAGTGGCTTAGGGTAAGTAGTTAGGGTTAGTGGCGTAAGGTTAGTGGCTTAGGGTAAGTAGTTAGGGTTAGTGGCGTAGGGTTAGTGGCTTAGGGTAAGTAGTTAGGGTTAGTGGCTTAGGGTTAGTGGCTTAGGGTTAGTGGCTTAGGGTTAGTGGCTAAGGGTTAGTGGCTTAGGGTAAGTAGTTAGGGTTAGTGGCTTAGGGTTTGTGGCGTAGGGTTTGTGGCGTAGGGTTAGTGGCTTAGGGTTAGTGGCTTAGGGTAAGTAGTTAGGGTTAGTGGCTTAGGGTAAGTAGTTAGGGTTAGTGGCGTAAGGTTAGTGGCGTAGGGTTAGTGGCTTAGGGTAAGTAGTTAGGGTTAGTGGCGTAGGGTTAGTGGCTTAGGGTTAGTGGCTTAGGGTTAGTGGCGTAGGGTTAGTGGCTTAGGGTAAGTAGTTAGGGTTAGTGGCTTAGGGTAAGTAGTTAGGGTTAGTGGCTTAGGGTTAGTGGCGTAGGGTTAGTGGCTTAGGGTAAGTAGTTAGGGTTAGTGGCTTAGGGTTAGTGGCTTAGGGTTAGTGGCTTAGGGTTAGTGGCTTAGGGTAAGTAGTTAGGGTTAGTGGCTTAGGGTTAGTGGCTTAGGGTTAGTGGCTTAGGGTTAGTGGCTTAGGGTTAGTGGCGTAGGGTTAGTGGCGTAGGGTTAGTGGCTTAGGGTAAGTAGTTAGGGTTAGTGGCGTAGGGTTAGTGGCTTAGGGTAAGTAGTTAGGGTTAGTGGCTTAGGGTTAGTGGCTTAGGGTTAGTGGCTTAGGGTAAGTAGTTAGGGTTAGTGGCTTAGGGTAAGTAGTTAGGGTTAGTGGCTTAGGGTTAGTGGCTTAGGGTTAGTGGCTTAGGGTTGTGGTTTAGGGTTAGTGGCTTAGGGTTAGTGGCGTAGGGTTAGTGGCTTAGGGTAAGTAGTTAGGGTTAGTGGCGTAGGGTTAGTGGCTTAGGGTTAGTGGCTTAGGGTAAGTAGTTAGGGTTAGTGGCTTAGGGTTAGTGGCGTAGGGTTAGTGGCTTAGGGTTAGTGGCTTAGGGTTAGTGGCTTAGGGTTGTGGTTTAGGATTAGTGGCTTAGGGTTAGTGGCTTAGGGTTAGTGGCTTAGGGTTAGTGGCGTAGGGTTAGTGGCGTAGGGTTAGTGGCTTAGGGTAAGTAGTTAGGGTTAGTGGCTTAGGGTAAGTAGTTAGGGTTAGTGGCTTAGGGTTAGTGGCTTAGGGTAAGTAGTTAGGGTTAGTGGCTTAGGGTAAGTAGTTAGGGTTAGTGGCTTAGGGTTAGTGGCTTAGGGTTAGTGGCTTAGGGTTAGTGGCGTAGGGTTAGTGGCTTAGGGTAAGTAGTTAGGGTTAGTGGCTTAGGGTAAGTAGTTAGGGTTAGTGGCTTAGGGTTAGTGGCTTAGGGTAAGTAGTTAGGGTTAGTGGCTTAGGGTAAGTAGTTAGGGTTAGTGGCTTAGGGTTAGTGGCTTAGGGTAAGTAGTTAGGGTTAGTGGCTTAGGGTAAGTAGTTAGGGTTAGTGGCTTAGGGTTAGTGGCTTAGGGTAAGTAGTTAGGGTTAGTGGCTTAGGGTAAGTAGTTAGGGTTAGTGGCTTAGGGTTAGTGGCTTAGGGTAAGTAGTTAGGGTTAGTGGCTTAGGGTTAGTGGCTTAGGGTTAGTGGCGTAGGGTTAGTGGCGTAGGGTTAGTGGCTTAGGGTAAGTAGTTAGGGTTAGTGGCTTAGGGTAAGTAGTTAGGGTTAGTGGCTTAGGGTTAGTGGCTTAGGGTAAGTAGTTAGGTTTAGTGGCTTAGGGTAAGTAGTTAGGGTTAGTGGCTTAGGGTAAGTAGTTAGGGTTAGTGGCTTAGGGTAAGTAGTTAGGGTTAGTGGCTTAGGGTTAGTGGCTTAGGGTTAGTGGCTTAGGGTTAGTGGCATAGGGTTAGTGGCGTAGGGTTAGTGGCGTAGGGTTAGTGGCGTAGGGTTAGTGGCGTAGGGTTAGTGGCTTAGGGTTAGTGGCTTAGGGTTAGAGCCTGAAGTTGGGTCTGTGATAATGTCAGAAGACTATAGTCGGACCTGTGATCGCCTCGGGAGCCCGCAGTCAGACCTGTGATCGGGTCGGGAGCCAGAGCTAAATTCAGAGTGAAACGTTTTAAATAGCAGCTCTACAGTCTTCCTTTTTTGTAAAAATCTCTTCTAGAATTTCGGACTGCGTGATTGGCCAAATATATACCATCTCAGACTATGAAATCATCCCTTTTGCATTCAAATGCTATCGGATCCAAATGCCATAAAGGATTAATATGCCATGAAATCAATAAATAAGACCAATCTATGGATCATAGCTATTTTGTTTAATCGTCAAAGAAATGGTACGTTATAAAACAGACGAAGGAAACCAAATCCATCGCTTCAGAAACTAAAACCACTGTAAGACGACGCCCTCTTTTTATCTTGCGTTTCTTTTTAACTTTAAAAATGTCGTCTGCTGGAACGATTGCAGAATCATGAATCCAAGTCCTGGTTTCTGGCCAAATGGTTAGCAGCACTTTCTGCAAACACTAGAACCTGGCCACTAACAAGCGTGATGTTATCCATCGCAACTTTCTTGCTGCCAGCGAAAGTTTGGTTAAGCCCCACCCTTGATTAACCGCAATCACGATAATAGAGCTCCTATTTCATCCTACACTGAGACCACTCCAAAAAGAAGAAAAAATTCTTTAGCTTCACATATATATATATATATGTATATATATATATATATAAAATTCAAAATATATATATATATAAAATTCAAAATGGTGGGTTTCCCCACGTGTGAGTTTGCTTTTTTCTTTGTTTTTTGTTTGGTTTCACCCAAAAATGAACAACTGTATAGTGTAGGTTTTTTCAAGAGACTTTAATCCAATAACTTTTTACTCTTTGTGAATTTTTTCTGATGATTTTGTAATGTTGCAGAGACGATATTTACATAAAAATGTTGTTTGGCACAAGACAAATGAAACGGACCGTAAAAAATATATCTCACAGAAATGTTATGTTTTTTGGAAATGTGAAAAAATAAAGATAATAAAATAAAAACATGGTTATTTGAGTATAATAAAAACATTTTCTTTTTTTTCCTTTTTCATCTTGACTTTTTTATCTAATATTTCGCTTGATACAACAAGCCTCGACAGAGCTTTAGACAAATAAAAGGTATTAACCTTTTTTTTTTTCGTAATAATCCTTCCTGGTCTTCTTGAAGTGACGTCCGATGTTGTGTAGACTAACAGTGTATATGTCTCTTTGAAATTGAACTTAAATCGCGCATGGTCGCTGGTAGGTATAAATTTGGGAAAGTTCATTTTTTTAAGCATTTTTAGAATTTTAAACATAAAGAAAGAGGCAAAATGCCTTCAAAGAACCAATATATATATATATATATATTCCAAAATCCATAATGATGCTTCATTAGTTTAGGAGTTAATCCTGTACATAGAAATATGTAAGCATATACACATACCAAACTTTATATAAATAGAGATGCCCAAGCAATGTCGAGGGTCTTTGATCCTAAGCTTGTGTTATTTTTCATACCGCATCAAGGATACGTCCTCGACACTCTGCTCGACAGATTTGAGTCCATTTGAGCTAGGTGGCCTTTTTTCTGTTGGACAGAGGTATGATTCTGTTCAGCTTTAGGAGGTCCACCCTCCCAGTCTTTACCTTCTCACCCTTTGAGAAGGGGTTAGTTTATTGCTAATCGCCTGAGGCATCCCTACCAGGGAATGCCGACGGGGCTGTCCAGGCATTTTTTGAAGGCTAGAGTGCTTCGGCATTGGCTTTTCCTTCAAACCCACCTTCCGACCTTGTGTCACATCTTCCTGCGATGGGGAAGTAAATACTAGCTCTGCTAGTGATTTTTTTATTCATTAATTTTTTTTTTTTTTAATTGCTGACTAACTAATCCTTTTTGGTGCTCAACCTTGGAAATTTCCTCCTCGGACTAGCTTCCGTAATTAGGTTCGTTTTTATCCCTGCTTCCTGGCAACTGGAATTATACCGATCTAGTAACTAAGCCTGTGTGTGTGTGTGTGTGTGTGTGTGTCTGTCTGTCGTCACTCCATGTGTCATCAGGCGAGTGTGACGTCTTCTCCGATTCCGAGACAGGCTGGATATCAGATGAAAGTCGATCAATAAACCCTCTTTAAGCAAAGGGAAATAATTCCCTTATCATAGATTTCTTTTTTTACTACTGCTTGACAAACGTTCCTTGCCCCCCCCCCCCCAACCGTTTTCTTTCTTTTCTCCCGCTTAGATCCCACTCCTATTTAGAGATTGACCTGCTTGCTTTTTATTTTCTCCCGCTTAGATCCCACTCCCATTTAGAGATTGACCTGCTTGCTTTTTATTTTCTCCCGCTTAGATCCCACCTCTATCTAGAGATTGGCCTGCTTGCTTTTTCTTTTCTCCCGCTTAGATCCCACTATCATTTAGAGATTGACCTGCTTGCTTTTTCTTTTCTCCCGCTTAGATCCCACTCCTATTAAGAGATTGACATGCTTGCTTTTTCTTTTGTCCTGCTTAGATCCGACTCCTATTTAGAGATTGACCTGCTTGCTTTTTATTTTCTCCCACTTAGATCCCACTCCCATTTAGAGATTGACCTCCTTGTTTTTTTATTTTCTCCCGCTTAGATCCCACTCCTATTTAGAGATTGACCTGCTTGTTTTTTATTTTCTCCCACTTAGATCCCACTCCTATTTAGAGATTGACCTGCTTGCTTTTTATTTTCTCCTGCTTAGATCCCACTCCCATTTAGAGATTGACCTCCCAAATTTACCCTTTCTGCCCTTTAATTTCATCATAAATGTTTTTCATTCATTTAAAAAAAAATAACGATTTTCTCTTGAGGAGATGTTAGTTGAAAAGGCCTTACAGAGTATTCCGTCCATTTTATTTAAATGTATTAATAAATTTTGTACCTCTAAACACATTTATTATTGTTAATATTATTATTTTTTAAATTTTTTTCTTATTTTTATTATTATTTTTATATTTTATTTGATTTGATTTTATTTATTTATTTTTTCACTCTGTTCAAGTCGAGTTTTTTTTTAAAGAAATATAATCTGAAATTCGAACCTAGCAAAGTTGCAAGTTGAGAATAAATACAGCATTTATTTCTCTTGCAATTGAAATGTAGTTGTCATGGCGGACTAGCAGTAACAACCTTTGATTCGAGTTATTCGGGTCCGGGGTTCGAATCATTCAACCGGCGGTACAGTTACTTCATTGAAACTGATGATTGTTGGTTAAAACATGAAACGTATATATGTCTGTGGATTAAAAAAAAAAAATTTATTTATTAAAAGCCAATTATATATACAGTAGCCCCCCCCCCTCTATTTGCCCGGGGGGGGTGCAGACGTTTTTTGCATGAAATCCACCAAATTAGCGTTTACTGCTTGCAAGTTGGTTGATTTTTCTAAAAAAAAATATCAGTTTCGTGTAAAGTTTGCGCAAATTTGGATCACCGATGCTTTTGTATGAACCGCATTTAATATGAATCCTACGGAATAATTAGCGTTTTTAATTGCGTTTTTTTGTTGTTGTCATATTCGCCTCAGTTGGACTTAAATGATTATCATATTGTAAGTTCTAACGAATTTATGAAGAAAATGGTAAGTCAGTGCTTTTGCTGGAAATTTACGAATTTGTGAAACCGCAAACGGTGTGTCCGAGAATAGCGGGGGGGGGGGGTCCACTGTATATGTAAGCAATTGCTTTTCTAAAATATATTTTAGTATCAACATCCAGGACCTGTCTTATATTTGTAAACTGCTCCCCTCTCTCTCCCCTCTTCCCTCTCTCTCCCCTCTCTCTCCCCTCTTCCCTCTCTCTCCCCTCTCTCTCCCCTCTCTCTCCCCTCTTCCCTCTCTCTCCCCTCTTTCTCCCCTCTTTCTCCCCTCTCCCCTCTTTCTCCCCTCTTCCCTCTCTCTCCCCTCTTCCCTCTCTCTCCCTCTCCCTCCCTCTCCCTCTCCCTCCTTCTCCTTCTCTCTCCCTCTCCTTCTCTCTCCCTCTCCTTCTCTCTCCCTCTCCTTCTCTCTCTCTCTCCTTCTCTCTCTCCTTCTCTCATATTTGTAAACTGCTTTCATAATTACTATACTGTACTTAACCAAACTCATTATTTTTCTTAAGCCTTTAACGTTGTGTGTCTCCCCCCCCTTCTCTCTCCCCTCTCTTTCTATCCCCTATCTCTCTTTTTCCCTATCTCCCCCTCTTTCCTCCCTCTTTCCCTCTCTTTCTCTCTCTTTCCCTCTTTCCCCCTCTCTCTCCTCTCCCCATCTCTTATATTTGTAAAGTGCTTTCATATTACTTTAGACTCATTATTTTTCTTAAGCCTTAAACTTTTGAACGTGTTTCTCCCCTCTCTCCTTTACTCCCCTCTCCCCCCTCCCCTCTCCTTCTCTCGTCCTTATCGGCTGTGGTCTGCATCATATATGATGCAGACCACAGCCACGGTGTGACTCACATTTTAAGGTAAATCACTCTGGCTATAATGGAACTTTATATATATAATGTTGTATATATATATATATATATGTATAATGTTGTGTATATATATATATATATAATGTTGTGTATATATATATATATATAATGTTGTGTATATATATATATATATAATGTTGTGTGTATATATATATATATATATATATACTGTTACGTATGTATATATATGTTATATATATATATATATACTGTTACGTATGTATATATATAATGTTATATATATATATATATATATATATATATACTGTTACGTATGTATATATATATATAGTGTTGTGTATATATATATACTGTTACGTATGTATATATATATATAGTGTTGTGTATATATATATACTGTTACGTATGTATATATATATATAGTGTTGTGTATATATATATACTGTTACGTATATATATATATAATGTTGTGTATATATATATACTGTTACGTATGTATATATATATAATGTTGTGTGTATATATATATATATACTGTTACGTATGTATATATATGATGTTGTATATATATATATATACTGTTACGTATGTATATATATGATGTTGTATATATATATATATATATATACTGTTACGTATGTATATATATGATGTTGTATATATATATATATATATATACTGTTACGTATGTATATATATGATGTTGTATATATATATATATATATATACTGTTACGTATGTATATATATAATGTTGTGTATATATATATATATATATACTGTTACGTATGTATATATATAATGTTGTATATATATATATATATATATACTGTTACGTATGTATATATAATGTTGTGTATATATATATATATATATATATACTGTTACGTATGTATATATATAATGTTGTGTATATATATATATATACTGTTACGTATGTATATATATAATGTTGCGTATATCTAAGTATATGGTGGCACCAAACTTGCTATTAAGCATCACTTGTTGATTCTATTCACACGTAATCAAATATTACTTTCCAAGTCTGCCAGATTCTTACACTCGCTGACACAGTAATTGCTATTTTATTAATACTAATATATTTTAGATGAAATAATGGTAATATAAAACATATACACCATAATCACGTTGACACATCTATCACCCCCCCCGTTAGATCACCGAAGTTAAGCAACGTTCAGCCTGGTCAATACTAAATGGGTGACCATTTGGAAATACCAGGTGCTGTATGTGCTCTCCGCTTATCTCGGCATTGTTTCCAGTCGTCCTGGACTTCTCCTTGCCATTGGAATCAAGAAGTGTTGACTCAGGAGACGAATAGTTGGTAATTGGGGATTGTGCAACCCTTGCTTCACACTGACATGCGCAGCCACCCTTACAGGGGGTATCCATGATAAAACACATTTTATATAGTTCAGATTAATTTGTGTAAGAATTTTCTCCCGATTGCAGAATAAAAAGCTCAATATCTAGAAATAATAAAATAGAGCTTAGAAATTAAAACAAAAATTTTATTTTAATATTTCTTGAGCCCCCTTAAGCTTAAGGCTTAAATTCCAGACATTTTCTATAATCAAAATCATGTAATATATTTTGATCAGCATAGGAAGTTTTATTTATAAAAACATAGCATGGCTACACGTTCAGGAACATGTTTCAATCGAAGGTTTAAAAATGCATCGACCTCCTCAGGCCTAAAAGAAATATGTTCGTTCTTTGTTTACATTTTAAAAAATTTTTTCAATATGTAAACATGAAGTTCGGCCATTATTTTTTTTTGTCCTGAAGAGGTTGATGCATTTTTAAAGCTCCGACTGAAACATGTTCTGAATGTGTAGCCAAGCTACATTTATGTAAATTAAACTTTTCATCATAAATATAGAGCTCTATTTATTATTGAGCACTTTTTTACTCTATGTATACAAACGTAACCTGGATTACTATATATATATATATATATATATATATATATATATATGATAAGTCAATGAAAATAATTAGACCTGCAAATGGAAGCAAATCATAATCTTCGGTTGTTCAGAACAAGGACGTTTAGTGAATAACAATATTTATTTTTCTTCTCTTTCATTCCTTAAGTCAGGCTTTTCAAAAATTAAAATCTTATCATCAGAGGAGGTTAATGATGGATAAGTTGACAGATGAGGACAGTCAATATTCGAAATTTGAAAAAGTTTTAAAGTTCAAACGGGTATTTTCCAGTGTAAAGGGGCGTCACCAAAAACGGAAATCCAAGTAGTGTGGGGTTCAGATGTATTGGTAAATCCAGAAGAATCCGTGTAAAGATCCAACAACGACGATTCCACCCAAGTCTGTATTCCGTGGATGGGGGGGGGGGGGGGGGGGGGGGGTCAGATAAAATTGGCCATTTTGCGAAAACGTGATTCTTCCTGTTTTCCAAGAAACGGATTCAAAGGCAAAAGTAACGACAAGTTCTCAATAAAACCTAGGACGAACTGTTGTATTGGATAATGATTATTTGGAATTGTGAGATAGTAGGGAAAAAAAGAGAGAGAAAGCACAGGAGATAATGGAAAGACAGAAGACGGGGGGGGGGAGTAGGAACCAAAGAAGAAAGAGAAAAGAAAGCGAAAAAGGAAGGCACGCTGACAGGTGGTGGAGGGGGATTGAAGGGGGGGGGCAGTTCAAGATGATATTTAGGCAGAATATATATATATATATATATATTAGTCTAAAGAAGCTTTGAGTTATTTTAAACAAGGAAAGAAAATGAAGTTTAAATTCCGAGAGAAACTAACTAAATCCAAGATATCGCAGACTTAGCACTTGCATAAGCCGACCGACCGTTGGAAAATTCACAAATAAAAAAGGGGATTCAAATATCTAACAGTGAAACAAAAACAGGGGACCTTAACTTAAGCGTGAAATATTAAAACGGGGATCATCAGCTGTTTACCATGTAACTGTTTCGGAGATTTAAAAACAGGACAGTTATAATAGTCATGACTCTCCAATGGTATTGATCAAACTACCATTTCCCCAATAATCAAATGTAAAAATAATTCAGCTTTAATTAATATATGCATGAATAAATTATAATAATAATAATAATAATAATAATATATTACCCTCAAGACTACAGTGTGATATGGTAATTTGCATATCAAATAACATTAATAATAATAATAATAATACTATCTAAACACTACACCCAAGAACAATTCTGCGATATGGTAGCTTGCAATAAAATTATATAGGAATAAAAGTTGCATTTAAAAAAAAAAGCTTATATATATATATATATATATAATTATCAATTGTCAGGTTCATTTTATATTCCAATATACATGTTTTTATTTTATTATTTTTATTTTTTTATTTTAAGGAGCTGAACAAAATACTAATTCAATACTAATTCCAACGATAAGTGTTAGATGGATTCCGACCCAGAAAACAGCAATTCTTCCCCCTTTGTCAGAAACATTGCTCATGAAACGTGAGGACTAAACGACAAAATAAGGGAAGCAACAATTAGTTATAGACTACAGTGTGATATGGTAATTTGCATATCAAATAACATTAATTATAACAATAATAATAATAACACTAATAATAATAATACTATCTAAACACTACACCCGAAAACCATTCTGCAGTATGGTAGCTAGCAATAACATTTTATATATATATGTATATATATATATATATATATATATATATAATCACATTATTTAAATATTTTTTTTGTCGTACAAAACTTTAAAATGGCATTGAAGAGACAATATTTATTATTCATAATGAATTTAAGAAATTAAAAAGATGAAAGGGCAGCTGACCGGTTTCGTACCTCGCTCAACAGAGCCAAATATCGAGGTAATGTATAAGAAATATAAAAAGATGCTATGAGAATTATAGCGAGGGAAAGGGGTAAAAAAAAAAAAAAAGAAAAAAAAAGTTCAATCAAATAGAAACAACATTAAGCCCGAGGAGATTTTCTCTTTGTTTGCAAAGAGAAGGTCTCAAGGACTTAATATAAATTGTTTCTAGGATCTTGAGATGATAAGGGGAGTGCGACTTACTAAGAATGGAGAATAAGTCGACACATTATTATATATATCGTCTAATAAGTAAAATCTAAGTTTTTGAAATGTAACAAAATCTTGTTTATTTATATATGCTCCGTTGTTGGAAGTTTACAATCAGCGAGATTTGAATTGGAAGATGGTTTTTGGAAGGTATATGCTAAAACATATTTTCGCACACCTATATATATATATATATATATATATATATATATATATCACATTATCTAAACACCATTTAGCAGAGACAGGCCTACAGTTAGAAAGATGATGTGAATAGCCTCCATCCTACCAGCCACTCTCTGGAGAATGATCTACCAGGCTGTTATGAAAGAAAGACAGAAAGAAAGACAGAAAGAAAGAAAGACAGAAAGAAGGCCTTTTAACTCCCATAGGGGGAGTATAGGTACTCACTCCTATGACATACAGTTGTTTCTATAGCAAATAATCCTTCATGAAAGTTGTATTCCTCACTACATAAAAGTAGCAAGTAATTCTAAATGGATTGGAGTCAAGGCCATACCGTTAACAGGCCAGGCGATCATGCAACTGGGATCTTTTACTGAAAGCGATGTGAATTTTCTAAGATAATCGATATAGCAGTTTTTGGCTAAGATCAAAGTGTAGTATCTGTTCCGATGGATACTTCACCCCATAGACTGGTATTGTCTTGGCCTTCTGGCCTTGATTTACGCCGGTCTATGGGTCTGTCCTGTGCAGTTCTAGGAGATCCACCCTTCCAGGCTTCGCCTCCCCTCTTTGGGGAGGAGTAAGTTTATTGCTTACTGCCTGAGGCACCCCTACCGGGTAATGCCGACGGGGCTGCCCAGGCAATTTTTTAAACCCCACTTTCCCGACCCGACCTTGGGTTACATCTTACTTGTGGGAGTAAGATAAAAACTGGCCTTGTGCCTAACTCCTGGAGAGGAGTAAATCAATACTCCCTTGTGGGATTAGTTTGATGTTTTTATGCGTTTTACATACCAAATAATACGAACCACGATTCCGACCCTTCACTGTGGAGGGTCGAGATGCTGGAAAACTTTCTACTCTTCTTTCCTTGGACCGCTTGTCTTTGGAATTTTATTCCTGTTCCCTGTTTTCCTGATCATACCAAAATGCAGAATTTTTTTAATGTAATGTGAACAAACATTTTGCTGCACAACTCTCCACTTAGGATGCCCCCTTATAATTCTTGCCCCTAATTACAGTAGACCCCTACGTCTCGGCGGCAATATGCCCTCTTGTTTTGGGTGAATAAAAGTAATAAATTTAAAAATAAATTAAATAAATAAATTAAACAATAAATTAAATAAAAAATGAATAAATAAATTTTTTTTAAATAAATAAATTTAGAAATAAATAAATAAATAAATAAAAATAAGTAAAAAAATAAATAAATAAAATAAATAAATAAAAAAATAAAATAAATAAAAATAAATAAATATAGATGAATAAATTAAAAAATAAATTAATTAAAAAATAAAAAATAAAAATAAATTAAAAAATAAATTAGTTAAAAAATAAAAAAATAAATAAATTAAAAAATAAATTAATTCAAAAAAATAAATAAATAAAAAAACAGTTAATTGGTGAATTTGACAATTATTCAACATTACTATAAATGAAGAGACAGGTAGCTTAAAAATAAACAACGGTAAATATATATTTTGATGGGGGCTTTTTTTTTATTTCAATGCAGGATTTTTTTTTCTTTAGCTTTACTCAAAAAAATTGCCAAAAAAAGTATTCATTTTTGCTTAAATCAGTGATTCAAAAATATATACTAATAGCAAAAATATACGACCGTATGGAGCATATTTTTGATATTAGGGAGAGGTAATGACCGGGATGATATCATGATGAACGAACATATACTACGCTGCCCCACAAAGGAGGAGATAACGACTGAGAGGATGGTATACTGACGAACACCCTCCCCCTTCAAAAAAGGAGGAGTTAATACTTGGGAGGATGATTTCATGACAACAGAACAGATACTACACCACCCAACCCCATTATAAGATAATACAATAATAGATTAAATAATTTTTTTTTTCATTCATTTTAAAATGTCTAACCACCAAAAACATTTTTTTATGGTTCCTCGGCCTTTTGGCTAAGATCAAAGTGTAGTATCTGTTCTCAGCATCCCGGCAACATCAGACGTATCTGTCCTCAGCATCAACAGATGTGACAGTATCGAACAGCCCCACGGAAGTTGGAGCCTAAAAAACCAACAATCAAGCCGCCCAGAATTACTAGAGTCCGTCGGTTCAACAAAAATAAACAGAGCTGAACTTTGTTTCCGAGCTGCCTCGCTTTGTAGACAAACAAGTGTAAATTATTTTTCTTTATTTTAAAAAAATAATTATTCTTTTAAGAAAACCACAACAGACCACGTCGTTACAGACGTGATTCCTTTTATTCAACTGTTCTACATAAAATGACCCTTCACTTCACAGCGATACCAAGTTGCGGATCCAACCCGGCTGATCGCTCACTGATCTAAACAAACACAACGTGGGAGTGAGTGATCGCTGGACCACGCGTTTCGACATCTGCGACCTTCATCAGGGCGGCAACTTTTCCCAAGCCGTACCGGGTGATCCACCAAACCCAGGAACGGCCGAACTGGTGACGTCGCAAAAGCTGAAAGAGCGAGGTACACAGCGACCTTGGACGTTGTTCTTTTTTTTACCGACGAAAATATTGCGTATATATAAGAAAATATGACAATGCAAAATTACAAGTGTATATTACAGAATATTAATTTATTAAAAGCTGTTTATCAAATAAATATGCAAATTAAGAAAACCTAAAACTGTTTGTGGCATCTGAAGTCTACTATATATGGCATTTGAAAAAATCATCTAGCATTTATTTGTTTAGATCAGGGGCGGCCAACCTTTTCAGAGTGAGGGCCAGATGAGACTTTTGGAAGGAGGTCGCGGGCCGGAGTGAAAAACGAAATCTCAGAATTACTATATTTTGTTTACATGAATAAATTGTAGAAAAATTGCATTGAACACTCTACAAATCTGATATTTTTTCTCAAGAGACTTCTGTATGTGATGTTATAAAAGGCACCGACGAAAAGCTATTTTGGAATCATTAAAAATAATGACAGGGGAAGTAGCAAGTTGATCCGGCATTCGTTTTGACACACCTCACATAGGTTCCATGTTTCATGCCCTTTCCTCGTCTCTCGTTTCATCTTTGCCTCTCTCTTTCTTTTTTCAAGGATTTGAAATTAATAGTTGAAGAAAAATGAAATATACATGCATCATCGCTCGCTGATATTTATACATTTTTATCCCACTGTAAATCTTTATTGAAACCTACTTTTACGTCTATGTCACAAAATGATATGAGTTTTACTGGAAGGTCCGCGGGCCGGATTGCAATAATAAAGCATAGCAGGCTGGCTGCGCGGGCCGGATGTGGCCCGCGGGCCGGATGTGGCCCGCGGGCCGGAGGTTGCCCGCCCCTGGTGTAGATGATATTGTTATCAGTGTGAACTAAGATGAAATTAAGATTAAAAAGATACGGTATATAATTTTGTTTCTTGGAACATCTAATTTAGTTTAAAGGGTTGCACAAAGGTAAAAAAAAAAAAAAAAAAAAAGGGTTGAGAAACGTTGCCCTAGATTGGTAGTTGCCAAAAGAAACCTGAAAAGCAAGTGATTCCCACTTCAGCATGTTTTCCTTCTCTTAGATGGGTTGCGTTAACTGGTTTGAGAGTCTATTCTACCTCCATATAGATGAGAGGAGAAGTAGGAGTGAAGATTTATTGTTAGATCTCCGACCCCACCCGAAGCCTTTTTTATAGTTCAAGTCTCTTGGCTGACTCAACTGTCCTGAATGAACTTCTGGGTATGAAAAGCAGAACCGTTGTTGACCGGCTCGGCCGTCTTGTGGGGGCCGTCATAAAATGCTTATAGTGTTTCTTTTCTTTCATCTTATTCTTAGAACTATTATCACATTGCTACAGAACTTGGTTGTCTCTCTCTCTCTCTCTCTCTCTCTCTCTTTCTTTCTCTTTCTCTCTCTCTCTTTCTCTCTCTCTCTCGTTCTTTTTCCTTCTCTCTCTTTTTTCTCTCTCTCTTTTTCCTTCTCTCTCTCTCTTTTTCCTTCTCTCTCTTTTTCCTTCTCTCTCTCTCTCTTTTCATTCTCTCTTTTGCCTTCTCTCTCTCTCTTTCCTTCTCTCTTTTGCCTTCTCTCTCTCTCTTGCCTTCTCTCTCTCTTTTGCCTTCTCTCTCTTTTGCCTTCTCTCTCTCTTTTGCCTTCTCTCTCTCTTTTGCCTTCTCTCTCTCTTTTGCCTTCTCTCTCTCTCTTTTTCCTTCTCTCTCTCTCTCTTTCCTTCTCTCTCTCTCTCTCTTTCCTTCTCTCTCTCTCTCTCTTTCCTTTTCTCTCTTTTTCCTTTTCTCTCTCTTTTTCCTTTTTTCTCTCTTTTTCCTTTTTTCTCTCTTTTTCCTTTTTTCTCTCTTTTTCCTTTTTTCTCTCTTTTCCTTTTCTCTCTCTTTTCCTTTTCTCTCTTATTTTCCTTTTCTCTTTTTCCTTTTCTCTCTCTCCTTTTCTCTCTCTCCTTTTCTCTCTCTCCTTTTCTCTCTCTCCTTTTCTCTCTCTCCCTTTCTCTCTCTCCTTTTCTCTCTCTCCTTTTCTCTCTCTCCTTTTCTCTCTCTCCTTTTCTCTCTCTCCTTTTCTCTCTCTCCTTTTCTCTCTCTCCTTTTCTCTCTCTCCTTTTCTCTTTTTCCTTCTCTCTCTTCTTTCTTCTCTCTCTCTCTTTTTTCTTCTCTCTCTCTCTTTTTTTTTCTCTCTCTCTCTTTTTCCTTCTCTCTCTTTTTCCTTCTCTCTCTTTTTCCTTCTCTCTCTTTCCTTCCTTCTCTCTCTTTTTATCTTTTCCCCTCTGTCTCTCTTATTCTTTCCATTTCTCATACAGTGAGAGGGTGAAAGTAATAGTTAGAAAGTTTTATAAAAGATTAATTATTTGCAAATTAAAACAATTGAAATGGAAGTTTTTTTTTTTGTTTTTTGTTTTTTGTTTTTTTTTCAAACATAATTCAATCCTAAAACTAAGTCATATTTATTAGCAAGTATTTTGTGATTAAAATTCATAGAAAAAAAAAGCCTTAGGGAAACAAACTTTGATTAACTCGGAGTCTGTTTTTCCGTTTAATGCCTGCTACATCATATTTTCCCTATAGTATATGTCCTGTTATCATGATACCATCCTCCCAGGCATTATCTCCCCCTTTGAGGGAGAGTAGTGTAGTATATATTGTGTTGTTAGGATACCATCTTCCTCCCAGGCATTACCTCCTACTTGGGGGTGGGAGCATTGTAGTAACAGAATTTCTATTCGTGGCGGGCATAGAAAAGATCTGAACTCAACTTTATTCGATTCAATAAATTTGGATAAAAAAATAAAACAAGCATGCTTCAGTTTCCATGTAGGAAAAATGATTGAGTAGCCCAGCAGCACCTGCCGAATTTCGCCATGAATTTCTGCATCGTTGGCACATTTATTACATCTCCTGGAAGTCCATTCTAAAGTCCAGGAATCCTGATTTTAGAAAGTGGACCTTTTCCGATTCAATCGAAATCGGCAGTGAAATAAGAAAAGCGTCCATTGAATGGGACAAAAAAAATTTTTTGAAATAAAATTACTTAATCGCCAGCTTAAAGGCTTTAAAAATCCAGAAACAAGTCACATTCAATTCAATTAATTTGGCAAAAAAATAAAGCAAGCTTTCAATTGTCATGTAGGGAAAGGGAGAGGGTAAAAATTAACACCGAAGAGGATACAGTGGCCTAGCAGCACAATTTTGCCTTGAATTACTGCGTTGTTGGTGTATTTACGACATCTCCTTGAATTCCATTCCAAAGTCTAGAGAGAGAGAGAAAGACCGGTTCAATCGAAATCAACAATAGAAACAGTTTCTGGTAGTGTCCGCATAGACCTCTTTCTGGTGCAGGGGTGAATAGTAGGTCCTGGGTGAGATCATAATGGCCACTAAGATCACCGCATAAACGTTGGCGCTCAAGGGAGAAAGGGTTAAGCTTTTCAAGTCGGCTTTTGTAGGGCAGATGTTGTAGTCCCTGCCCCATTCGAGTATTGATTTACTCCTCTCCAGGAGTTAGGCACAAGGCCAGTTTTTATCTTACTCCCACAAGTAAGATGTGACCCAAGGTCGGGTCGGGAAAGTGGGGTTTAAAAATTGCCTGGGCAGCCCCGTCAGCATTCCCCGGTAGGGACGCCTCAGGCAGTAAGCAATAAACTTACTCCTCCCCAAAGAGGGGAGGCGAAGCCTGGGAGGGTGGACCTCCTAGAACTGCACAGGACAGACCCATAGACCGGCGTAAATCAAGCCCCGAAGGCCAAGACAATACCAGTCTATGGGGTGCAGTATCCATCGGAACAGATACTACACTTTGATCTTAGCCAAAAAGCATTCGCGTATTAGATATGGAACAGAGGCCTAAAGAAGGAGACAACATGGGAGAAATATTTCATGGGGGAGTTTGCGCCGAATGAGAAATATGGAGTTTTGTACTTTGTTTGCAGCCTGAATGCAATGTTTCAATGGCTCGAATGACGAGTCGACCAGAAGGGTAAGATCTTTTGTCTCGTTCAGAGCTGTATCACCGTCGAAAGTAAGAGCCGAGTCGGAAGGAGAACCCGTTTCATAATGCAGCAATTATCTAACCTAAACCCTAACCCTAACCGTCCCATTCAAGGGACCCTTTCCAGGCACGTTGAAGGCCAACCCGGGCTACTGACTTTAGTACAATAGAGTGTTAGAAGAACAATAGCTGTCCGAAAGTCTAAGGGGCAGGGGGTTCATACCTTTCCCCAAGTTTAATTATTTATGTTCAACAATCTACGTATTTGATATGCAGGCAACACTGGGTGAGTCCGCTAGTATTCTGTATAATAGGAATCTGCAGACCTTAATTCTTTAAAATATTTAATCAGATAGACCCCAACAAATGAGCCACAAGGACTGATATGCTGTGAAACAAAAGAAAAAAACAAGTCTACCTACCTGTGATTGCCTAACGAACTCACCTGATTGCAGGTGTTAAACCCTCTCCTACCCCCCCCCCCCCCCCAGCGACAACCTGCTTTTTAAATGCATGAATCTCTTTTGTGTGTGTGTCTACATTTGAAAGCTAACAACAGCAGCAGCAGCAGCGTTCTATTTTCATGTGGTAGAATTACTTAGTTCTTCTGCCCAGTCAGCTTATTGTGACGGTTAAGTGAGACTCGACTTGAATAGACTCTCTCTCTCTCTCTCTCTCTCTCTCTCTCTTTCACTCTCTCTCTCTCTCTCTCTTCCACTCCCCCTCCCTCTTCTCCCCCTCCCTCTTTCACCCCCCCTCCCTCTTTCACCCCCCACCCCCCTCCCTCTTTCACTCCCCCCTCTCTTTCTCTTCCCCCTCTCTTTCTCTTCCCCCTCTCTTTCTCTTCCCCTCTCTTTCACTCCCCCCCTCTCTCTTTCACTCCCCCCCTCTCTCTTTCACTCCCCCCCTCTCTCTTTCACTCCCCCTCTCTCTCTCTCTTTCACTCCACCTCTT
This sequence comes from Sepiola atlantica, assembly GCA_963556195.1. Lineage (NCBI taxonomy): Eukaryota > Metazoa > Mollusca > Cephalopoda > Sepiida > Sepiolidae > Sepiola > Sepiola atlantica. The sequence goes on along the minus strand of OY744553.1, from coordinate 46,378,811 downwards.
TTTCTCTTTCACCCCCCTCTCCCCTCTCTTTCGCCCCCTCTCCCTCTCTCTTTCGCCCCCTCTCCCTCTCTCTTTCGCCCCCTCTCCCTCTCTCTTTCGCCCCCTCTCTCTCTTTCACTCCCCCTCTCTCTTTCACTCCCCCTCTCTCTTTCCACTCCCCCTCTCTCTTTCACTCCCCCTCTCTCTTTCACTCCCCTCTCTCTTTCACTCCCCCTCTCTCTTTCACTCCCCCTCTCTCTTTCACTCCCCCTCTCTCTTTCACTCCCCCTCTCTCTTTCACTCCCCCTCTCTCTTTTCACTCCCCTCTCTCTTTCACTCCCCCTCCTTCTCTCTTTCACTCCCCCTCCTTCTCTCTTTCACTCCCCCTCCTTCTCTCTCTCTTTCACCCTTTTTCTGTCTCTCTTTCACTCCCCCTCTTTCTGTCTCTCTTTCACTCCCCCTCTTTCTGTCTCTCTTTCACTCCCCCTCTTTCTGTCTCTCTTTCACTCCCCCTCTTTCTGTCTCTCTCTATATATCATTTTTCTCTTCCCCTCTCCTCTATATGCCCCCCCTTTCTGTTTCTTTCTCTTTCTCAAGAAATAAAAAAAGAAATGCAAACCTGTTCGTGTGGATCTCAACGAATCAATAACGATGTTCGTATCTTTTGATGACGTCACTTGTTTGGTACGACGACTCGATTTTCGACTTGTCTATTGCATAACACGCTGTTCTAAACTGTGTGTGTATTAAATGGATTTACCAGAGTCGAGAGCGACACCGAGATGTAGGGGAGGGTGCCACTCCTTTCCCAGGATTACTCCATTTACCCTTGATCCTCACTCTATAATGCTGAATGTTTGGCAAGAGGACATCAAGTAACATTTTTGTTTAGTCTTTGGTATGACTCGACCAAGGATGGAACTCTGGTCGTTCGGTCCATTATGCACAATTACTTGGATATATATATATATATATATATATATATATATATATATATATATATATATATACACTTGCATTCGGGCAGAATTTTGCCCTGTGTTCTTCCCCCTACAACTTTTATTTTATTTTTTCAAATTTTAAATCTTGGCCATTGCCAACTTATCTATCCAGCGACTTCCTCTGATGATAAGATTTTGATCTTTGAAAAGCCTGGCTTAAGGAAAATTTAACTTGAATAAATTGCCTTTTTTGCGGATTATACCTTGCTCTGAGCAATTGAATTGAATTATGATTTGACTTTTGCTTCTCTAATTCCTTTCCATTCTTCATTATATACACATGTATATATATAAACCTGAAAAATCAACCTCTTTGAACAAATCCTATCCAAGACGGTCCTGGGTATGACCTTAAAAGACATCCAGTGGTGAGGCCTCCATTTTGGAGCTGTGGGGAATGTGGAGTTGCCCCTTAATTGCCACAGTTTAATTTTCACAAAACACCGGTTCTTATTTATTATTAAGTTAATTGACCTATTTTCACATCTGTTTTAACCCGAACGCGTGGTGCAGTCGGTATGAAGGCAGGATTCATAATCACCCGTTTTAGCGTTCGATCCCATTCTACTCTACCACTTTTTTTATTTATTTTTAAATTTAAAACATTGACCAACACAATAGATGGGGGGGGGGGGAGAAAAAATAGGTCATTTCCTTTTTTTATTTGACGTCATGCAATAGGTAGTACTTTCTCCGTGCAACGCCGGGCGACGGGTTCCGCTAGTATATTATAAAGTGGTGTACTAAAAGCGAACTTTTAGGAAAGGTAAACACCGGACTTTTTAGCAATCGGACATTTGCTTGCATTCGGGCAGAGTTTTGCCCTGTGTTTCTTTCCCTACAACTTTTATTTTACTTTTTCAAATTTTAAATCTTGGCCTTTGCCAACTTATTATCCCAGCGACTTCCTCTGATGATAAGATTTTGATCTTTGAAAAGCCTGGCTTAAGGAAAATTTAACTTGAATAAATTTCCTTTTTGCGGAATATACCTTGCTCTGAGCAATTGAATTGAATTATGATTTGACTTTTGCTTCTCTAATTCCTTTCCATTCTTCTTCATATATATATATATATATAATATATATATATATATAATATATATATATACACGCCCATGCACATATATGTATTAACAAAAAAACGAAACAAATAATGAAAAAGTTACATTACTTTATCTTTTCTGTCTTCGGTCAATGAATGAGAAATCCTTCCAGACTGAGGCAATAAAGTATAGTATCAGAACAGATACTACACTTTAACGTTAATTCTATTTTGGAAAAAAAAACCCAAAGGGTAGAAAAATTATTGTACAAATCGGTAAATATTTAAATCGAGGGTAGTTAGAAACAAGGTCGGTTTTTAATGTGGGGGAAAATTCAGTTCCCTAAAATGGGGCACACTGGATTGAGACAAAAAATAAAAATGTCCTCAATCTAGAAAGATTTCTCCTTCACTGACCGAAGACAGAAAAAGTAAAGTATAGACCAGATACTACACTTTAAGGTGAATTCTATTTTGAAAAGCAAAAAATAAATAAAAAATAAAGCGAAAATAAAAATATTGTAAAATCGGCAAATATTCAGAGCAGACGTTAAAAACCAACACCGATTTTCATTTGAAACTATTCAAAGCAGACGTTTTTTTTGTTTTTTTAATTTCAAATGCTTGCTTTTGATTGGTTAATTTTGAGTCATGTGAGACAGACCTTTGATTGTAATTGGTGGCGGGCAGTGGCGAGAATTAAAGTGCTGGCCATCTTACGTCAAAGTTATATGCAAAATTTATCCCCCAATCTGAATTCTAAAATAATTGGTTCCTAGTTTTAGTTTTATTTATGCGAAAGATAAGTGATACAATATAACGATTTGTTTGAAATAAATGAAATAAAATGAATAACACTACAAAAAAAGCAATTTTAATGCCCAATATTGGGGGGGGGGGGGGAAGTAGCAGCTACTTAAAACTATAAAGGAGGGAGCCTAGTGCCCCCCCCCCCGTAACTGACAAGAGATTAAATGGTAAAAGTTCAGAATAGTTAACAGTCGAGAAAATCGTAAACGAAACAAATGACGTATCCCAGACGCAGCAGGATTTAATTATCTACCGACCTGTATACTTTTGACGTGCTAAAACTGTTTTAAAGTGTTTTTTTTTTGGGGGGGGGGTCCAATTTTTTCTTCTTTTCAGCTTAAAGCTGCCTTCACGGCACACGGAGAAACAATGGCCGCTGTTCGCTTAACTGTTGAGGGGATTAATCTCTGAAAAGTTGTAAAAATAATGACTTACGCTGAGTCGGGATTGCCACTCGGACTTAGGATTAGTGCAGGATAAGTAATTTTTGTGTACCAAGTTTAAGGAATTAATATATTTATATATGCTAAAGACAGAAAAAAAAAATTATAAACAGGAAGAAAAAAATCAAACGATAGATATACCAGTTTATTCGGCTCAACGAATGTCTTAAGATAGTAATGAGAAATATATATATATATATATATATATATATATATATAAATTAAGAGCGTAATATTTATTTATTTTGGTATAGAAAAATTAGTACAACATTCGTACCGTCGGTTTCAAGCACAGAAGGACATAGCCATCCGACTCTCTTCAGCTTCTGTTGTCATCTGTTTCGGAGTAAACTAAACAAATATAAAATTTATTTAACAAAAACAAATAATAATTAATTAATAAAATGTCTTTTTTCAAAACCAATATGCAAATATCAGGAAGTTTCATTGGATGTCTTGCTGGCTTGGCAGGCCAAGAGCAGGCTCGAGGCGTTCCCTATAGTGGAGATAGAAAGAAGCTTTTGTAAAGCCAATCCAATTGAGGATGGTACCCACAGCGCATCATTGATAAACAAAGGCTGTTGAAGCAGTCCTGTTTGACAGAAAACAAATAAATAAAGGCTCCCTTGTCACTGATTAGATGTAGGGGAGGGCGACACTTCCCTACAGCACCCCATATTGTTCAACTGACCATTGACCCTCAACTTATCAAGTATCATATTTTTTTAGTCTTTGATATGGCTCCACTAAGGATTGACCTCCCAGTCTCCCCCACCCCTCTTTTAGGGAACACTGACCAGTATACCAAATGGGGGCAAAAAATAAACATTAATTTAAAAAATGAATACAGAATTTTTTTTTTTTTTTTTTTTTTTGAAAAATCAATAAACAATAAATTTACAACAACCAAAATAAATAAATAAAATTTACAAATCCTGAAAAAGTTAAAACAATGTAAAAAAAAAAAAGGAAAAAAAAAAAGGAAAAAAAAAAGCCTGCCCCAAAAAATGAACTGAACCAATTAACCTAGTTGGCCTTTTGGCTAAGATCAAAGTGTAGTATCTGTTCCGATGGATACTGCACGCCTGTCCTGTGCAGTTCTAGGAGGTCCACCCTCCCAGGCTTTGCCCCCCCCCCCCTCTTTGGGGAGGAGTAAGTTTATTGCTTACTGTCTGAGGCGCCCCTACCGGGGAATGCCGACGGGGCTGCCCAGGCAATTCTTAAATGGCCAGAGTGCTCACCTCTCGAGCGCTGGCTTTTCAAACCCCACTTTCTCGACCCGATCTTGGGTCACATCTTACTTGTGGGAGTAAGATAAAACTGGCCTTGTGCCTAACTCCTGGAGAGGAGTAAATAAGACCCTCTTCTTAAAGTCTATAAATGCTGGAGGGAAGCACATGGCTAAGATGAAAAGTGTAGTACCTGTTCCGGTGGATACTACACTCTATAGACCGGTATCGTCTTGGCCTTCCGGGCTTGATTTCCGCCGGTCCTTTGGGTTTGCCCTGTGCAGTTCTAGGGGGTCCACCCTCCCAGGCTTTGCCTTCTCACCCTTTGAGAAGGGGTTTGTTTATTGCTAATCGCCTTAGGCGCCCCTACCGGGGAATGCCGACGGGGCTTCCCAGGCAATTTTTGAAGGTCATAAGTGCTCTTCCTCTAGGGTGCTGACTTATCAAATCCCACTTTCCGACCTTGTGTCACATCTTACTGCTGTGGGAGGTAGATAAATACCCACATGGTCGGAAGAAAGCGGCGTTAGAAACTGACAGGCAACACGTGCTGTCCCCAAACTTAATAAGTTGTTGGTGAGAATTTTTTTTTTTAATTCTAGAAATAGCTAATTGTATTTAAAAAAAAAAAAAAAAAAAAAAAAAAATGACAAATAATAATTTAAATAAATAAATGCGAAAGTTGGGTCCATTTCTTGCACTAAAGTTAAAACTCTCTATTTCAAAGTAAATTCAACTTCACACAATATACGCGCCATCTTTTTTTTATATACTGCTTATGTATACGAGATATCAGTCGAAAGGCTAACTAATTTGCATGCTGATTTTGAAAAAGTACATTTTATTAATTAACTATTATTTCTTAACTGACGCTAGAAACATAGCTGTTTTCTTAATATTTTTCCACTTCCCAAGCGGTAAAGAATATTGCATTAAGTCGCCCCCCCCCCGTTTTTTGTTTTATATATTAATTAATTTTTACGTACATAAAAGGAATCGATGGACACGTGTTTCTGGCTATCAGCCGTCATCAGCATGGCTAACCTTGGCAAGGATTAAAACCTACGATATTACTAATTGGCATTTTACCACCAGACCACAAACAACTTGCTGAAATATGTACGATTTTTTTAGCTCCATAATATCACGTAGGTTTTTGTTGTTGTTTTTTTTACTGGCGATAGAAACAGCTGTTTTCCTTGTATTTTTCCACTTCCTAAGCGGTAAAGAATTATATATATATATCACTGCATTTAAAAAAATATTTTTCATATATTTTTCAAATATTTGAACTTTGTTTTTCGAAAGCCAACTTATCTATCTGTATTTCTCCTCTGATGATAAGATCTCGATCTTTGAAAGCCTTGGCTTAAGGAAAGAATAATAAAGACTAGTTTATTACTGAATACACCTTGCATTGAACAATTGAAATTTGAAATAAATTTGGACAATCGTCGCATATTTATCACTCTTTTTTCCTCTCTCTCTCTCTCTCTCTCTCTCTCTCTCTCTCTCTCTCTCTCTCTCTCTCTCTCTCTCTCTCTATATATATATATATATATATATATATATATATATATATATATATAATCATGAAATAAAAATTTCAGAGAAAATGTCAAATTAGTTGATGGAAATGTGGATAAGCAAGAAAACATGCTAGTATAAATAAGGACACAAACACATCATTAAAACAGCTTTAACACTTCAATGTTTTTTTTTATTTCAAAAATGACACATTCGAACAAAATGCCTATTTAATATAATATGTCAAACTGCAACTTGTTTCACATCTGCAACTAACCTGTTGGCAAGTGTGAGTAGGTATTAGTATGATGTTGCATCAGTACACCCACTAAATAGGAAATCAGTATCTTCGATGTGAAACCAATGTAAAAAAATTAAGCATTTAAGCTTTAATGATGTGTTTGTGTCCTTATTTATACTAGCATGTTTTCTTGCTATCCCTAATTTTATATATAAATTTTGAAATAAAAAATATATGTATAAGTTCTTATTTAATGCCAAATATTGAGCTCGTTTTTTTAAATTTTTTTTTTTTTATATAAAATTGAAACACTGGATCTCTACGGGAATCATTTTTATTTTTGAAAATTTTATTTATATTGATGTGGGGGGGGGGCAGAAAATACCTCGAATCTGTCTCCTGAATTTTATCAGGAAGGTTATCTAAAAATAGAATCTTTTGTTTTTTATTGATTGATTGAAAGGAAACGATTTTATAGAATTTTGTTTATAGTGTGATTGTTTAAGATTGTCATTCACCGTTGCTCGATCAGCGTGGGTGTCAAGGATGAGGGTGGGTGCTGTTGGGGGGGGGGGGGCACATGCTTAAAAAGCTAAACTCTTTTTGAGGGTCAGGGTGGTGGTGGTGGTATTGGTGGGTAGCATGTTTCTAGCCAAGAAGTACATGGGAAGGCATATCTCCACGAGAGAGAGAGAGAGAGAGGCAGAGACAGTTAACACCTGTACTACTCAATTCTTTCACTATATGCGGAGGATTGGCGAGGGCGGCGGGCGGGGGGGGGGGGGGGATGTCTCCCCGGTGACCATGAGGTTGAGGGTTGGTTTCCTCATGGTGTGGGGGAAAGGAGGCATCTTCTTTGTTTACTTTTTCGTCCCTTGTCACAAAATGAAGTTTTCAGGTTTTTGTAAACAGTTTGTAGCCCAACGTGAGCAGCCGAGGTTTAACCCTTGGCACACTCTGACAATCCAAGGCCTTTTTTTTATTTTTATTTTTATTTTTATTTTTTTAATTTTTTTTTTTATTTATATATTATTTTTTAATTTTTTTTATTTAAAAAAATATTTTTCCTTTTTTTAATTTATTTTTTCTAGTTAAAATTTTTTTTTTAATTTAAAAAAAATATTTTTTCTTTTTTTTAATTTATTTTTTCTATTTTAATTTAAAATTTTTTTTCTTTTTTATATATATATATATATATATATATATAGTCCGGTTCAGTCCTAGGCGATCCTCCTCCTAGGCATTACCTCCCTCGTTCTTCGTTCGGGTCAGTTTTTGGCAGTTTTTTTTTTTTTTATCTACCCAGAGTGCCCCTCGGGGGTGGGAGTGGGGGGGGGCATCTATTTCCCTACGCGTCAAACTGACTTCATATAAAACTGTGCTATAGTGGAAATCGAATAACTGTCGGCCCAGGTTTTCTAAGTACGTGTGTGTAGACGATGGGGGGGGGGGTCACTTGGTTGACCCCTTTCCTGTGACCCCCATGATCTTATTAGTGTGCATCTAAGTATGTGTGATGTGTATGCATATCTGTACGTATGTGTCTCTTTTTTTTTTCTCTCTCTCTATTTTACTTCAGTTTAAAGTCTCAGAAATCAAGAGCCCCCCCCCCCTTTCATGAGGCGAACACTTGCGCTCTGTATGAGATACATAAATATCCGAGTGCTCAACTAAAATTCTCTTTTACCTCTCAAACGTTGAGTTAAAAAAAAAAAGTGAAGGACCCTAATTTTTCTGTCCCCGATTGACCACTTAATTCTGTTATAGTTTATCGTTATTGAATTGGCCGGATTCCA
>OY744553.1:46360742-46365742 GCA_963556195.1 Sepiola atlantica | reverse complement strand
AGCGGCGACCCCGAAACCAGTGAGCCCGAGATTGTAACCCTCGAGGGGCACGCAGCTGCAAGCCGTATTACGGAACCCGCCGGGAGGGAAACTGCGGTCATTGCGCCCCTGCAGGACTCTTCGGTGGTTCAGGTGACATCGCCGGCCCCAAATCTTGATAGCTCGGTCCCACCTCCCTCCGTAGCACTGGCGGTAGCGCCCGTTACCCCCAGGACGACGGACGGTAACTATGGAGTAAGTAGCAGGAATAAAACCCGCGAAATCAGCTCTGTGTGTTCGGACAGTGAGCACCAGCAGACTGGATCGTCTGAGGATGATAAAACAGCAGCAACCACCACCTCCTCGTCCGTTAATACTATTACTACTACTGCTACTACTACTACTACTACTGCTAAAACCTCCTCTGCTGGTGGTAGCGTCATTACTGGTACTACCGCTGTTACTATTGAAGATGCTGATGAGGAGAGTGGGAGTGGGGAGTCTGAAAGGGGACCTATTGGTGAAGCACAACAAAATCTGGTCAACACTGAGGGTTCTGATCCTTGTAGCGATGAGGATGGGAGAGAGGAGGAGGAGGATGGTGGTGGTGGTGGTGGGGGCCTTGTAGTAGATGGAGATGATGAAGAAGAAGAAGAAGAAGAAGGAAAGGCGGCGGCAGCAGCAGCGGCGACGGCGGCCCAACAACGGAACGCTGAAAGTATTGCTGAATTGAATAAAGTGGAAGGGGGTGGAGAAAAGCAACAAAAACATCAGCAGCAGCTGCTTCCCCTGAACAAAAGAGAGGTGGAGGAAGGGGAGAATGAGGAGGAGGTGGTAGTGGAAAGGGAGGGGCCGGACAAAAAGGAGGAGGAAGAAGAAGAAGAAAACAAAGAAATATCAGAGAGTGGTACTGCGTCTCTTTCTTCTCCCTCCTCCCTCTCCTTACCGCAAGAAGGCGAGCTGAAGCAGTCCGCTCCTCCTGCTGCTGTAGCTACGAACGTCTCTACTATTACCGCTGCTAATACCACTGCTATTACCGCTGCTATTACCGCCACCACTACTACTACTACTACTACTACTGACTCTGATATAGGAAGGAGCTCGTCTGGTAGGACTGGCGAGGAGCCGTACGACGACCATCGCGTCTCTCTAAAAAGCCGAGTATCAGCTAGTCATCCGAATCCAGGATCGGATCAAATTGTATCATATTCTAATCCACCCTCTTCCTCATCTTCTTGGATACCCAGCATCCCTGCTTCTTTTGTTAGCGCGCCTCCGACACCACCACAACAACAACAACAGCCACCATCAGAGTCTCCAACATCCCCGGCTCCGTCGTTAGACGTCGGCAATGAGCAACCGCTGACTCTCTCCGTTACGTCACCAAAGCATGGCCTTGTTTGTAACGCCGAGGCTCTGCCACCGACGAGCACTGCGCGCAGCTCGGATAACAACGCAGCTACCAGCTTGGAGTCTATAACCGCGCAGAAGGGGAGTTCCGAGGGCACGGCCGACACTATGTGCGGACCAAGTGAGGATAAAATTATGCCGAATTCTTCTGGTGAAACGAGCGAGTTAGCCACGGACGATAAAAATGAGGATAGAATGGGTACACAGGACCCCGATATGACTGCAACAACAACCACAACAGCAACCACAACAACAACAGCAACAAAAAACACCCCTACACACACAGCTGCACCAACAAAACCCCTAACAGCTACTACTACACAACCAAACTCGTCCGTCACAAAACCGACGGTACTAACCCTTTCGTCTCCGACGAATAACTTTAATGGAGCTATCGCATCGGTTTCTACAGCTAGTACGTCGGCAACGGCTATCAACCTAAGCCAGACTGACGTTAAACTCACTTCCTCACATGTAAAAATACTAACCGATCCGAATGCGGGTCAGACTTTGAAAAAAGAGGAGCTGGTTGCCGCCGCTCCTCCTCCTCCTCCTCCTCCTTCTTCTAATACAAACCCCTCCAATTATTCTCCATCACTTCACGAACCATCACTATCAGAACCACCATCCTTATCATCTTCCTCATCAATAACAGCATCCTCAGAATTCACATTACTGCCCTCACTCGCCCACCCCGTATCTCCCCCGTTTGAATCCATTCCGACGATCAAGCGAAATGGAAATACTTTTCCGATTATACAAGATGATCTTCCAAAGACGTCCCGTATACTCACCAACAATACGAAGAGCCTTGCGAAAACATCGGCCGGTATCAACACGGCGCCTCCCAAAGAAGGGCCGACTGCTTCTGTTCGTAACACCCCTCAGAAGAGTATGAGCAGCCAGGGTTCACCAAAACCCGACGTCGACTCGCCTGATTCGTTTGTGGCACTTCCCCAGACAGGCTTTCGAAGCAATGAACTCGAAGCAACCCCTGAAGATAGCACCAGCAACGCCCGCGGCGGTGCTGGGTCTGCGTGCAGCATCAGTAAAAACTCGGACTGTGCCTTTGACCATAACAACTCTAGCGTGTTGGAACAGCGACACAAAAGCCTTGCGTCTGAGGATACTTGTGATATTGAGTGCAGCCGTGTGAAACCATCGGAGAAAACGTATTTCAAAGACGACACCAACACCACTTTATCTAGAGACTTCCGTTTCGGTAGCAATGTCTACCGTAAAATCTACGGGCCGTTTGAGAGCGGCTACAACTGCACGTTTTCGTTTCAGAACGAAAACATTGATCAGCTCTTGGAGACATCCGGCAGCAAAATCGGCAACACTAGCAGCGAATTCGACACTGACCTCCTTCGTTGTACGACGGCAATTGCGGACGATCACTCGTACTGTTGGTCGGTGTCCAAAACGCAGGATTCAGAATCGTTGCTGAGGGATGCACATCCGTGCGATGACGAAATTTCTGATTCCAGTTCTCAGGACGGCGTTCCTGACACCCAGGAAAGCATCGCTTTCCTTAACCAAAATACATTCTCTAAATCTTCGAAGATACAGAATCCGAAAACCACACTAACTTTTGTGGGCTCTGAGAAAAGCCGTAAGGCGACGAGCTCTGCAACGACACCCACAAAAACTAATGCATTTACCACAAACTGCGCAACAAAATTTATGGCCGATTTACCACGTTCTGGACCAGAGGTCAACTCGAAAACTCACCGCTTTTTTGATAACAGATCAGGTGAAGACCACAAAGTAAGCTCACCAATACCGATAACACCTGTTAAGTTCGCTGAAAACATTTCTGTTTCACTAACGTCGCCTAAAATAACCCCCGGGGGTTTGAGTGGCAGAAGGAGCTTGCAAGCGTCTCCAAAAGTCGGCTGTTTCCGAATTGGTCGGTTCGCATCTATATCCAACATAGAATGGGACGAAAACTCGGATACGTCATCCTCCGTCGGAAGTATAACTCTTTCAGATAAACCAGTGGAAAAGTTCACGTATTGTCGGAAAGTTGATTTTGCGGATAAGAATATGACGTCTCTCGGTGAGCCGTGCCCTAAAAGTGAGTTTGAAGTGGGTACGCCCCACCCCGTAGACGACGTCTCTGCCAAAATGGTTCACATCCTTCATGACCACGACTATTGCATGAGGACTACGATTTCCCCGATGAAGAGTGAACTCCCAAAGGAGCTTTTGTCTGGCACAAAACTGGGTTCCAACTCTTCGAAATTCTCCAACATTAACCTTCAAAAAAATTCTACTCTTTCATCTAATTCTTTAACCTACTTTACCGCTTCCTCTTCTTCGTCTTCTTCTTCGTCCTCCTCCTCCTCTTCCCCTCACTCTACTTCCTACTCGGAAAACACCCCTCTCATAATGCCGTCGTCAAGCACCGAATCTAAGGGTCTACGGAAAAGCCGGAATAATTCTACCTCCAAATTTGTAGGTGTCAGCGATCCGTTGCAGGAATCGTCTTTGGCAGAAAAGTCCGAAGATTCTCCGAAGTTTTCAGATCCAAACAGTGAAGCCGCTCGGACAAACGAGTCCAAACTGAAAATAACCGGAAGCTTCCAGAATGATTACGTATATTACCTCAATAAGACGACTCGGAGTCGTCGGAGATTTAGCCATGAAATTCTCCCGGATAAAAACCTTCAAGTGAGGAATTATAACGACATTGTCATTCCCCATCTTACTGATGCTGACATCGAGGCTTTGAAACAGAAGAGACGAAACTATCTTAATAGCCAGACTGTGGATTTACCGATTTGGAAGAGTTCCCAAGATCCTCCGGGCGAGGTAGAATCCGACAATCGTCTCATAAACTCCGTTCTGAGCATGGAGAATTTATGTCCGGACCCTGTAACAGAGAATGTCCTCCCAGAGTCGATAGATAACACCGTCGTACCCGACAACCTCGCTGCTAACCCCGAGCAGTACTTGACGCCTGAGGAGATGGATATCTTGTTCAAAGCTGTCGAAGAAGTTGAAAGCACAAACTTTACGACCATGGATGAGATCCCAAAAGGTATCGGATCTTACGAAGAAACCAGTAAGGAATTAAGTCCGGCATCCGTATTGCGCGAAGGGAATCCCTGTTTGACTGACGCAGCAAGCGATCCCAAAGTCGCCTCGGACAAGTCTGATATCCCCACAACGGCCTCGTCACAAACGGCCTGTAATGCCGATTCACGATGGTCAGGTTGTAACTCACCCACGAATAATCTCACGAAACAAGAGGGTCTTACAAGCGAAGCGAACATTCTTGATTTGGATAATATACCGATTAATGACATCAACCCGATGATTAGCAATAATACGGATACGTTTAAAGATACCGCCTCGCTGAGTGGCGCGTCTGGAAGTGGCCTCCCGCCTTCAGACCTAAGCACCTTGTGTACAAATAATTCTAACTCGTGCTTGACCGACGAAAACATGCAGTCGTTCGAGAAATTATTCAATTTAAAATCGGACCTGTTTTCGGAACCCGCTGTCACAGAAACACCCGTTTCCGAAAGCCATGCTCCGTGGATTGTCACCGTTACAATGTTCTGGAACGACCTACCCGCTATTATGATAGACAACCAGCCGTA
>OY744553.1:46335742-46358242 GCA_963556195.1 Sepiola atlantica | reverse complement strand
CTCTCTCTCTTTCACACTCTCTTTCACTCTCTCTCTCACACTCTCTTTCACTCTCTCTCTCTCTCTCTCTCTCTCTCTCTCTCTTTCACACACTCTCTCTCTCTCTTTCACACTCTCTCTCTCTCACACATTTTCTCTCTCTCTCTCACACATTTTCTCTCTCTCTCTCACACTCTCTCTCACTCTCACACACTCACACACACACGCACACATATATATATATATATATATATATATATATAATACTCACGCATTGAGCACTGTTGAAATACTGAATTATATGTGGATACATTATATATATTATGTATCTACATATAATCTTATAAGCTTGACGATAAATATATTTTTCATAACTTACTCATATATATATATATATATATATATATATATATATATATATAATGCATGTCCACGTGTGCTCTTTTTGTTAGTTATTATCATTATCATTATTATAGTAAATAAATGACAAAGCCATAATAAAAATAATAAGAAAAAAAACTATATAGTTAACAATATATTAAACAATATATTCGTAAAAAAACTTCCCTCCAAAATAGCGGACGGATTTAATAAACAAAGAAATTGGTTACAATTGTCTGTACTTCATTTGTTGTTGGTGGTTATTTATTTCCTTAAGGAAAAAATAAATAATTTACTTTTTTTTTTAGATATAAAATATATTCCTTTTTCCTTTTTTTATATATGAAATTGAAAAATTGTTTTCTATTTTTAGATATAAAATTTCAACAATTACGTATTAAAAAAAAAAAAAAACCTTTTTCTTTATTATAGAAAGACTGTGAATGGAGGGCGCATAGTTTTTCTAGTTTTACTAATGAACAGTCGATCGTGATATTTTTTTATTGAGGTACGCTACTCCCCTGCCTCTCCCCAAGGAGGAGAGGAGCTAATGCCTGGGAGGATGATGATCTAATAACAACAGAACAGTACAACCATTAGTATTGCCGACATGAATTATTTTAGATTAAATAACGTTTGTGAAATTAGTCGAAAACAATTTATTTTCGTTTTACTTACTTATTTGTGACCGATTTGCGTTTAAAAATAAATAAATATTTAATAGAAATTATAAGCCTTGAAAGTTTCCTAAATATCGCCTCTGAGCAAAGTAGCCATCTTCTTTTTTTTTTCTTTTTTTCTTTTTTACGTTACTGACTAAACAAATATGGCTACTTTGCTCAGAATCTATATTTATGCTAACCTAAACTGCTTAAAACTTACATGAAATATTTACTTTTTTTTAAACGCAAATAGGTCACAGGTGAGTGAGAAAAAACAAAATGAATTGTTTTTGACAAATTTTCAAACACAATAGTTTGTCGGTAGTAGTAAGAATTACCCCCTCCTCCAAAAATAAAAGAGGAGGTAATGCCTGGTATGATGATCTTATGAATTGAGTATTGGGAGCTAGTATAATAGTACTACATAAACAGAAGTAATAGTATGGTTTCGGTTAACGCGTAGTTTAGAGTCCTGAACATAATGCGATAAAAATTGTTTCCTGTTGTTGTTTTTTTTTTATTAAATATTGTTAGATATTGTTAAATATTAATATGAGAGACCATTAAGTTAAGTTAAAATCTAATTAGTTTTGAAATGTGTAAATAATCGCTAAAATAAAAATAAAAATGGAGTCTTCAAACCATTACTTCTGTATACGTTTTTTTTTTCTCTCTCTAGAAGTTAGTTACACATTTCAAACGTGTTTTTCTTAAGATTACATGCGAAAAACTAGTTAGATTTTAGCTCAAAATGGTTCCTCATTTATTAATTATTTAAAAATAGTTAACAAAAAAACAAAACAAAAAAAACAACAGGAAACAATATTTATCGCATTATACTCAGGACTCTAAACTACCTTTTAACTAGAGTTTCGACTTCGGACTGACAGATACCAAATTTCCATTAGTAAATCGAAGACATATTTTTCACTCTTTTTTTTTTTTTTTTAACCTTTTTAACGTTTCATTTTTTTTTTTTAATTTAATTAATTTATTAGTTTTTGTTTGTTTTTACATACTCCCCCTCCCCTCCCTCTCCCCATCTCCTCCCCTTCCCTTCCCTCTCCCTCCCGCCAATTGGACTCGGGCGAGGGAGGGATTTCGTTTTTGCTATTAATAGCATTTCATCAGTTTTACGCGCCTCCCTCGGGTTTCCCTATTTACTTGCCTCCTCTCCACGAGGACGGAGTTAGACACACGGTCGGGGTATTTATCTACCTCCCACAAAGTAAAGTGTGACACAAGGTCGGAAAATGGGATTTGGTAAGTCAGCACCCTAGAGGAAGAGGTCGGTTTTTAATGTGTGTGTGCGGGGCGGGGGAGGGGGGATCCAGCTTCCCCCCCCCCCAAAAGAAGATAGGCATTCTGGATTGG
The DNA here is from genome assembly GCA_963556195.1 of Sepiola atlantica. Lineage (NCBI taxonomy): Eukaryota > Metazoa > Mollusca > Cephalopoda > Sepiida > Sepiolidae > Sepiola > Sepiola atlantica. The sequence continues at coordinate 46,355,846 of OY744553.1, read as the reverse complement.
GACACAAATAAAATAAATTTGCCTCGGTCCAGAAGGATTTCTCCTTCACTGACTGAAAACAAAGAAAAAGATAAAGTTTAGTAACAGATACTACACTTTGTCTTAGCACCCCCCCCCCCCAAAAAAAAAAAATAAACTCAACAAATGTTTTAGGGGTTCGTTTATACGTAATCGCCTAAAAAAAAAATTTTTTTAAAGTAGAATCTGACTTTTTTTTTAGGGTGTGGGTAATTTAATTGACGGTGTTAATCTACAATAATACCTTCTTTTCTTTTTTTAATTTAACAAGAAAAATAGTAAATAAATTATTGTCAAATGCCAACGAGGGGGGTATTTTACGTGTAAGTAACAAAGCAAACTGAACCCCTCTCTAAAATTTGAACAAATCGATTTAAAAAACTTGATATAATCTTAAAGTGTGTTGCTTCTCTATGTTAATAACATTTTCTCACCATTTCTCTGCATGTGCGTACGTGTGTTTCTCGCCTCCACGTGACATACCCATTTTTCTTATCGATTTTTTATTAAAATAAAGAAATGCAATGACGCAAACAAATATTCCTATTAAAATAAAAAACAATTAAAGCCACCAGAATGCATTTCGGTTTCTTCGTAAACAACGCAGCCATTTGAATCTTTTGTTAATAGTTGAAAAAAAAAAAAAAGAATGAATGAATTCGTGAACCTTCAAAATTTGAAAGGAATCTGGAAGCCTTTAAACTGTCGAATAGAAAGTCATTTTAACCGGTTTTAAAATTCTTAGCAAATCCTCATGTGTTAACATATTGAAAGTTTTAGGAGTTATTTATACCCAATCATAATCTGCTCCATAATAAAGATCAACGTGTGTTTGTGTACGTATTCCGTCCCATCTCGGATGGAAATGTACCCCCCCCCCGTCTTGCGAGTAAAAAAAACGTGCCGAACGCGAAACCTTTTTTTTTGTCGTTTAAAATGAATTCGAAAATAAATCCTACACTCTATTTCCATAATGAGACGGGTTTTTTTTTTCTTTTCGCCTTTCTTCTTTCTATACCGATTTATACGTTTTTCTTTTTTTTTTCTAGTTTTCTTTCTTCATCTTTTTTTTTTAACTTTACCGGTTGAGACGTTATTTTAAATGAATATTAGTGCGAACACTGGCGAAGCGTAATTATTTTTCTCATTTTTGACGGGGGAGGGGAGGGAGGGGATGCACACTCTTAATCTTATATAAATAGATTGAAACAACATTGTATTTAAAAACGTGTTTTGGTTTTATAACCTTTTGGTTCAGTTAATAATTTAATCACCAAACGATAACGTAATAATTTAATTTAACTTTCAAAAATCCTATTTTAAAAAAAAAATGAAAATATTAAAAGAAACAAAAAACAAAAAAAAAACAACGTAGTTTAAATGAAAGAAAAAAAAAGATGGCGTGGGGGATAATTTAAATGAATAAATAAATGCGAAACCACTATCTTTTTTTTCTTTTTTCACATATATATATATATATATTTATTTACTCCTCTGCAGGAGTTAGGCACAAGGCCAGTTTTATCTTACTCCCACAAGTAAGATGTGACCACAGCTTGGGTCGAGTAAGTGGGGTTTGAAAAGCCAGCGCCCGAGAAAGTGAGCACTCTGGCCATTAAAAATTGCCTGGGCAGCCCCGTCGGCATTCCCCGGTAGGGGCGCCTCAGGCAGTAAGCAATAAACTTACTTCTCCCCAAAGAGGGGAGGCGAAGCCTTGGAGGGTGGACCTCTTAGAACTGCACAGGACAGACCCACAGACAGGTGGAATCAAGCCCCGAAGAACAAGACGACACCCGTCTATAGGGTGCAGTATCGAAACAGATATTTATTTACTCCTCGCGGAGTTAGGCACAAGGCCAGTTTTATCTTACTCCCACAAGTAAGATGTGACCCAAGGTCGGGTCGAGTAAGTGGGATTTGAAAAGCCAGCGTCCGAGAAAATGAGCACTCTGGCCATTAAAAATTGCCTGGGCAGCCCCGTCGGCATTCCCCGGTAGGAGCACCTCAGGCAGTAAGCAATAAACTTACTCCTCCCCAAAGAGGGGAGGCGAAGCCTGGGAGGGTGGACCTCCTAGAACTGCACAGGACAGGCGTGCAGTATCCATCGAAACAGATACTACACTTTGATCTTAGCCAAACAGAACAGATATTTATTTACTCCTCGCGGAGTTAGGCACAAGGCCAGTTTTATCTTACTCCCACAAGTAAGATGTGACCCAAGATCGGGTCGAGCAAGTGGGGTTAAAAGCCAGCGCTCGAGAGGTGAGCACTCTGGCCATTTAAAAATTGCCTGGGCAGCCCCGTCGGCATTCCCCGGTAGGGGCGCCTCAGACAGTAAGCAATAAACTTACTCCTCCCCAAAGAGGGGAGGCGAAGCCTGGGAGGGTGGACCTCCTAGAACTGCACAGGACAGGCGTGCAGTATCCATCGGAACAGATACTACACTTTGATCTTAGCCAAACAGAACAGATATTTATTTACTCCTCGCGGAGTTAGGCACAAGGCCAGTTTTATCTTACTCCCACAAGTAAGATGTGACCCAAACGTCTGCGAAAAATGCCAAATAACAGATAGCAAATATTCATTTGATGGCCAGGCGGTTGTTTTTGGAACGAGCGCGACTTTCAGATTTGCTCAAATTTATTGCATTACGAGACGTAACTGTGACCCAACGGGGCACAACCGCTATCACTGCCAATATTTGATTTTGATTTTATTCAAAAATTTATAAACTCACATTTTTCTTGCATAACTAAAATAAGTCTTTACTTCTAGATTATTATTAGTAGTAGTAGTAGTAGTAGTAGTAGTATTAGTATTATTATTATTATTATATAATTATTATATGGTATTATTATTATTATTATATGGTATTATTATTATTATTATTATTATATGGTAATATTATTATTATTATTATTATATGGTAATATTATTATTATTATATGGTAATATTATTATTATTATATGGTATTATTATTATATATTATTATTATTATATGGTATATTTTTTTATTATTATTATATATTATTATTACTAGCAAATATATTTTCAATTTTGCTAGTTCGGCTTCAGACAGACAGATACCAAATCTCCATGAGTAATAGAAGTAATAGTATAGTTTCGGCTTGAGACGGACAGTTACCAAATCTCCATGAGTAATAGAAGTAATAGTATAGTTTCGGCTTCAGACAGACAGATACATAATCTCCATTAGTAATAGAAGTAATAGTATAGTTTCGGTTTCAGACACAGATACTAAATCTCCATTAGTAATAGAAGTAATAGTATAGTTTCGGCTTCATACAGATACTAAATGTCCGTTAGTAATAGATTAAATACACATATTATTATTATTATTATTATTATTATTATTATTATTATTACAAATTGTCTGGTTAGGGTTTAGGGTAGATACATATTAGTTGGTTATGTTAGTTGGTTTCTGCACTCAAAGATTTTCCTTAAGATTTCGGTTTTTTTCATCGTTGCCGTTCGTTGCATGGTCTTAATCTTGTTCTAGTTGTTTTCCCAGTGTTTTCGGGACTGTTCCTAGTGCTCCTACAATTATTGGTATCACAGTGATTTTCTTCATGTTTCATTTTCCTTTTAATTCTTTGGCAAGTTCCAAGTATTTGCTTCGTTTTTCTGCTTCCTTGATCTTCACCCTGTGATATGCTGGGATAGCGAAATCTACGATTTGGACGTTTCTTTCCCCCCCCCCTCCCCTTCTTGGTTGACTATTATCACGCCCGGTCTCCTTGCTTGTATAAGTCTGTCTCTTGTTGTTGTTGTTGTTGTTGTTGTTGTTGTTGTTGTTGTTGTTGTTGTGTGTACTTCGTAGGATTTCTCACACAGGTCATCATCAATGATATCTCACTGATAATAATCGATGGTGTTCCCTGGAGTCTGAGTGACAACAAGTCTCCCCAGATTTCCAGTACTCTTCACCTCTTTCGATAATCATTGCGAATGACTTTGTGTTATCGCAACAGCTGCTTACCATTGATTTCTCGCTGACAACGACAATTGCTCTTCTCTTTTGGTGGCAATAAGACTTTCCAAGGTTCCAGTACACTCCGCACTCTTACAGTGGAGGTCTGGTGGTGGTTATTGTTGTTGTCGTCATTATCATCATCATCGTCATCATTATTATTATTACTATTTGTTATATATATATAACAATTCTTTTATATTATATATAAAGTTGCCGATAATATTTACAATTACATTGTCGTTTTTTTTTAATCCTCTGATGAAAAGAGTTTATCTTTGAAAATTCATGGATTAAGGATATGAAGCTCCTTGCTTTAAATTACGGCTAATTAGAACGATGAAAATGGTAAAAAAAATTTTCAAGCATAACTCAATCCAAAAACTAAAGTGTATATATATATATATATATATATATATATATATGGATGTTATAAAAATAAACAAATTATATTAGATCCTATCGAGATACGGTTAAGCTCAATATAGTAGATAGAGCATTTATATACAGATGATAATGAAGTGATGAAATCGATAAAATTGGCATAGTTTACAAGTTTATTAACTCATCAAGTGTTCAAGCAAGGAATACACATACAAAAAGACAAAGACAACAACAAAATTAGAATTTACAAAAAGGTGTCCGTTACATGTTTCTCTCCTACTCTATCTATCCCCAGTCCCGTTACTTTTTTGAACGCCCTTCCCTCGCCATCCAACCGCCCATCCGTCATTCGTGCACAAACTTATATATATCTTGGTATTTATCTACCTCCCACAGAACATATACTACACTTTGATCTTCGTATTTATCTACCTCCAACAGCGGTAAGATGTGACACAAGGTCGAGAAACTCGGATTGAAAAGCCAGCGACCTAGAGGAAGAGCACCGTCTGTGTGTGACTTACAAAAATTGCCCGGCTAGTCCCGTCGGCCTTTCACAGGTAGGGGCGCCTCAGGCGATTAGCAATAAACTGACCCCTTCTCAAAGAGTGAGAAGGTAAATCCTGGGAGGGCAGACCTCCTAGGACTGCACAGGACAATACCCTAAGACCGGCGGATTCAAGGCCCGAAGGCCAAGACAGTACCGGTCTATAGGGTGTAGCATCCATCGGGACAGATACTACACTTTGATCTCAGACCCCCCCCCCCCCCCAAAAAAAAACTGTTTAGCGTTTCGATAAAAAAAAAAAAAGAACTCGTTCTCATCACCCCATTTGGTTGGCATCAGGAAAGGTACCCTTGCATCAATTAAGAAAATGATTTCCAAAAAAAAAACCTGAACGGAGATAAGTTTGAAAGTCAATTTTCTAAAAAGCCGTCCAACACATGCCAGCATGTAAAACGGACGTTAAACCGAATATGATGCTGATGATGATGATGATGATGGTTGCATAATAATAATGATAACCCAGGTTTTATGGATGACGGTCAATCCGGTTTTAATAAATCGAGCCTGCTATGGCGTCCACTCATCAGTTTAATAGCCAAGACTGGAAAGCCTGACTCAGGCTTTCCAGTCTTGGCTATTTAATTAACGAGTGGCCGCCATAACAAGCCCGGCTGTTAAAACCGGATTGGCAGTGATCCATGAAACACTCAGGATTATGTAACCAAGGCAATTTATTTATTGTTTTTGTTTTTATTTAGATATAAATAAATTACACTCTTGTTTTAGTAATTTAGCACTCTGGACATTTTTTCTTAAAAAAAAAAAATTCTATTTTATTTATTAAAAAACTGTGTTCTGCGGCTACGGTAGTCAAATGACATCCCGTAGCTGCAATCAGTCCTCCATGCTAGTCCCAGGCCATCTGGCCTTGTCATGCGCAAGTTGTCGTAGGCAATGAAGTTGTTTCGCTGTACGTAATGGTCCTAGTCACGCCTGTTTTGAGGTCAGCACGTAGTGTGCCCAGCAGATTTGTGCAGTGCCGTCCTATATATATTCTATATCTCTGATAAATCTATATGATGTACTAGCTAACTTTGCCAGATCGCATGGCAAAAAAAAATTGTGTATGGGTAGTGGGGTGGAAACATTTCCACCAACAGGAGCAGTAAGGCGCCTCCTTCCCTCCGCTAGCCTGTGGGAGACCCTTGGGCAAGGTCGAGTACCCACTTAGCCCCCCCCCCCCCCCCGATCAGGGTACGTGCAGTCATGGCATGCAGGTGATGGATGGAGGGTTGAGCAGCCTAATGGATTTTAAAACTGGTCAACCCTTCGTTTTGTGTTAGGCAGATGATACTGATCTTTGTACAATGGCTAAGACTTCCTGCTCTGTAAGAGCACGGCCCCTAACTGCAACCCACTATAGGGAACCTCTTTGCAAAGAACATCATCGTGAAACGAAATATTCAAACATCGGTCAACAGCGTTAATGGAATTTCCAGCGAGGCTGGGAATTCTTCGCTCGGTAGGGTAGATCAAGTGCGACAGGTGTCACCCGATCGTCAGCCAGTGACTGTACGCAATTTTAACTATCTTAGACAGCGTACCAAGTTCACAGATGGCCTCGGCAGGGTCACTGGAATCACGACTCTGGATCTCATCAGAAAGACATCGGGTACTTACGGGAAGGACCACGAGAAGGTTGCCAACGTCCCTAAGTGAAATTGGTACTGTGGAACCGACTGGATTCGAACTTGGAACACCCAGGTCTTCAGTCCGTGTCGATATCCACTTAACCACCGACACCTCCCAGTTCACAAATAGCGTCAACACGGTCACTAGAATCACGACTCTGGATCTCGTCAGAAAGACCGAATGCGGAGAAGAATGGAGAGCCATGATCATCGATGTCTGCAAACAGACCTGATACCGGAAGAAGATATGCGATAAAAATGGTCTTACGTTGTTTTTTTAATATTATTAAATGACGAACCATTTCTTTTTTTTTTTTTTTTCGAGTTAAAATCTATTTAGTATGACGCATGAAATCGGAAGAAAAACACGTTTGGAATGTGTAAATATGTTAGAATAATCGAGATTTTAACAAAATGGAACCGGAAGTAGTGCATTTACCTAATGGTGCCATGTTGTTTTTTTTTTTGTATCGCTCAAAACGAAAAAAAAAAATATTAAAACGTCTTCCCCCCCCTCCCCTATTACTACGTAATACTAAATTGATTTTAACCCCAAAACGTTCTTAATGTCATAATCTTTTAAAAAAATATATATTATCGCCTATATGCTAATTTTATTGAAATTTTTGAAGAAAATGTTTACACCTTCCAACTTTTCATTTGCCTTGCCAAGTCTGCTACCTTTTGTTTTGTTTTTTAACTAGAGTCACCACCTATCAAGGCCGAGGAGCCACTCGAGGATTAGGGTTAGTATAAGGGTTAGAGATCGTCAGTTGGAAGATGAGGGCCGGAAACAATGGGTCGGATAGGCAGAATATTGCTTAAGAGAAATTTATTACCCGGCTCAAAAAGTGTTTGTTCACGTTTGACTTGAAGACGACCATGCTGTAGTCAGTTAGGGAAGCAGGCTCTCTTAATATTTTAAAGTATAGGAGACGGATGTCAAACTGATGATAATTACCCACCCTGACACGGCATGAAGAAGCCACCTGATGTAAGGAGCTAAAAAAAAAAGAAAATACTACTTCAAGGTTAAAAACTTGCCGACGATAAGTGTTATGTGGATAGATTCCGACTCGGTAAGCAGCAATTTTTCCCCCTTTTGTCAGAATTATTCGTTCATGCAATGTGAGGACTAAAGGACAAAATAAGGGAAGCGAGAGTTACGAGGTTGACGAAAGAAAACCTAAGGTTCACTTTTTAGTCTCCTTTGTTAGATAGAAAAAACAGAAAACAGCAGTTCTTCCCCCTTTGTCAGAATGTAAACCAAAGGTCAACTTTCTACTCTTCGGAGTTTTTACTAATGTGTCACCACTTATTAAGGCCCGGAGGCCATTCGAGGATAAGGGTTTGGTGATCATCGTCGGTTGAAAGATAATCGTCTCCACAAGAGGACCGGAGACAATGGATCGGATGAACAGAAGACTATTTAAGAGGAATTGATTTTTTTTTCATTTCATTTTTTTCTAAAGATCTGATGAAGTTGACTCTTGAAAGAAGGCACAGCTGAGACATGTATGCACATATGTAACCAAAAATGTTTGTATAAATAGAAATTTATACTAAAGAACAGCTCTACTTGTTATTGAGCACTTTTTATAAACACTGGAGTTTCATTGGGTTAACATCTAGGGAAAAATAATACATGTACTATATATATATATATATAGTCTAAACAAGCTTTGAGTCATTTAAAAAAAAAAAAAAAAAAAAAAAAAAAGAAAGTAAAATGCAGTTTAAATTCCCAGAGAAACTAACTAAATCCAAGATATTGCAGACTTAACATTCGTTGGAAAATTAATAACTAAAAAAATAAGTTAAAAAAAAAGGGGGGGAAGGGGTTAAGTATCTAAGAGTTAAACAAAAACAGGAGACCTTAAGCGTCTAATATTAACACGGGAATCATCAGCTGTTTACCATGTAACTGTTTCGGAGATTTTGGGAAATGAAAAAGGAAAAACCAAGAGATTTTTTTTATATATTCATCAACGTTTCATCTTTATTGTAAGACTTCCTCAGGATGATAATTTTAAGAAAAATGTCATGCAAGTACATCCCCTTTTTCACTCACAGCTGTCCACATTCATTTCACTCTCTGCCACTGACTGACTTCTCTCAGCCCGGACCTTGGTCCAGCGCTCTTAGTAGCCACGGCTACTACTTTTTCTCATCAACCCATCATGTCTACCCAATATTTCGATGTATATGCATGACATTTTTCTTAAAATTATCATCCTGAGGAAGTCTTACAATAAAGACGAAACGTTGATGAATATATAAAAAATATCTTTTGGTTTTTCCTTTTTCATTTCTCATATATATATATATATATATATATATCGGCCTTTTGGTCAAGATCAAAGTGTAGTATCTGTTCCGATGGATACTGCACCCTATAGACCGGTGTCGCCTTGTCCTTCTGGGCTTGATTTACGCCAGTCTATAGGTCTATCCTCTGCAGTTCTAGGAGGTCTACCCTCCCAGGCTTTGCCTACCCTCTTTGGGGAGTAGTTAGTTTATTGCTTACTGCCTGAGGCGCCCCTACCGGGGAATGCTGACAGGGCTGCCCAGGCAATTTTTAATAGCCAGAGTGCTCACCTTCTCGAGCGCTGGTTTATCAAATCCCACTTTCCCGACCTTGTGTCACATCTTACCTTGTGGGAGGTAGATAAATACCAATAAATATATATATATATATATATATATATATATATATATAGTAATCCAGGTAGAGTAAAAATCCACAGGGTAGAAATCCAAAGGGAATCAAACCGGGCTTACAAAAAAGTGCTCAATAAAGATATAGAGCTGTATTGTGAATGTTTTTATTCAAACATGTACAAGGTCTGCTACACTGGCATGTCGATGTTATCGATCTACAGCTATCGAGAGCTGAGGTCATAGCTGTAGATCGATAACATCGACATGCCAGTGTAGCAGACCATGTACATGTTCGAATAAAAACATTTACTATATATATATATAGATGTGTGTGTGTGTGTGTGCATGCACTGATATTTGGAAACTCTATCCAAATCTTGACTACTCAATTCTAGATTTAAGCGTAGCAATAATTTTGGCAACGTCGGAAGGAAGATCTACTTGCATGGAAATCCTCCTATACAAGCTCGCTTCTTACCTATAACGAGCAAGATGCGTGTGCGTCGGGAACGTGCGATATATATTCTGACCTTGAACCGAGATGTGTGCACCGGTCAATTGTGCGTGTGTGTCTGTGCATATGCACACGTGCATTCAAATTCTTATCTCTTTAGGATATGTTTACTCGCCAAGATGTCTGCAGTACAGATTTATGAGACCATCTGTCAAAAACACGAGAACGCATAAATAGTTTAGAAATCTTTCGGAATCTTCATTATCTAAATAAATAAATATATATATATATATATATATACAGGGTGGGCAAAAATAAGGGTCCTATTTTAAAAAATTCATAACTTTTTTATTTATTGATTTTTTTTTTTTTTTTTTTTTTTTTTTTTTTTTAGAATAAGTAAAGGACCCCTTCCGAAGCAAGCATGAGCCGTATTAGCCCTAAGGAACGTACCCTCATTTAGAAAACATTATTTTTGCTTAAAAAACTCAAAACAGTGTAAAAAACAATACTTTAGTTTTTGTAAGTTTTAAGAAGTGTTTTGGCGGCTAAAATTTGTTTTGTTTATTTCAAAAAATCTCGGAAGGGTCAGTCTACACACACATAAAGTTTGGTGAGTTTAACTTTTATTTTGTGGAAGTTATTCAAATTCAAGTTATTCAAATTTAAAGATAGGACCCTTATTTTGGCCCACCCTGTATATATATATCTAAATGAATAAATAAATATATATATATATATATATATATATATATCTAAATGAATAAATATATATATATATATATATATAGATTTAGATTTTTCACTTATAAAATAGATCATTCAGTGAAGACCGGGGTTGTTCCAATAAAAAACAAGCTCGATGATACTCGATTACAGAGTACAGAGCATTTATATGTGATTTTATGAAGGCTTACCAAAGCATTCCTTTCAAGACACCAATGATCACCATTAAAGATATTTTTTCTTACAAATACTATTTATTCAAATTAAATGTTTTTTTCCTACACGTGTTTCACTACCAAGCAGTTACTTGCTTGGCAGATCATCAGGGAAATTAAATGTCTGGAATACTGGTTTCAACTGCCGACAAAACACAATGTGGCGTTGTAATAGTTGAGGTCACTTAAGAAAAGAAGAGGAAAAAAGATAAAAATAAAAATAAAAATAAAACTTAAAAAGCAAGGAAGAACAACGGTAAGAAAAGAAAGTCCTAGAAAAGTCTTAGAAAAGTAGCTTGTGCATTATTTCTTCCACCAAGCCAACAAGCAAGTAGTCGGTCCCAAATACATTCAATAAAACCACAAAACCGGAACAATGTGCGATAATACACTTTAGCTGAATAACCCCCCCCCCCACACACACAATAAAACAAAAGATATATATATATATATATATATATATATATATATATATATATATATATATATAAAAGGAGATTGTAGTTTGCTTGAAGCATTGCTGGTAAATGTAAGTGCAGATTAGTCGTCCGAGGCTGTAGCAATGCGATGTGGTTGCCGTAAGATGGAAAAGTGAAACGAAATAAACGCAGGGAGAAAGTGAAACTCAAAACGATTTATTAATAATTTCACAAAAACTGATTAAATACCAAATAGTAAATACTGTCCGGTAAGTAACAGTTAGGCAAAGGGTAATCTTAAATTTTCGAAAGAAAAACTTTCATTATCAGAAGACAACAATAAAAGACCGAATTGGTCGAAGAAAAACGGGGGAAAAAAAAATATATATATATATATCTATATCTAAATATGAATAAATGCGAAAGTTTTTGTTTTTTTTTACTACTTATCCGAACTATATTAACATTGAATCGCTTTACGCTTATTTAATTCTATGATACGACATAAGACTTTGAAATACCGTATATATAGTAATCTGAAAACATTAACAATTAGTCTTTCTGAATTTTTTAGATGAGGATTGATAATATGTATTATTTGGATTGTTCGCTCTACTGTTCTCATCTTGGATGTTATTCTCACAACGTTGCGGTCGATGTAACGGTTGGAGGTTACATCGGCCGAAACGTTGTGAGAATAACATCCAAGATGAGAACAGTAGTCAGGACAATCCAAATAATAGAATGTAATTCGATTTAATTCTTTCAAGAATATACTTGAACCGGCTCAGAATTATTTTCAAATGGCCGCCATCTTAAAAAAGGGAAGTAACTCTGTATTCTATCAATCTGCATCGCAAAAATTCAGAAACATCATATCATATCAAATCGGTGCGGACCCGAATTAATGCGAAAATGGAAACCACTCGACGCTCTTTCCGTTTCAAAAACACATCACACATTTTGAATTCTAACATTCTAGACTAGGGTTTGTTGAAAAAAAAAAAAAACATTATTGCCACCATTCACCAATAAGACACATTGTTAAGATACACCTTAAAATGGTCGGAGGTTACATCGGCCGAAACGTTGTGAGAATAACACCCAAGATGAGAACAGTAGTCTGAACAATCCAAATAATACCAACAATCAGCTTTGGGATTTCCTAATTTGCATATCTATTTCCTAAACAGCTTCTAATTAATTAATATTCTCTAATATACATTTTTAATTTGCATATTTTCTTATATAATGATTTTTTCAATAGTACAATGTCTGATGTCACGGGTATACTGAGAACAGATACTGCATTTTGATCTTTGCCAAAAGGCCAAGCTGGTGATACCAGATCAGGCTGCCCTGTGGCTCCCTGAGACGAAATTCACCTACATTGACGTTTTTTTTTTTTTTTTTTTTTTTGTTTGTAAAACTTAATTATGTTCTACAAAACCAAAAACAAAAACAACAGCCCCTCTCCCTTTCTCCCTCCCCTTTTTTATTTTTATTTTTCCTACCCTACTCCCGGTCCTGGATATGACCTTAAACTACATCCGATGGTGAGATCCGGCTTACGGACTTTGGGGAATGTGGAGCCTCCTCTTAATTACCATTGCTCCCAGGTCCACCCTGACCCGGAGTGGTAGTACCTGTTAGGGTCCCAACTATGGGTTAAATAGAAACAGATATTAAAAGGGGAAAGAAACAAAAAAGAAAAGAAAACAAGACCAGATTCGGCATTAAATAACCCAAAAAGGGTTGATATGCCGTAAAACAAAACTACCAAACCAAACCATACCAAAAGGCCAAGGAATCATAAAAAAAAAATCTTGTTTTAATCTATTGTATTATCTTTAAATATTTTGAGTAGTGTAGTATATGTTCTGTTGTCATAAGATCATGCTCCCAGGAATTACCTCCTCCGTTTTTTATGAGGATGAGGGTAATCCTTCCAGGTATTACATCCTCCTTTAGAAGGAGGAGGAGGATAATGTTTTGTTATCATGAGACCTTACTCACAGGCCTTATCTTCTCCTTTTATAGTGGGATCCTCCCAGGTATTACCTCCTCTATTATTCTTTTTTTTTTGGGGGGGGGGGAGTAGTGTACTATCTATTCCGTTGTCATGATATCATTCTCCCTGTCATTATCTCCTCCTTTAGTAATTTATTATATAAAGTAAAGTTGTCTGTGTGTCCAGCTAAAAGTCAAAAACTACACAAGTCACACCCACAGAGCTGATATATTCTTTTTCGTCATTGTCTCGGACAAAATATAAGCATGTTTTTTTTGCTAATTGCTAATCGCCTGAGGCGCCCATACTGGGGAATGCCGACGGGGCTGTGCAGGCATTTTTTGTAAGCCAGAGTGCTCTTTCTCTAGGACCTTGTGTCACATCTTACCGCTGTGGGAGGTAGATAAATACGACCATGTTTTTTTTTTTTGTTGTTTTTTTTTTTTTACACTAAAAGAAAAATAAATGCGGGGATACGTTTCGTTAATAACTAATAAACGTGAACAGGATTTGAACCCTTTCATCCACATCTTCGTATCTTTAAGCTGGTTGGCCCCACCCTTTCTTCTTCTCTGCACACACACACACTCTCTCGCTCTCTCGCTCTCTCTCTCTCTCTTTCTCTCTCTCTCTTTCTCTCTCTCTCTCTCTTTCTCTCTCTCTCTTTCTCTTTCTCTCTCTCTCTTTCTCTCTCTCTCTCTCTCTTTCTCTCTCTCTCTTTCTCTCTCTCTCTCTCTCTCTCTTTCTCTTTCTCTCTCTCTCTCTCACACAGACGTGATGTTGTTAGTCTCAGTCTTTTCTATAGATACTATTATGGCATGTGTTCTTCAAAATTGTCTGATTTATTCCCTGCTTCCTTTGTTCCAGCTCGTTTAGTTCGTTGGTCTAATGGTCTTCATCAATTTGCTGTTCAGGTACCTCGTTTGTCATACACCTTCCTATTCTAGTAGGTTTTTTACAAGAACTGCAGCCTTGTGGAACTCTCTTCCTGCTGACTGTTTTCCTGATACCTATAGCCTTTGTCTTTTCAAGACTACGGCCAATAGGCATCTCTTGCATTTGTGTTCATCATCTTTCATTCTTTTTAGCTGCTTACATCAAGTGGCATCATGCCTTGTCAGGAGTGACCCCCCCCCCCCCCCCCAATAAAAATATACAGGGTTGCGGTGTCGGAAGGTATATGGTCCAACTCTGACTCCGACTCCGACAATTTCAAAATATTTGACTGACTCTTTATTTTAAAGCAACGTTAAGCCTTGTCAGTACTAAAAATGAAAAATGAGTGACCATTTGGGAATACCAGGCGCTGTATGTACTCTTCCAATATCCAAACTGTCTGATGGTTTGGGCATGCAGCTTGCTTGCCGCTTAGAAGGGGGAATTTAATTTACCTCTCTGCCTGGGTGGCGCGCCAGTATATTGGTGGACAGCTGAGAATCTCAACAACAACCATCGAAGAAAACTTTTCAGTTCCACAGGTGGTCGGCCTTCGATGGTGGAATCGTGATTGCTTAGCGATCTCATGTGATCTTACTCAGGACTGCCGTGCATGGGCCCATATGATTTGAGATGTAGTGCACGCCAGAAAATAAATCGGCTCAGGCGCGCCGAGGGTGAACGCCATTGCAACAACAACAGACTGTCTATTGATTCTTTGGAGATTAAAAATCTGACTCCGACCATTCTTACAAGTCCGACTCTGCACTGCAATCCTTCAAAAATTTCCGACCCCGTGACAGTTCTCGGAGTGGGGGGGGGGGGTGGGGGTCCGATACTCAACATATTATAATCATATACGGCATAATCACGTTGACACACCGGTTCCCGCCATTAGATCATCGAAGTTCAGCAACGTTAAGCCTGGTCAGTACTAAAATGGGTGACCATTTGGGAATACCAGGTGCTGTATGTGCTCTCCGCTTATCCCGGCAGTGTTTCCAGTCTATTTGCACTTCTTGTCATTAGAATCAAGCAGTGCCAACTCACAAGACGTGTGGTTGAGGATTGCGCAACCCTTGCTTCACAATTTCATGCACAGCCATTCTTACAGGGGGTGTCCATTGTCTCTTTAGACTGAATGGAGGCGATGATAATCAGTATAACTCAAATTCATACCTGCTTTCTTTGGTCGTCTTCTGACGCCCCCACGTTTCGTCCTAAGACATTCTCATTTTAAAATCAATGTTTGCCGTAACCAACACAAACGAAATTGACCCAAGAACAGATTCTTTAATGGAAGAAGATCAATTGTATTTAGTTGCGTTCGTGTTTGCTTCATAACAACAACCGGCGGCGGCAAGGGAACGGGTTTCAGATATGAGGCCCTTGTTAGCCACGGGACAGCCACTGCTGGTAAATGATATCTACAATGTTTTTATATGAACATTGAACACTTGATGAATTAATTAATCGGTAAGCTATACAAATTTTATCCACTTCATCATTTCATTATTCATATATATATATATATATATTCTAAACTTTAAAGACCCCCAAAACCTATTAAACTGTAGAAGTGAAATAGCAAACAATTGCTTACACAGAATAAACTTGATATATATATATATATATATATATATATATATAGTAAGCAGTGAAAATATATATGGCAATCAAGCTACACAGAAGCTCCCGTGTTTCATCTTGATTGCCATATATATTTTCACTGCTTACTACCTAGCTCTACTTACGTATCGAGCACTGTTGAAGTAAATACTGAAAACTGATACATTATATCTCCTTATAATATTTTATGTGGATACATGAAGTACTAATATATATATATATATACATACTAATATATATATATATATATGAAAAAAAAAATGACACAATACTAATACTGATGATGGAATTTTATTCCGAAATTAAGATTAAATTAAAGAAAAAAATTTAATCTTGCATTGATAATGGCTTCTATTTTCCATTTATAATACATACCCAGCAATGCTTTAAAACTAAACGCCCCATTTTATTATATATATATATATATATATATGATGGACTTACCCGTCGATTGTGACGTATGAGGTTCCAATATATATATATATATATAGTTATCAACAGACTATTTCGCTGTATCAACGCTCGTCACTATGGCTAGACCAGTACGATAGTCAGTGGCTCTCAACAAGTAATGATTTCTACAATGTTTTTATATAAACATTGACCGCCACTTGACAGTGCTCCATTTGTTTATTTACAAAGAGCTTTGCATTACGCTGAAGTAGTAGCAGGTAATATCTCTAACAACGGTGCTCAAACCGAGAAGGGGGGGGGGCTTATATAGTCATCTACAAACACAGTTTCGCCGTATCACAGCTCTTTAGTGTAACTAGACCAGCATCCATTTTATAAATAATTATTTTATAATACATATTTTTAATATCTACATGTTTCATCTTAATCCAGACTCATCAGTGTGGCTGTATAATTGTACCACTGGTCGCCGGATTCGAACACTGGACTAAAGTGACCTTTGACTTCTATCACATGCCTTTACCCACATGGCTACTGAGACAATTATTTATTTATTTATTTTAAAAAAATTTTTAACACCCCAAACAGTCGGGGAAACAGGGAGTAGGGAGGGAGTTCCAGGGGCAGGCAGCACGAGGAAAGAACTATTGGAGTAGAAGGCTCTCTGATATATATATATATATATATATATATATATATATATATATATATACACACATACATACATAGTTCACCCCAAACAAGGCAGGCCACCACTGTAGAAGTAAGCGGTTATTGAGAAAAAAGGGAGACGGTTTGGGGGGGGGGGGGGGTCAACCTAAATTGAGATCTGCGCAGCGAGATGTCTGTTTACATTAGTTTTAAATTTTTGCATGTCAGTACCGTCGGGGAAACAGGAGGCAGGGAGAGAGTTCCACGGGCCGGCAGCACGAGGAAAGAAGCTATTTGAGTAGAAAGCTCTCCGGCATCTGGGGACCTCCACAGTGAATGGATGGGATTTAGTTGATTGTCGAGTTGGTCTAGTGAATTTACTTCGAGGGGGTACCAGAGTTATACAAGTGGGAAAAGAGAGAGAGAGCAATGTATTCTGAGAATAATGTATTCAAGGAATATAAAATAAGTATCCTACATATAGAATTACATTTGACAACTTTATTCGGCATTAAATAACTCATAGATGGTTGGTATGGCATCAACTAAACCAAACAGGAAGAGAAATAATCCTGTTCATTAAACGAACATAGTAGACTTTCTGAGAGTGTTCGACCTCTCGAACGGGAGTCAACTTTGTAATATTGCTTGATACACACACACACACACACACACACACACACACACACATATATGGGAAGAGAAGGATGAAAGTAATCCGACGTGATGGGAAAATGAAAAAGGAAAACCAAAAAAATGGATGTTTTTTATGTGTACATCAACGTTTCGTCTTTATTTATAAGACTTCATCAGGATGATAAAATAGAGAAAAAATGTCATGCAAGTACAGATACATGTAGGGTAGACATATTGGGAGGAAAAATAGAATGAAATAGTGGCCACTGCTGGGTGGACGTCCGTATTTGTTGGAGAAATAGAATATATATATATATATATATATTGAATTGAATTGAAAGTTTCCTGTTGCAGTCTCAATTGCGATGGGCTGGTCATGTAGCAAGAATGGACGAAGGGAGGATACCTAAAGCACTGATGTACAGTCAGTTAGCTTGTGGTAACAGGAATGTTGGTCGGCCCTTGCTGAGGTACAAAGATAAATTGAAAGATGCGCTGACGGCAATTGGAGTACCCCCAAAAAACTTTGAAGACTGTACAAAAGACGGGAAGACATGGCGAGCAGCTTGTTGCATTGGACTGGAAAGATTCAACGAGACCTGTGTGGATAATATGAGAACTGCCAGAGTGAGGCGAAAAGCTAGAGAGAGTGCTCCACACCTGGCATCCGATTACTCACACTCTTGCACTGTCTGCGGCTTTCCTTGCAGGTCTCTTGCCGGACTCAGGTGTTATGAACGATCTAGACACAAATGAAAGCTGTTGGAACCTCATACGTCGCAATCGACGGGAGAGTCCATCATATATATATATATATGCAAGCATTGTTAAAAATAAACGAATTCGTCTGTTAATTATGCCTTTTCTAGCGAAAGAATAGAATTCTACAAAGACGGCGGAGAAACGCGCATTGAACGTTTTTCGCATTTGCTTTTGACAACTGAGGATGATTCGACGAAGAATCGAAAACGTTCGTGAAACCTATGGAACATTTATTAATTTTTTTTTTATTTTAATACAAAAACGACCATCAGAAAAGTTGAAAAAATAAAAGAAAGTATAATTAAACAGACGAATTCTGTTATTTAACAATGTTTGCATAAATGAGAAAATGATGCCTAAATACACACAATAAATATAAATATATATATATATATATATATATATATACCCATGGCCATTTACGACAATGTGGCAGGTTAGCTGTAGGTGGGTCACCTGTGTACGAGCCAAATTTTGTATGGTACGTGGCCAAAGAAATTAGTTACTTATATGATTGGTGGAGGTTAACCTTACAAGTGAGGGCAAAGTGCCAGACTGCAAAATCAAGATTTAAACAAAAAAATCTTGATTCATACCTGCTATTAAGCACCCTTGCCCCTGCACCCGCCCCCGCGCCGGTCGACAAATATTTAACATTTTCCCGATAAAAGTACTGGCTAAGAAATATGCATTAATTCCATGCGGAAAGGTATGAACTCACTTCATCGTAAAATAAAAATATAACGTGTTTTGGGAAAACATCTTGATATATCCCTTGGTTGCGATATATTCCTTCGTTGCGATATATTCCTTCATCGCGTTTCGTCCCAGCAGGGAATCGTCAGGCTTTTCTCAGAAATCAAGGGGCCTCTTCACAGAGCTAACACTTGATCTCTATATGAGATACATAGATATTCGAATATTCTATTAAAGTTCTCCTTTATTTCTCAAACGTTGAGTTAGTTAAGAAGTTAAGAATATTAATTTTTCTCCCCCCAATTGACCAGTTAATTATCTTATAGTTTACCGTAGACAGATAGAAAATAGTTTACTCATGTAACTGCTACATATGTATGTTTATATGCTTCATTTTAATTCAGTCGAAGTTCTCAGAAATCAAGGGGCCCCTTCCTGAGGCTAACACTTGATCTCTATATGAGACACATAGACATTCAAATATTCCATTAAAGTTCTCCTTTATTTCTCAAACGTTGAGTTAATAAAGAAGTTAAGAACATTAATTTTTCCCTTCCCCAATTGACGAGTTAACTATGTTATTGTATATCTTTCTTGTGGTCTCTTGATCTTACCGGATTCCAGGACAAGAATTCATCTAGTCTGGTGGAGTATCCAGCTAAGTGTTGTTACTTGAGGTAACATTACTTGGAGAAGGTGCACAATTCCTCGTATGAGCCAGTGTATAGCCGCGTCGAGGGCATCTTATTTGGGCTTCGAATGCTATGTTATTTTGAATATTTGGTCATGATTTACTTGTAGGCTGAAGTAGGTTCATGTCAGGTTGTCCTGACAAACCTTTGTACAGAGAGATCAAAGACACTCGAGGATGGTGTCTAGTAGGTAATTCAAACTCCCCTATATATGTATGTGTGTACATGCGTAGGGGGGGGGCATCGAGTGTAGTTTTGGCGAATTTCTGGGAGCTTACGTCGAGGGGGGGGGGGTAAATCCCACACCTCCATGCTTTTATTTATGCGATAAATTTAATTTAAATTTATTTATGCGATAAATTTAATTTAAATTTATTTATTCGATAAATTTAATTTAAATTTCAGAATTGAATTTATCTTTTTTTTGTTTCATTTAAATTTCCTTACTTTTTTCACGTCTTTTCAAACAAGTGAACTTCGTTGTTGAATTTCCGCAGGGGACAAGGTCACCTCTGCTGAACCTGTCTGCTTAGAATACACATGTCCTACTGCCACATCATTGCTTTAAGGCCCCTTTTCCTAAGGTTAGGGTTAGGGGGTCTTATA
>OY744553.1:46283242-46333242 GCA_963556195.1 Sepiola atlantica | reverse complement strand
TAATAAATCCATTACTTTATTATAAAGCTTGGTGCAAATGTATTATTTCTTGTAAACAAAAAACACCTTTACTAAAGTTATTCAAAATATCAAAACATGTTGAACATACGATATTGTAAATATTTAAAACAAAGCATTAGAAAACTTTAAAAATTGCATGTAAAAAAAGAAAAGAAAGGAACACGATTCGATTCATCTTGAAACTGATCTTTATCCAATATAAATTTAAAGAAAATAATAATTCACGATCAAATACTTCAAAAAACTGAATTATGAATTACCATTATTTAAACTTCTAACCCAATCAACCGTAAGTAATTCAGACTTTGAAATTTGTTTAAAAATTATACAAAAAAAAAGTTCAATGTTAACTGTCTGTTTAATAATGGAATCACCAACTCCTATCTTGCTATTAAGAGACAGGTACGTGCAAAATCAAAGACCGATCCCCAAAATGTAAAAACATTTTGACCCTCCCTTCACTTAAAAATTCACCAAAATTCAGGAAATCAACCAATTTTAATGAAATTTTCAATATTTATTAATAAACAAGCACAGGAGATATAGTGAAACATTTTTAAAAAATCTTAGTGAAAATGTATTATTTTTTTTAAAACAAAATACACCTTTACTAAACGTATATTTTTATATATATAAAAAAAATCCATGATTTTTTAAAATGAAAATAAGATCTGTATATGTTTAAAATATTTTTTAAAAAAAACTATTTCGTATATATTACGGAAAATGCCCCTACACTCTTGTTAATAAAATCAGTATAACTCGAAGAATTAACGATATTATCATTGAATAAAGCATTGTTTAATTAATATTTTTTGTGAAAATTTTGATTAAATATGATGTTATTTCATTTATTTAATCTACAAAAGTAGAGAAAAGATAAACTATGCTACACTTAAGACATCGAAAAAAAGTAATAAAAAAAAAATGGAACACTACTTTTTTTATCAAATAATGAATAAGTAATTCAGACTTGATTTTTTATATAATTAAAAAAAATTCAAACTTACTACACTATATTTAGTCGGTGTAAACATTATTACGTGTATCCATATTTGCAGTAATTATTTCTCTTTTGGAAATCCAAACATATGCATTTTAACTTTGTGAATTATGAAATGAAATTTTTAAAAGCGCGAAATTATTTTTAAAATTGGTTGATTTCCTGAATTTTGATTCCATTATTAAACAAACAGTTAACATTGAAATTTTTTTTTGTATAATTTTTAAGCAAATTTCAAAGTCTGAATTACTTACGGTTGATTGGGTTAGAAGTTTAAATAATGGTAATTCATAATTCAGTTTTTTGCAGTATTTGATCGTGAATTATTATTTTCTTTAAATTTATATTGAATAAAGATCAGTTTCAAGATGAATCGAACCGTGTTCTTTTCTTTTCTTTTTTACATGCAATTTTTAAAGTTTTCTAATGCTTTGTTTTAAATATTTACAATATCGTATGTTCAACATGTTTTGATATTTTGAATAACTTTAGTAAAGGTGTTTTTTGTTTACAAGAAATAATACATTTGCACCAAGCTTTATAATAAAGTAATGGATTTATTATATTCCGTGATCATTAATTAATAAATCCTGAAAATTTCATTAAAATTGGTTGATTTCCTGAATTTTGATGGATTATTTAGTGAATGGAGAAGTCGAAATGCCTTCTTATTGTTATTACTACGGTCCTTGTTTTGACACGGAAGTCAGTGACGTCAGAGGGGGGCAGGAAGTTAGTTGCTTGGCCTGTAGTAACTCTCGGTGGCCACGGTGTGTGACACTTGATTATTCTTTGGCTGATGGAACAAATGATTTTTGAGAAGTTGCTTTCATATCTGCCATGCTACAATGAAATTCATGTCGACACAACCCCCCCCCCCCCGCGTCTTTCTCGTGACTAATTTTGTTCCCCCCCCCCCTCAACGAAAGAATGGATTTTACAAAAGATATGTCCATATTCTTATGTCCGAGGCAATGCGGAAAAATAATATATCAGCTTTGTGGGTGTGTCTTGTGTAGTTTCTGACTTTTAGCTGAACACACACACACACACACACTTTTATTATTGATCTGTTATTATTACTGACTAGCAGGGCGACCCAACGTTGCCCGGGAGTACTGATAAACAAATAATCAACAAATAACTGTCACCAAAAGCAATAAACGTTACTTTTCTACCTACCTGACTATTTCTTTTGTGTTTTAAATCCAGGTTGAAAGTGGCCTTGGACAAACCTTCACATTATATGTGGCAGCGATGAACTTCTACCTGTCTCCTTACAGGGCTTGTTGCACCTTTTTATGTGTGGGGGGGGGGCGTGAATAGTTAATTAGAACCAGAATGGTGACAGGACTCTCCACGCTTAGTTACAAAGAGCGGCTCACTTGAGCAGCGGGCTATGCGAGGAGACCTGTTTCTTGCGTACAGCATAATCAACTGGAATTTAACTCCACCTTTCGGGGAGTTTTTCACCTCGGCACCAAGTCACGGTCTCCGTGTGCAACTACAAAGGATGCACCAGCGTCGATTTCAGCTCAATAGAAGAAAGGCAGCGTTCCCTGCCCGTGTTTCTGCGCCATAGAACAACCCTACCAGAGGAGGTCATAACGATGACTACCATATCCAGGTTTAAAGCGGCCTTCGACAAACATTCAGATTATATGTGGCTGCGAATGTCTCCTTACAGGGCTTGTTGCACCTTTTTATGTTGGGGGGGGGGGGGTGAATAGTTAATTAGAACCAGAATGGTGACAGGACTCTCCACGCTTAGCTACAAAGAACGGCTCCAAAGACTATTGAGCAGCGAGGAGACCTGATTCTTGCGTACAGCATAATCAACTGGAATTTAACTCCACCTTTCGAGGAGTTTTTCACCCCCAGCACCAAGTCACGGTCTCCGTGTGCACCTGCAAAGGATGCACCACCGTCGATTTCAGCCCAATAGAAGAAAGGCAGCGTCCTCTGTCCGTGTTTCTGCTACCAGAGGAGGTCGTAACGATGACTACCATATCCATGTTCAAAGCGGCCTTCGACAAACATTCAGACTGTATGTTTATTTACATGGCTTGTTGCACTATGTAATTTTTTAATTAGTTAATTAATATTAAATTCTCTGATGAGCTTTGCTGCTCTGGTATCCCCACGACGTAAATTCACTCGACCAACCCGACAATCTGCCAAATCCCATCCATTCACTGTGGAGGTCCCCAGATGCTTTTTTTCCTCGGGCTGCTGGACTCTGAAACTCCCTCACTGCTCTGTTTTCCTGACGGTACTGACATACAGAAATTTAAAACTAATGTAAACAGACATCTCACTGCACACTACCCAACCTTGGCCTTTTGACTAAGATCAAACTGTTATTGTCTTGGCCTTTGGGGCTTGATTTACGCCGGTCTATGGGTCTGTCCTGTGCAGCTCTAGGAGGTCAACCCTCCCAGGCTTCGCCTCCCCTCTTTGGGGAGGAGTAAGTTTATTGCTTACTGCCTGAGGCGCCCCTACCGGGGAATGCCGACGGGGCTGGCCAGGCAATTTTTAAACCCCACTTTCCCGACCCGACCGTGGGTCACATCTTACTTGTGAGAGTAAGATAAAAGCTGGCCTTGTGCCTAACTCCTGGAGAGGAGTAAATCAATACCCAACTTAGGATGACCCACCCCCCACCTCCCACCACCACCACCACAACCAATCTTCTCCCTTTTTCTCAATAGCTCCTTGCGTCTACAGTGGCGGTCTGCGAAAAAAAATATTTAAAAATAAAAAATCCGGTGTAATTAAACACACCCACGTGAAATTATTTGATAACTTTGTTAATATAAAAGATGTGAAAGTGATTCATTGTGTAAATATATTTGTGTTTATTCTGTCTGTAAATGATTTTCTGTGTTTGTAACTTGGGAAATGTTTCGTCAGCCAACAGTAAATATGGATTTAGCTATATTTAAAACTAACAGAATTCTCTCTCTTATTTATATATATATATATATATATATATATATATATATACGTATGTGCGTATATATATATATATACGTGTGTGCGTATATATATATATATATACGCACACACATATGTATATATATATACGCACACACATATGTATATATATATATACGCACACACATATGTATATATATATATACGCACACACATATGTATATATATATACGCACACACATATGTATATATATATATACGCACACACATATGTATATATATATATACGCACACACATATGTATATATATATATACGCACACACATATGTATATATATATATACGCACACACATATGTATATATATATACGCACACACATATGTATATATATATACGCACACACATATGTATATATATATACGCACACACATATGTATATATATATATACGCACACACATATGTATATATATATATATACGCACACACATGTATATATATACATATACGCACACACATATGTATATATATATATATATATACGCACACACATATGTATATATATACATATACGAACACACATATGTATATATATATATATACATATACGCACACACATATGTATATATATACATATACGCACACACATATGTATATATATACATATACGCACACACATATGTATATATATATACATATACGCACACACATATGTATATATATATACATATACGCACACACATATGTATATATATATACATATACGCACACACATATGTATATATATATATACATATACGCACACACATGTATGTATATATATATATATATATATATATACGCACACACACATGTATGTATATATATATACACACACATATGAGAAAGTTCTGAAAATATATTTATGGCAATTAAGCTACACAGAGGCTTCCGCGTTTCATCCCCGTAGAGAATCGTCAGGCTAAAATTTTAGCTTTATTGCCATAAATGTATCTTCATTACTTACTACCTAACTCTACTCACGTATCGGGCATTGTCGAAGTAAATACTGAAAATTCCCCTCTAACATTTTATGTGGATACATGAAATTATATATATATATATATATATATGATCTCATTTCCTCTCACTCTCTCTCTCTCTCTCACATTAGAAAACTTATATAGATATTCAAAAGATATAGTAATCGCCCGTAGGCTCGCTTTTCATTAGCTACTATGTCGAGATGTAGGGGAGGGCGACACTCATTTCCCAGGATTGCTCCACTTACCCTTGATCCCCACCTTATTATGCTGAGTGTTGAGCTAGGAGGAAGCAAGTACCATCGAAACTTTGTGAAAATAACATCCAAGATGAGAACAGTAGTCCGATTAATCCAAATAATACCAATTATTAATCCTTATCTAAAAAAAAAAAAAAAAAAAAAAAATTAAACCAATCACTTTTTGTAGATAATGTTATTATTTATGCTTCTCTTCTATGCGTAGATGATGTGGGGTCTGGGGGGGTTCATACCTTTTTCTATGGCGTGTATCCGTTTTCAAAGGCCTGGATTTGAACTCTGCTTGCCAATTTCACAGTCTGTTTTCATAAATGTTTGGCCACTTGCACCAGGTATTTTCGACATTCCCCCCCCATCCACCCCCTCGTAGATGATGGTTTAGTCTGACTACAAGCCCCCCCCCCATTTACTTATCCAGACGCTCTGCTTTGAATATTTACTGATTGTATAACTGACATTTTTTTTTTTTTTTTTACTCCAAAAAAAAAAACAACAAAAATCACAAAGGATGAGGATTATCCGTGGTAATCCACTAATGATCCGATAATCTCGTTGGGGGGGTGGGGATTCACCCAAGTAAATTATGTCATACGACTAACACAAGACTCACACACAGCTGAAATACCCGTCTGTGGAACACAATATCACAGGGCTGCTTCCCAGCCGACTACAACATGGTCGTTTTCAAGTCAGTCCAATGTAAACAAATTCTTGTTGAGTCGTCCTTTTAAATAATCAAATTCTGCCCAGTCTCACCGTCCACCGAACAAACTCATTAACCCTTATCCTCGAGTCGCCTTTTGGCCTTCATAAGTGGTGACTCATTAGTACATAAAAATAAATACAATTAAAAAAATAATAATAAAATAAAAATAAGTAAAAAAATAATTTTAAAAAATAATAAAATTAAAAAAAAATTAAATTAAAAAAATACAATAAGTGGTGACTCATTAGTAAAAAAAAATAAATTAAATTAAAAAATACAAATTTCTTTTTTTTTTTCATTTTGAAATACATTATTATATTACCAATAACATGGCACAACAATAGCAAATGAAAATGGGCCAGTCAGAAGCAAAGTTTGATTGGTAAATCTGACAGGATAACTTTATATGTTAGATGTGTGTTTGTAAGGGTCGTTAGTGGGTTATATTTAGTTTAATTTTATTTTATGCAAAGAGGAGATGGGAGCCCTTTGTAAAAATTCAGATTTTTGTGAAATTTTAAAAATAGATATTAGACGGAATTTCGAACGGAAACCTTTATTTAATCCACGGGGGTAGATTGCTCTCGTTCCGTCAGCCATGACCGGGTAGAAGTCTTCTGTAATCCGCAATTCTTTGTATCGCCGGCGCAGTGGATATAGTACTAAGTAAAATTCAGTTCTATGTGATAGTCATCTGAAGGTTGAAGGTTCAATCCTCAGTGCGGGCGATACGAAGAATTGTGAATTACAGATTCCCGAGTTCGACAGAAATATTCCTGTGTTCAAAAAGATACACGTGAAGAAGGCCGGAGGTTACAGCGGCTGAAACGTTGTGATGATAACACTCAAGATGAGAACAGTAGTCCGAATAATTGAAATTATACAAGTTCTTTTTTTCTTTCTTTTTTTCTTCTTTTTTGTTTTTGTGCGGTTCAAAAGCTGTACCAGTACCGAAGAATATTTAGTTGGTAATTATTTTATGGTAAGAAGACAGAATATTTATTGTTTTCAAAAGAATTCAATTGCTACAATTGGGACACGTACAAATTTTCTTCAAAAAATATGTCTGTAATAAAATTTAATAAAAATAAAAAAAAAATTAAAAAAAAATTTAAAAAATCCATGACGTTAATTTTATTTAATTTTTTAATAAATAATTTAAAAAAAAATTTTTTTTTAAATTGTTTGCAAAAACAAAAAAAGATTCCAAGATTTTTTTTCTTTTTTTCTTTACTTTTTATTCCATCCTGTTAACTTTATGGAATTACTTTTTAAAAAAGTCATTGACCTAGATCTGAGATTTTTTTACCGAGATCATTGTCTTTCCGAACATCCATACTTACAAAAGCTAAACGTATAAATCAAGACTGGGTTACTTTTCCGAATAACCCAGACATTTATTATTTCAAAAGAAATATTAGTACCAGTTTATTATACAGATTGATGTAAAAAAAAAATTTCCACTAGGCACTGCTAGTGTATATATATATATATATATATATATATATATATATAATGATTATTTTTATTTACACAGACATGTACAATATCTGCGACACTGGCATGTCGATGTTATCGATCAACAGCTATTATAAACTGAGATCTCGTCAGGTAGAGTTAGAATCTGATCTTAACCTTAGGTCATATTTGGAAAGAATGGAATGGAGAAAAAAGAAAAGAAATTTAAAATGTCAAAATTTGGAAAGTCACGTGGTTGGGAGCGTTAAGAATCAAGATCTCAAAATCAAAAAAAATCTTTTATATTAATACTTAATATAAAAGATAAAATAAAATAAAGTGAAAAGAGAGATATAATAAAAAAAGGGTAGAATAAAAAGATAGATAGATAGATAGATAGAAAGATATATATATGTGTGTTATGAAAATATATTTATGGCAATTAAGCTACACAGAGGCTTCCGTGTTTCATCCCCAGAGGGAATCGTCAGGCTAAAATGTATATTTTCATAGCTTACTACCTAGCTCTACTCACGTCTTTTGGCTAAGATCAAAGTGTAGTATCTGTTCCGATGGATACTGCACCCCATAGACTGGTATTGTCTTGGCCTTCGGGGCTTGATTTACGCCGGTCTATGGGTCTGTCCTGTGCAGTTCTAGGAGGTTCACCCTCCCAGGCTTCGCCTCCCCTCTTTGGGGAGGAGTAAGTTTATTGCTTACTGCCTGAGGCGACCCTACCGGGGAATGCCGACGGGGCTGCCCAGACAATTTTTAAACCCCACTTTCCCGACCCGACCTTGGGTAACATCTTATTTGTGGGAGTAAGATAAAAACTGGCCTTGTGCCTAACTCCTGGAGAGGAGTAAATCAATACTCACGTATCGAGCACTGTTGAAGTAAATACTGAAAATTGATACATAAAAATGATATCCCCTTATAACATTTTATGTAGATACATGAAATAATAATAATTAATAATAATTAAATATATATATATATATATATATATATATATATATATATATATATATATATATATATATATATATATATGTGTGTGTGTGTGTGTCTGTGTAAGAGAGAGAGTTTGAAATACAGCGATGCTGAGAGGGGAATGGGGGGGGGGCGATTTGTAATCGGAGTTCGCGCCCGCCGACCGTCGGAAATTAACTCCCTGCACTGAAGATTGCGTAAACATGAAACATCGATGTCTGTAGGTAATAAATAATTAATTTTTTTTTATCAACATATATATATATATATTTATTTATTTATCAATAGTATATATATATATATATATATATATATATATATATATATATATATATATATATATATATTGATAAATAAATATTAATTATTTATTACCTACAGACATCGATGTAGATACATGAAATAATAATAATATATATATATATATATATATGTGTGTGTGTGTGTAAGAGAGAGAGAGAGAGTTTGAAATACAGTGATGCTGAGAGGGGAATTGGGGGGGGGGCGATGGTGGTATTATAGTCTGAATGCCAGGAATTCCTTCTGTGACAAATATCATCGAAGAACGAAGAAGCGCTCATCCTCTTACAGTTTGTGACATTATTTCTTCACTGACTAACAGGAGGCTGACATTCTCGACTCTCCTTCAGAGATTCCCCCCCCCCCCTTCGCCTCTCCCCCAACCCCATCCAGTTCAATGCTCTCCCCCCCCCCTCCTTCGACGGTTAAATCGACTGCGTCATCTTTTAGACCACGGGGTTGGAGGGGAGGGGGTATTTTTTTTATTTTTGTTTTTTCTGTGTGATTTTGTTAATCAATAGTATTTTTATAGTGACGATCTGAAAAAGAAAAGACGGTTGAACCATAACAATTGTAGATGACTAATGTGTGACTATATCTACCCCTTCCCCCCCCCATCACCACACACACACACACACATATACATACATATACACACACGCAGATATACACACACACGCAGATATACACACACATGCAGATATACAAACACATGCAGATATATATACACACCCACATGTATATACACACATATATATATATATACATATACACACATATACATATATAAATATATATATATACATATTTATATATACACATATACATATATATATATTTATATATACACACATATATATATATTTATATATACACATACATATTTATATATATATATATACACACATATACATATTTATATATATATTTATATATACACATACATATTTATATATATATACACACATATACATATTTATATATATACACACATATACATATTTATATATATACACACATATACATATTTATATATATACACACATATACATATTTATATATATATATTTATATATATATTTATATATACATATTTATATATATATATACATATTTATATATATATTTATATATATATATACATATTTATATATATATTTATATATACATATACATATTTATATATATATTTATATATACACATACATATTTATATATATACACATACATATTTATATATATATATTTATATATAAACATACATATTTATATATATATATTTATATATAAACATACATATTTATATATATATATATTTATATATACACATACATATTTATATATACATATTTTTATATATATATATATATATATATATATATACACACACACATATATAAATATATACACACACGCACATATATATATACACACACATATATATATATATACGCATATACAAATACACACATATATATACATATATATACACACATATATATACAAACACATATACAAACACACACACACACATATATACAAATACACACACACATATATACATATGTATACACACACATAAACAAATACACACACACATATATACACATACATATATAAACACACACATACTAAGTGATGTTTTTCTCGAATGATGCAAACGTCTGAAATATGTTTTCTTCATTAGTGTGTTTATACTTTTGCTGTTTTGTCCTTTAATTCGATTAAAATAATGATAATATAATAATAATGATATCCTGAGTATTCACTCGCTTCCAGTGTTTGCGCTAATATTCATATAAAAAACGTCTCAAACTGGAAAGTTAAAAGAAAATAGAGAGATAAAAAAATATGTATCAATCGGTACAGAAAGAAGAAAGCGGTGGATAGGAGGGGGGGTTAGAAAGGCTCATTATGGAAATAGAGTAAAATAATTTCTTTCAGTATACATTTCAGATGGGGGGGGGGGGGAGTCCGACTCGCTTGTTGCTTTCTCCTTTCCCTAAACATTTGAACTGGTTTTGTTCAGCAGGTCTTTTACCCAGGGGGTGGGGGTATTATTTTTTAAATTTATTTTATTTTTTTATTTATTTATTTTATTTTTTTTTATTTATTAATTTTTTAAAATCTTTTTTTAATTTTTTATTTTATTTATTTTAATTTTTTTTTATTTATTAATTTTAAAAAAATCTTTTTTTAATTTTTTATTTTATTTATTTTAATTTTTTAATTTATTTATTTATTTTTAAAAAATTTTTTTGTTTTATTTATTTATTTTTTTTTAATTTATTTATTTTATTATTTATTTATTTTTTTAGTTTTATTTATTAATTTATTTATGTAATTTTATTAATAAATACGGTTTTAAAAAGAAAAGACGGTTGGGGGGACGATAACAATTGTAGATGACTAATGTGTTACTATACCCCACCACCATCACACATACACAGTTTTTCTCAAAGTATGCTTTATTCGTTTTTTTGTTTCATTTTACTTCAGTCGAAGTTCTCGGAAATCAAGCGGGGCCTTCCTGGAGCTAACACTTGATCTATATGAGATACATAGATATTCGAATATTCTATTAAAGTTCTCATTTATTTCTCAAACATTGAGTAGAAAAGAAGTTAAGAACATTAATTTTCCTCTCCCCAATCGACCAGTTAACTATTTTATAGTATATCTTTCTTGTAGTCTCTTGATATTACCGGATTCCAGGGCAAGAATTCATCTAGTCTGGTGGAGTATCCAGCTAAGTGCTGTTACTTGAAGTAACATTACTTGTAGAAGATGAACCTTTCTTCGTATGAGCCAGTGTATAGGATCTTATTTGGGCTTTGAATACTATGTAATTTTGAATATTTGGTCAGGGTTTACTTGTAAGGTGAAGTATCCTCGTGCCAGGTTGTCCTGACAGACCCTTGTACAGAGAGACCGAAGACACTCGACGATGGTTTCTAGTAGGTAATTCAAACTCTCCCTTTAGTGTGTGTGTGTTTCTCGAGTTTCGTTGTTTTGTCCTTTAGTTCGATATTGTTGTTGTTGTTGTTGGTGTTGTTGTTGTTGTTGTTCTTCTTCTTCTTCTTCTTCTTCTTCTTCTTCTTCTTCTACACAATATGAGGAAGTGATAAAAATGGACTTGAGAGAAAGAGGGATAAATGAAGACCTGGCCAGAAACAAGCTAATTTGGAAGTCAATTTCTTAAAGCTGTCCAATACATGCCAGCATTTAAAATGGATGTTAAATCAAATATGGTGATATTATATTATGCCACTCCATAGCTGGCTATTTTTTTAATTTAAATTTTTTAGCTGGTAATAGCTCCCCTCGTACACACACACACACACACACACATGCATACGTAATCTCTCGCACTCACACACACATGCAACATTTTTCTCTTTGACTCTCTCCTACAAACTCTTTTTGAGACATGTATGTACTCTCCCTCTCTCTCTCTCTCTCCCTCCCCCTCTCTCTCCCTCCCCCTCTCTCCCTCCCCCTCTCTCTTCCTCCCCCTCCCCCCTACCCCCCTCTCCCTCCCTCTCTCTCCCCCCTCTCTCTCCCTCCCTCCCTCCCTCTTGCACACATAATTGAATTTTACTCTGATTTTTCTTCACATACACACTTAGAACTTGGCCTTTTGGCTAAGATTAAAGTGTAGTATCTGTTCCGATGGATACTGCACCCCATAGACTGGTATTGTCTTGGCCTTCGGGGCTTGATTTACGCCGGTCAATGGGTCTGTCCTGTGCAGTTCTAGGAGGTCCACCCTCCCAGGCTTCGCCTCCCCTCTTTGGGGAGGAGTAAGTTTATTGCTTACTGCCTGAGGCGCCCCTACCGAGGAGTGCCAACGGGGCTGCCCAGGCAATTTTTAATCCCCACTTTCCCGACCCGACCTTGGGTCACATCTTACTTGCGGGAGTAAGATAAAAACTGGCCTTGTGCCTAACTCCTGGAGAAGAGTAAATCAATACACACCTAGAACGCATACAGACATACGTGTGGCCTTTCTCTTTTCATACACACACGTGTGGCCTTTTTGCTTCACACTTCGGTTTTTGCTCCTCAGGCACATACGTGTGCCGTTTTTGCTCCTCAGACACATACATGTGGCGTTTTTGCTCCTCACACACAAACGTGTGGTGTTTTTGCTTCCCAGGCACATACGTGTGGCGTTTTTGCACCTCGGACACAAACGTGTGGCGTTTTTGCTTCCCAGGCACATACGTGTGGCGTTTTTGCACCTCGGACACAAACGTGTGGTGTTTTTGCTTCCCAGGCACATACGTGTGGCGTTTTTGCACCTCGGACACATACGTGTGGCGTTTTTGCGCCTCACACACAAACGTGTGGCGTTTTTGCTCCTCAGACACATACGTGTGGCGTTTTTGCTGCTCGTGCACATACGTGTGTGTCTTTTTACTTCACTGAAATACATTTTGAACTGTCTTTCTGTACCCGCGCATATTTGCGGCATTTCTCTTTTCACACACATGCACACACATCTGTGGCCTTTCTACTCGTCATGCATCCGTTTGTGTGTGTGTGTGTCCCCCCCCCCCCCCTCGCCCATACACAATGTTTCCCACTACTCTCATAGCTTCAAACGTTTTGCTACTTCTTCGGTCTCGATCAATAATGCACACCCTCTCCTCACTCCCCCCCCTCCTCACTCCACTCCCCCCCACCACCACCACACTCCAAAACCTCCGAATGGAATGTCAAAAAAACCTTTCGCCCTTGAATTTTGCAGATTTTCTAATATCGACTTCTCCCAAAATTCACGTAATTTTGCCATAGAATTCGGGTTCGAATTAAGGAGTGCTGCGTTTATAGAATGGAAATATTTGTAGTTGAAAAAATGTACCACCACCAGTTTCGTATTTTAAAATTAAGAAATTATTTTATTGAATTTCAAAATTATGACAAATAATTTCGAAATTATGATATATATATATATATATATATATATATATATATATATATAGTGAAGATAGTACCATCTGTCGTGTAAGACAGAGAAAACAATGTAGACATAGACACAACATAAAACTAAATTGATTACAAAAATGGTTAAAAAAGGGGGCAAAAATAAAAAATATAAAAATATACAAAAATATATAAAATATATGTATATATATATATAAGTATGTGTATGTATGTGTGTATGTATATATGTGTATGTATATATATATATATAGACGTTTCTGAATTTTTGAGATGGGGATTGATAATTGTTATTATTTGGATTATTCGGACTACTGTTCTCATCTTGGATGATATTCGCACAACGTTTCGTCCGATGTAACCTCCGACCTTCTTCGGGTGTATCTAGAATTTAATACAATATCGGAACCATTAATTATAAATAATAGATAAGTTCACGATTAAAACAAAAAGAAATATATATATAAATATATACTCTGCTAATACTTATATTGTCATAATTCATATATATATATATATACATATATATACATATATATATATATATATATATATATAATATGTAATGTGTAGTGATCTATAGTGATAAGTAGTAAGACTGCACATCTAAAAACAAGAATAGGTTTACGGCTCCCGAAATTCATACTAGAATTGTCCACAGATAAAAGTGCTAAGTAATAATCGATGATAGTCTTCTGGAGGTTGAAGGTTCAATCCTCAGTGCGGGCGATACTCAGAATACAATTGTGAATTACTGAAGACTTCTACCCGGTCATGGCTGACGGAACAAGAACACTCTGCCCCCGTGGATTAAATAAAGGGTTCCGTTGTTTGAAGTTTTGTACAGACTCCCAAGTTTTGACAGAAAGATTCCTGCGTTTAACAAGATACACCTGTAGAAGGTCGGAGGTTACATCGGCCGAAACATTGTAAGAATAATATTCAATATGAGAACAGTAGTCCAAATAATCAATATATATATATATATATATTAAATTCCCGAAACAGTTTTTCATGGTAAACAACTGATGATCCCTTAAAATAGTGTTAGAAATAAACTAATATAATAACTGTAAAAAATAAATTGACTTACATGAGTGATTTTCCACTGGAAGACTTGGGACTATAAGTTTTTTTTTTGTTTTTTTTTTTTATATAGTTTTAATGGTTGAGAAACTTCCGAGACTATATATATATATATATATATATATATATATATATATATATGTCTCGGAAGTTTTTCAACCATTAAAACTATATGGTAAAAAACCCCAAAGAAAAACACTTTTGTCCCAAGTCCTTCGGTGGAAAATTACTTGTAAGTTAGTTTGCTTCCAAGAATTTCTGCTAGTCTTATTTAAGGAATCATCAGTTGTTTACCATGAAAAACTGTTTGGGAAATGTAAAAACAAAACAGTATTTTATCTCATGGCTTCCCAGCAGAGTTAATCAGACCCCACTTCCCTTAAAAGACAAGAACAAAAACGTTACCTATATTAGATCTATGTTTATATATATATATGTGTGTGTGTGTGTATTTAGGCAGCATTTTCTCATTTATGCAAACATTGTCAAAAATAACAGAATTCGTCTGTTTAATTATACCTTTTTTTTATTTTTTTCAATTTTTCTGATGGTCTTTTTCGTATTAAAATTAAAAATAAAAAAATCAATGTCCCATAGGTTTTACAAACGTTTTTGATTCTTCGTCGAATTATTTGACGATGAAGAATCGAAAACGTTCGTGAAACCTATGGGACATTGATTAATTTTTTTGATTCTAATAGAAAAAACATCAGAAAAATTGAAAAAATGAAAAAAAGTATAATTAAACAGACGAATTCTGTTATTTTTAACAATGTTTGCATATATATATATATATATATATATATATATATATATATATTATTATTACGAACTTACATTTATATATATATTACTAGCTGTACAAACTGTGATGTCATTTTAAAAAGTTATAAAGAAAAAACAATAAAAAATTTTAGTTGTAAGGGAGACAGCTCTTCACATAAAAGTATGAGTTATTTCCCTTGCTTATTTTGATTTATAGGTAATTAGTTAAAACATCTTTCATAATATAGATTGTCTAGGCCGGACTAAGTACTTTTCGAAAGTGAAGTGCGTTATTATATTGCTAACATATTAAACTGGAAAAAGAACAATAAAAATATCGGAACATTTGTTTCTAATGTTATTCTTTCCTACTTTTAATTTTGAACGCTAAAAATGTCGGAACATTTGTTTCTAATGTTATTCTTACCTACTTTTAATTTTGAACGCTAAAAATGTCGGAACATTTGTTTCTAATGTTATTCTTACCTACTTTTAATTTTGAACGCTAAAAATGTTTGAGAAATAACGGAGAAATTTAATAGAATATTCGAATATCTATGTATCTCATATAGAGATCAAGTGTTAGCCCCAGGAAAGGGCCTCTTGATTTCTGAGAACTTCAACTGAAGTAAAATGAAACTGATACTAAACTAAAGAAGGACGTAATGATTGGGAGAATAGTTTCCTGGTCAGTTGGGGAGAGGAAAATTAATGTTCTTAACTTCTTTACTGACTCAACGTTTGAGAAATAAAGGAGAACTTTAATATAATATTCAAATATCTATGTATCTCATATAGAGATCAAGTGTTAGCCCCAGGAAAGGGCCTCTTGATTTCTGAGAACTTCGACTGAAGTAAAATGAAACATTGAGTTAGTAAAGAAGTTAAGAACATTAATGTTCCTCTCCCCAATTAACCAGTTAACTACGTTATATCTTTCTTGTGATCTCTTTGTCTTAACGGATTCCAGGACAACAATTCATCTAGTCTGGTGGAGTATCCAGCTAAGTTAGTGTTACTTGAGGTAACATCACTAGGAGAAGGTGCACCATTCCTCGTATGAGCAAATGTATAACCGTGTCGAGGAGATCTTATTTGGGCTTAGAATACTATGTTATTTTGAATATTTGGCCAGGGTTTACTTGTAGTGTGAAGTATCTATATGTCAGGTTGTCCTGACAAACCCTTGTACGGGGAGACCGAGGTCACCAGAGGATGGTGTCTAGTAGGTAATTCAAACTCCCCAGTAGGTAATTCAAACTCCCCAGTAGGTAATTCCAACTTTGTGAATATGTGTTTACCAGCATAGTTTTGTAAATAAAGTTATGTATATATATTTGTGTATATCTGTGCGCACGGTGGGTCATTAACCACTTAGCCATCGTGAGCGAATGGCTACCGAAATGCAACCATTTAAAGACCACAAAAACCTGAAGATTCAATTTAAACGTTGCAAAACTTAGCACATTTTCAATTAATTTCTCCGTTTCTAAACGGCGTATTCAACTATTATTGTCGACACAGTAAGACGACAAAACTCTACCCGATAGGCCACATGGTTGTTTGTCGATAACATATGTCGCCGTCTTCCCGATTTAAGAGACATCATATACGATTTGAATTAATTCGCGGTTGATACGGATCTACTTACTCGGACTTTAGCTATCCGAGAATTCGTTTGGATAGAAACCAAGGCACTGATTCCTAAATAGGTAGGTGAAAGAAATCCCAATGAATTTATTCGGAGTTGTAACTTCTTACAGGCACCAGCCAGATTATAAAAAAAGGGGGATGGGGGGGGGGGGGGCAAAATTGGATGTGAGCTTTCAATAAAAGATTTCGGATTCGACGTTTGACAACTTTAATGGAGTAAGTGAACTATATTAGAAAATATATAGAATAACATTTTGACCCTAACCTTAATCTTAACCCTAAACCTTACCTTAACCCTAACCTGAGATTAACGATGAATAAATGCAAATATGTATTTTTGTTGTGGAAATTAATGATAATCAAAGATAATTAAGATGTCTAGTAAAAGGTGTGATCCACATATTCGTATTTTTATGTATTTGCACTTTCTTTTTTTAATTCCGACCCGGGCAAAGTATTTTAGGGAAGGAATTAAATCGAATTACGTTTTATTCTTAAGAACACGCTGCAACGATTCACAAGTAAAACTGACATACCAGAATCAAATATTGATTTTGTAGAAAGAAAGCTATCGATGACAAAGAAACGATAAAGGGGATGGCTTTACTTTATATATTAGATCAAGAAAGACTTATCATAAACTCATTATGTGGGCACTTTTTTAGTCAAGACA
The DNA here is from genome assembly GCA_963556195.1 of Sepiola atlantica. Classification (NCBI taxonomy): domain Eukaryota; kingdom Metazoa; phylum Mollusca; class Cephalopoda; order Sepiida; family Sepiolidae; genus Sepiola; species Sepiola atlantica. The sequence continues at coordinate 46,315,419 of OY744553.1, read as the reverse complement.
GAAAAAGGCTCAACAACAAAGACTCGTCACTATTACAGGCTTAGATCTGATGACCTCAGAGGAAGTTTAAATCTGGACGGTATAGGGAGATGTTTGCAGAACAGGAGACTTTGATGGTATGGTCACATTGAAAGAATAAATGAGATTTAGTAGATGTAGAACAGTTGAGATAGCAGGGTCAGTTGACAGGGGAAGGCCAAGGAAAACATGGGTGAAAGTGATAAGGATGATTTGAGAGAAAGAGGGATAAATAAAAACCTGGTCAGGGATAAATTATTTTAGGAATCAATTTTTTAAAAGCCGTCCAACATATGCCAACGTGTAAAATGATGAAACCAGTTTTATTCTTGGGTAGGGTTAGGGTGGTGAGGCTGCCACTCCTATACATTATTTTGAAAGACTATCCTATGAAATACACCGCAATTGCTTGGGGGCACTTGTTTACCCACCTTCCATTGTGTTGAGGACACCAGAAAGAAAAATGGGCATTGAGTACTTTGTGCATTGTACTTAGTGAACTTAATGGGGCGTCCTCTGGTTGGGCCCTCCCTTGTTGGGGGCCCTGGGTAAGAGACGACTGTGTAGTCGGTGTTTAAAATATTTTCATGTGTTTTTTTTTTTTTTTTTATTTTTATTTTTTTAGTATAATGACAAAACCGGTATTATCCCCCCCCCCTCCCTCGACCGAGCTGCCTTTCCCAGAGGGGGTGGTTTCACTAGTGGCAGTGCTCTGGAGGTTTACATGTTTTTTTTGTTTTTTTTAAATTTTTTTTTTTTTTCATACCGTTCTTAAAGTATTATCGAAAACAATTATCTAGAGTCGCTTTTAACAGTAAAAACATATTTAAAAAAAAAACAAAAAAAAACTTACTTGACATGTGTGCTAATTTGAACCCCAAATTTAAATTCCGGCAAACATCCACGTATTTGAAAATCGTTTCGGCTGATGTATCCTCCGACCTTCTTCAGGTGCGTCTTGTGGAACTCTGCAATCTTTTTGTCGAACTCGGGAATCTGTACGGAACTTCAAACGGAACCCTCTATTTAATCAGGAGAGTAGAAAGTGACTAACTTGGATTTACTTTCGGCAGCCTCGTAACTCTCGCTTCCCTTTTTTTGTCCTTTAGTCCTCACATTCCATGAGCGATGTTTCTGACAAAGGGGGAAGAATTGCTGTTTTCTGGGTCGGAATCCATCTAACACTTATCGTTGGCTAGTTTTTGACCTGAAAGTAGTATTTTTTTTTTTAGCTTCTTACATCAAGTGGCTTCATGTCTTGTCTGGAGCGATTTTCATATATATATATATATATTATATAAATTGATTGGGGTAGCTTGTTCTCGTTCCGTCAGCCATGACCGGGTAGAAGTCTTAGGTAATTCGTAATTGAATTCTTGGTATTATTGTTACCGTTAAATGTTGGTATATATATATATATATATATAAAGTATAAAGGTATACTCAATAAAGATATACTCAATAAAGATATACTCAATGAAGATATACTCAATAAAGAATAAAAGGGAAATACCAGTAGAGTGCTCAATTAAATTAAATTAAGAGCGTAATATTTTTATTTTTAAATACAGATTTTAATCAGACATGGACCAGTGGTTTCTGACAAGAAACGGGTTGAATTCCCGATTCCGTCGTCTTCAGCATAGTCTGAAATAGTAAATGATGGAATTTCTTCAAAAAAACATCTAACTGTTATGAAACGCTATGTACACAGAATTTTGAAATGGAGAGGTGACGAGAAACGCTTAGGACAGAAAAAGCCGTTAAAAGATTCTATATTTAGAAGTAAAGCAAGAAAGAAAGAAAGAAAGGAGTGGAAAAATAAAAAAATTAAATTTATAATAATAAAATATTACTTTTATATTTATATATATTATTTTCATATATATATATGTAGAAAATAATTAATTAATTAATTTATGTAGAAGAAATTCCATCATTTACTATTTCAGACTATGCTGAAGACGACGGAATCGGGAATTCAACCCGTTTCTTGTCAGAAACCACTGGTCCATGTCTGATTAAAATCTGTATTTAAAAATAAATATATATATATATATATATATATATATATCTTTTCAGAATGTTAACTATACAAATGAATCCCCCCTTTTTTACGCATTGCGGCTATTTTCCATTTGATAATGTGTTGTTCTCTTGCCGAATATTTACGTGGGTCCCCCTCATAGGGCCAGAACCCCCCTTAAAGCTTCAAATCCGTATATCCGATTTGAATGAAATTAAAACCAGTGTAAAACACTAATTCAGAGTTTTCAAACAGTCCAGCTTCTTCCGGCCATATTAGGGGACGAAACGAGATGAGGGGTCAGTAAAACAAAGGTATTAATATGGTGTTATGAGCAGAGTGGAAAAGTACATAGTAGTGATCCTTATTCAATCCCGAGCAACGTCAGGTCACCCTGCTAGTTTTTTATAATTGTAATGTTTAGCCTCTGTGTAGCTTAATTGCCATAAACATATTTTCATAGCTTACTACCTAGCTCTACTTACGTATCGAGCACTGTTGAAGTAAATACTGAAAATCGATACATAAAAAATTATATCTCCTTATAAAATTTTATGTGGATACATGAAATACTAATATATATATGATAAACAAAGGAAGAAAGTGTTTCGACATAATGAAAAAGGAAAACCCAAAAAATATTATTTATGTATTCATCAACGTTTCGTCTTTATTATAAGACTTCATCGGAATGATTGTCTAAAGAAAACAACACACAACTACAAAATGTTTGGAATGGATGGTGGTGGCGGCAGCTGGCTCAGAACCTTCGGCCACTTAAACAAAAAAATCAAAATATGACATACAAATAGATCGTTGCAGTGGCAAGCGGCGGTTGGAGTATAAAATCATTAGGAAGTGGGAGAAGGTATTACAACAAATGCGGAGGGAGTGGGAGGCGAACGTTGGTAGCGGCTCGAATTAATTCAAATTATGGAAGAGGGGGAGGGAATACGAGATATGCCTGGTGAATCTTTTTTTAATTTAGCCTTGAGATGAGAGAAACGGGAGGCCAAGATGTTAAGGTCGTGTGATAGGACGGTGTGGGAAGTGATAGAGTGGAACAATTAATAGACCCAAAATACAACCAAATAAACTCATATTGACTTTTATATATCGTTTTTTATTATTAAGGTTTTTCATAAACAAAGTTTTTTTTTTTTTTTTTTTTAAATTGACGTAAATGAGTGACGTTTTGTTGGTAGGAAAAGAGAAAGTAAAGAGGAGGAAATTCACAGAAGATGGGGAAGTTCTTGCTTAGGATCAAAGTGTAGTATCGTTTCTGATAGCATACTTCATATTTGCTGTCCTCGGTTAGTGGAAGAAGAAATCCTTTTAGATTGAGGCAATTTTTTGTCCCGATCCAGAATACACCTTTAGGGGGAGCTGGATTTTTTGGGGGGATTTAATTTTACCCGTCCTGGGACGGGTGTTCTTCTAGTATCACACACGCACACACACACGCACACACACATACACCCACACCCACACACACATACACACGCGCATACACATACACACACACATACACACACACACCCACACACACATACACACACATACACCCACACACACATACACCCACACACCCACCCACACACATACACACACACATACACCCACACACATACACACACCCACATACACACACATACATACACACACACACACACACACATACACACCTTCAGGCAAACACACGTTTTTTTTGGGGGGGGGGGGGGGGAGGCTTATAATAAAAATGTTGTATCAGTTCTGTCCTCGGTCGGAGAAGGAGAGATCCTTATTGACTGAAGCAATTTTAATTTTTGTCCCAATCCAGAGCGTCCCTTTTTGGGGAGCTGGATTTTCCTCACATTAAAAAAACGCCTGTATGTCTAATTCTGCCTTTGTGGGGAGGCGAGTAAATAGGGACACACGACTGCTGAGAGGAGGGGGGGGGGGTTACCTAGTCAGGAATAAGATAAGTTTTTTTTTTTTTTTTGCAATTATTTATTTTAATGTGGAGAAAATTCAGCTCCCCAAGGAGAACTCTGGATTGGAACAAAAATTTTAATTGCCTTAGTCTAGAAGGATTTCTCCTTCACCGACCGAGGACAAAAAAAGATGAAGTGTAGTATCAGAACAGATACTACACTTTGAATTATTTATTTTCAGAAAATATATTTTTAAATTACATTTAAAAAAAAAAAAAAAAAAAAAAAAAAAAAAAATTAGGCACAAGGGCATCAAAAGTGTGGGTAATTGGTGTCGTTGATCGTCCTTGGTCTAAAGTGATAAAAATGCCTATCCTACTCTTAACTAGAATCATCTCGGTCACCACAATACCACATTTGCTCTAGGGACCGTCCTACTTCAGATATCCCGTAATTGGTTTGAATTTTTTTGTTTTTCATAAATATATCTAAGTACAAAAATTCATTGGAGTATAATGGGGGAGTGGTAGAAAGAAAAGCAAAAAAAAAAAAAAAAAACGGTTACCAAGACCTTCCCAACCTTTTCTAAATAATAGACCGTACACTGTTTTCCGGTTTGTTCAAAACCGAAAACAAGCAGATCTAAAAGGTCAAGGAGTTGACCAGAGTCATAGCATAGATAGTGAAACCTCCCAACAGAATAAATAAACACTCCTTGATTCAATTAGAAAACCTGAGTTCAACGAAATATAAACACTTGAGAAGGGGGATTTCCTCCGGAAATATCGTGATAAAAGGCGGTGAACAAAGTGAAAAAATGAAAGCAAATAAGATTTAAAAATAAGTTACGCGACGTTGAGACTAGGCAGTACTTCACCCTTACGGTTGTTCTATTTTTCATACCGCATCGAGGATACGTCCTCGACAATCGGCCCGACAGATTTGAGTCCATTTGAGCTAGGTGGCCTTTTTTCTGTCGGCCTGAGGTATGGTTCTGTTCAGCTCTAGGAGGTCCACCCCTCCCAGGCTTTACCTTCTTTGGTACTGATATCGATCCGTAACCAGTTTTCGTGAGGTTTGACTCGGAAGCGTTCGGCTGTCCTACACGAACGCCCGAGAGTTGACGAGCCGATTTGTACCGGACGACAATCTTGATACGGTGCTGCGTCCTATGATAATAATGTTTTGCTTGTTTTGTTGTTGTTAGGATTAGGGTTTAGGGTTAGGGTTAAAAATATTTATTTGATAACAGTAATTTCGCTTTGTTTTGCTTGTTTTATTTGGTTAAAAAATTTCTTGCAACTATAACTAAAAATTACAGGACGCAGCAACGTATCAAAATAACAAAAAATATTTATTTGATAAAAGTAACATCGCTACGTTTTGCTTGTTGTGTTTTTTTTTTGTTTGTTTCTTTTAGAAAATTTCTTGAAACTATAACTTACAATCACAGGACGCAGCACCGTATCAAAATTGTCGTCTGGTACCATTCGGCTCGTCAACACTCGGGCGTGTGCGTGTGACAGCCGAACGTGAATCGATGTGGCTAGTGTAAAATGCAATAAATTTGGGCAATTTGGGGCATTTTTGACCCCCTGGAGGCGCGAACCAGAATTTTTCTGAGGTCAAGGATGCTCATTTTATATCCAGAACAATTGCCTCTACATTTTGGCCAAGTTTCAGAAAAATTGAATGGATGGATCAAACGTTATGGGAGAAAAGGGTCATTTTTTTGCCATTTTAGGGGCTTTTGACCCCCTGGGGGCGCGAACCAAATTTTTTCCAAGGTCAGCGATACTTATTTTCTATTAGGAACAATTGCCTCCACATTTTGGCCAAGTTTCAGAGAAATTGAATGGATGGATGAAAAGTTATGGGGCAAAAAATGTCATTTTTTGCCATTTCGAGACCTTTTGACCCCCTGGGGGGCTAACCAGATTTTTTTTTTCAAAAATCGGAGAATGTCACTTTCTAACCTGACCAAAGTTACAAACTTCATGCAAAATTTCAGAGAAATTCAATGGATGGTTGCAGAGAAAAATCCGGACGGACAGACGGACGGAAATGCCTCAAAACATAGTCTCCCGATTTTATAAATCGGGGGACCAATAATGTCTAGGCGATGAAAATGGTGTTATAATTGTTTATTTAACGGTTATTTAATGGTTATTTATTTAATGGTTTTATGTTGTTTATTTATTTAATGGTTATTTATTTAATGGTTTTATGTTGTTTATTTAACTAATATTAAACGATGAACGTTTTGGAGTTGTAAAAAGAAAAACGAAGACGTTTTAATACATTTTTCGTCTAAAACAGGCAATGTCGGGCATCAAGCATACAAAAACGTGGATTGTGAAGAAGCATGGAGTACTGAAACGAACTCTTGTAGGGAATTATAGAAAAATATTAATTTAAAAAGTTTCTTAATTTCACAACTTGTGTCATCTCAATAAAAATACAAAAATTAAAATCTCTTTTTTTATCGTAAAATGAATTATAAAAATAAGTGCTGGTTTCGTTTCGTACTTCCATTCCCGTTTTTCGTTAGGCTCGACTTCCGGTGTTTTCGCGTCGATTTTCTATCATTTTCTATGCTATTTTGTAGCATATTTGTAGCAGTCATAAATGAGGTTTATTTTGTAATGCGTATCAGTGTCCTGTGAGGTGGTTCGGCCAAATGTTGGCGAATCAGCTCACACGGCGCATTGATATCATTAGTTCCCAAACTCACTACTAAAACCCCTGAGAGATTGCAGGACGATCGGCAGCCTGTTCGTTGTCACCAGCCAAGACGGATCGCCTCATCTTATCTACCCTTTTCATCGACATTTTGGCTAAGATCATAGTGTAGTATCTGTTCCGATGGATACTGCACCCCATAGACTGGTATTGTCTTGGCCTTCGGGGCTTGATTTACGCCGGTCTATTGGTCTGTCCTGTGCAGTTCTAGGAGGTCTACCCTCCCAGGCTTCGCCTCCCCTCTTTGAGGAGGAGTAAGTTTATTGCTTACTACCTGAGGCGCCCCTACCGGGGAATGCCGACGGGGCTGCCCAGGCAATTTTTAAACCCCACTTTCCCGATCCGACCTTGGGTCACATCTTACTTGTGGGATAAGATAAAAACTGGCCTTGTGCCTAACTCCTGGAGAGGAGTAAATCAATACCCTTTTCACCGACATGCCACGATGCTATCTTCACCGAAGATATATTCATCTACTAAGCGGCGGCAGACTTCTTACTTCTCTCCATTTTAATAAACCATTTCGTTGCTGCTGTTATTAAAGAAGTTTTGTTTTTCTTACACATTTCAGACACGTTTTTCTTCCGGTTATGTCGGTAATGATAAGTAGATTTTTACTCGAAATGTTCCTCATTTAATATTAATTAAAAAAAAAAAATTAAAAAAAATTTCTATCGCCTATACATAATTTTTATATGAAAACTCCAAACTCGACCATTACCCTTATACGCAGTACTCTTAACAACAGGACATATTTCTGCATTGTTGATAGCCTTCATTGTCTATATAGAAAGAGATAAACGCTCCCTGATTCAATTAAGATTCATGAAAAGATGAGAACGCCGAGGGGGGGGGGCGTAGTTTAATCTTCAATCAATGATATCTTAGAATAGGATTGGTCTCGTCGCCACATGAAAAAGATGGACTCAAATAGATGGGATTCTTATTTCTTTTCTTTTCGCTTTTCAGTTTGTCATCTAGGAAGGGTATAAAATATAAACAGATAGTTCTAATTTTTAATGAATATATTAAATCTTTTAATGCGTATTGCTTGTACAATACATTTTATATTTTTCTTATTGACTAACAACATGGTTAGCCCGGCATTGTCGGGGAGGGGGGGGGGGGGCGGTATGAGAAACAAAATAGAAAATTTAAAAAGTGTATAACATCTTACGTTTAAAACTACTTTATGTCAAATCTCTCTCCCTCCTTTCTCCTCCCCGTCCCCTCTCTCTCTCTCTCTCCCTTTCTCTCCTCTCTCTCTCCCCCTTCTCCCTCTTCCTTTCTCCCTCTCTCTCTCCCTCCCTCCCCCTTCCCCTCTCTCCCCCTCCCTCTCTCTCCCCTTCTCTCCCCTCTTCCTTCCTCCCCTCTCTCCCCTCTTCCTTCCTCCCTCTCTCCCCTCTCTCTCCCTCCCCCTCTCCCTCCCTCCCCTCCCTCTCTCCCCTCCCCTCCCTCTCTCCCCTCCCTCTCCCCCTCCCTCTCCCCCTCTCTCTCCCCCTCCATCTCTCTCTCTCCCCCTCCATCTCTCTCTCCCCTCCATCTCTTCTCCCCCTCCCTCTCTCTCTCCGCCTCCCTCTCTCTCTCCGGCCTCCCTCTCTCTCTCCCCTCCTCTCTCTCTCCCCTCCCTCTCTCTCTCCGCCTCCCTCTCTCTCTCCCCCCTCCCGCCTCCCTCTCTCTCTCCCTCCCTCTCTCTCTCTCCCCCTCCTCTCTTCTCTCCCCTCCCTCTCCCCCTCCCTCTCTCTCTCCCCTCCCTCTCTCTCCCCCTCCCTCTCTCTCCCCTCCCTCTCTCTCTCTCCCCTCCCTCTCTCTCTCTCCCCTCCCTCTCTCTCTCTCCCCTCCCTCTCTCTCCCCCTCCCTCTCTCTCCCCCCTCCCTCTCTCTCTCCCCTCTCTACCCCTCTCTACCTCTCTCCCCTCCCTCCCTCTCTCTCTCTCTCTCTTTCAACTAGTAAAAATTGTTGAATTAATACATAACAACATAAAAAAAAAATCGTTCTAACCTAGGATGACCCCCCCCCCCCAAAAAAAAAAACTGACACCCTAATTGTTAGTAGCCCCTTACGTCTTCAGTGGCGGCCTCCCTTGTTTAGGGTGAACTGTTAAAAAAAGGTGCCCCCCCCCCCCCAGTTGATTCTGTTCCTGTTGACCCCGAAAGAATGAATGTTAAAAATAAATAAATAAATAAATAAAATTGTTTTTATCCACAACACAAAATGGCGGACAATAAATCCTCTGCAGTTTTCAGATTTTTTTTTCCGACCTCACAAATGAGTAAGTAATCTCAAATAAATTGTTTTGGACTAATTTAAAATTTACCTTAAATTATTTTAAAGGAAATACAGTTGGGAAATTAGTCCAAAACAATTTATTTGGATTTACTTACTCATTTGTGAGGTCGGAAAAAAAAATCAGAAAACTGCAGACGATTTATTGTCCGCCATTTTGGTTGGGGGGAAAAAACGATTTTACCATTAAAGAAAAAATCTGGGGTATCTTTTAGAATGATCAGTACGCTGAAAACGTTCAAAAAAACAAATATACAACAAATAAAAGTAACTGTCGTCGATAAAAGTTAATTTAAAACTGACCTGTGATATTTGTTTGTATTTTTAAACCGTTCCAACTACTATTTATTAGAAATCAATAGTTTTGTCACACGAACATTGCAAAAACAAAATGGCGCTTGCTCGTAAGGAAGTAAGCACAAGACGCCATTTTGTCTAAAAAAATACGAGTAAAAAATGAACAAGAATTTTTTTTTTTACATCTAATAAAAACCCATTTATAGTACGTAAAAATACAAACAAATATCATAGGTAAGTAGACAAATATCTCTTCTCGACGTAGGTTAAACTCACTTGTCGCATATTTATTTTTATAACCCCGTTCTCGTTCGTTTTTTGGATCCCGTCCGCGACTGTACTGATCATTCTTAAAGATACCCCAAATCTGGCTATATTTTGTCCAAGGAAACGAGGAGAAAAAAAAGACCATATCAGTTATGTGGATGTGTCTTGTGTAGTTTTTTTTTTTAATTTTAAGCTGGACACACAGACTGACAACTTTCCTTCATATAATAGATAAAGCAAAGTTAGTTTCACCCTATTTCTTTAATTAATAACTTTATTAACAGAAGGTAGATAAAAATAAAAAAAGAAGCTGTTTTGTCAGTGCGATACGGCAGATATTGGTCCCTGTCGTTAAAAACCTCTAATAACATTTTAAAATGCTTAACGTAATACAAATTTTTTTTTTCCTGTGACGCTAATTCTGGTGTTGCGGAATTTAAACTCTTAACGTAGTTCCTGGAACAGCGTGAAAACGTTCTTTTGGCGTCTGACTTCACGTGCGCGCTTCTCTGCTATCTTTGAAATTCTCTTCTTTATCTAGTTTTTTTTTTTTTTTTTTTTTTTTTTTTCATTTTTTGTTTGGCACCGGAAGATGATTCGACGAAGAATCGAAAACGTTCGTGATACATATGGAACATACATTTTTTTGTTGCTGTTGATTTTAACACAAAAAAAGATCATTAGAAATATTTTAAAAAAATAAAAAAAGGTATAATTAAGCAGAGAATTCTGTTATTTTTAACAATTTTTGCTTAAATGAAAAGAAATGCTGCCAAAATACGCGCGCACGCACACACACACACACACACACACATATATATATCTAAATCTCTCTCTCTCTATATATATATATATATATATATAGATTTAGATTTTTCACTTATAAAATAGATCATTCAGTGAAGACCGGGGTTGTTCCAATAAAAAACAAGCTCGATGATACTCGATTACAGAGTACAGAGCATTTATATGTGATTTTATGAAGGCTTACCAAAGCATTCCTTTCAAGACACCAATGATCACCATTAAAGATATTTTTTCTTACAAATACTATTTATTCAAATTAAATGTTTTTTCCTACACGTGTTTCACTACCAAGCAGTTACTTGCTTGGCAGATCATCAGGGAAATTAAATGTCTGGAATACTGGTTTCAACTGCCGACAAAACACAATGTGGCGTTGTAATAGTTGAGGTCACTTAAGAAGAGAAGAGGAAAAAAATAAAAATAAAAATAAAAGTCAAACTTAAAAAGCAAGGAAGAACAACGATAAAAAAAGAAAGTCCTAGAAAAGTCTTAGAAAAGTAGCTTGTGCATTATTTCTTCCACCAAGCCAACAAGCAAATAATCGGTCCCAAATACATTCAATAAAACCACAAAACCGGAACAATTTGCGATAATACACTTTCACGTCGGCCGGTACAATGATGAATAAATCCCCCCCCCCCCCTCAAGAAAACAAAAGAACTAAATCATAAGAAAATATATATATATATATACACATAATTCTTTTTACTATTTTATGCATATAAACATATAAGGTGAATAAGAAAATTTCAAAATAACAACCGAGAATATATATATATATATGATTATTTTTTATTTACACAGACGTGTACAAAATCTGCGACACTGGCATGTCGATGTTATCGATCAACAGCTATTATAAACTGAGATCTCATCAGACAGAGTTAGAATCCGATCTTAACCTTAGATCATATTTGGAAAGAATCTGCCTGATAAGATCTCAGTTTATAATAGCTGTTGATCGATAACATCGACATGCCAGTGTCGCAGATTTTGTACATGTCTGTGTAAATAAAAATAATCATATATAAAAGCTCTACTTGATATTGAGCACTTTTTAATAAACCCGGTTGAAATTCTTTGGATTACTACCCTGTGGATGTTTTACCTGGATTATTATATATATATATATATATATATATATATATATATATACATACACACGCGATGTGTGTTCAAAACGTTTCCCACCTTGAGGCTTATGATAAAACAATTTTGTTTATTCGTCTGCAGGATATTCCCCGTTGGGAGTTCACACACTTTTCCCAGCGGTTATGCAACTGCTGGAAACACCCCTGGAGCGCCTTCTGCTGCGGAAAACTGTGTGTCTCCGTCGTCGCTTTTCTCATAATGTCTTCTAGCGACACAAATCGCTTCTCTATCAGTTTGTCGAAGAACCAAAAAATCATACGATGCCAAATTGGGAAAGTAGAGAATTGGAGGAGGGGGGGGGGGCTGGAGGGTATCCTGTTAAACAGATGGCATATATTGCTGCTACTGTACGTGAAAAAAAAAAAAAAATTTTTTTTAAACGACGACGACAACGAACACTTGTATATAAAAATACAAGCTTTCCCTATGTTTTTTATTTATTTTATACTAGCTGTCCCTATGTTTTTTATTTATTTTATGCTAGCTGTCCCTATGTTTTTTTATTTATTTTATACTAGCTGTCCCTATGTTTTTTATTTTATACTAGCTGTCCCTGTTTTTTATTTATTTTATACTAGCTGTCCCTATGTTTTTTATTTATTTTATATTAGCTGTCCCTATGTTTTTTATTTATTTTATATTAGCTGTCCCTATGTTTTTTATTTATTTTATACTAGCTGTTCCTATGTTTTTTATTTATTTTATACTAGCTGTTCCTATGTTTTTTATTTATTTTATATTAGCTGTCCCTATGTTTTTTATTTATTTTATACTAGCTGTCCCTATGTTTTTTATTTATTTTATACTAGCTGTTCCTATGTTTTTTATTTATTTTATACTAGCTGTCCCTATGTTTTTTATTTATTTTATACTAGCTGTTCCTATGTTTTTTATTTATTTTATATTAGCTGTCCCTATGTTTTTTATTTATTTTATACTAGCTGTTCCTATGTTTTTTATTTATTTTATACTAGCTGTTCCTATGTTTTTTATTTATTTTATACTAGCTGTTCCTATGTTTTTTATTTATTTTATACTAGCTGTTCCTATGTTTTTTATTTATTTTATATTAGCTGTCCCTATGTTTTTTATTTATTTTATACTAGCTGTCCCTATGTTTTTTATTTATTTTATACTAGCTGTTCCTATGTTTTTTATTTATTTTATACTAGCTGTCCCTATGTTTTTTATTTATTTTATACTAGCTGTTCCTATGTTTTTTATTTATTTTATACTAGCTGTCCCTATCCGGCGCTGCTCGGGATGCAATGAAGTCGTTTCAGTTTATATTTTTATCTGTTTGCACATTTTAAAACTTATACAGAACAAGACATACATTTTTGGTTGTATGGGAGACAACTCTCTCCATGTATTATTTGGATTACTGTTCCCATCTTGGATGTCATTCTCACCGCGTGGCGCAACGGATAAAAGTGCTAAGCAATAATCAATTCTAAGTGACAGTCTTCTGGGGGTTGAAGGTTCAATCCTCAGTGCGGGCAATACTATGAATACAATTACGAATTACTTAAGACTTCTACCCGGTCATGGTTGACGGAACGAGAGCAAACTACCCCCATAGATTAAATAAAATGATTTCGTTCGAAATTTCATACAGATTCCCAAGTCTGACAAGACACTTCTTCTTTTTCTTCTTCTTCTTTTTCTTCTTCTTTTTCTTCTTCTTTTTTTTCTTCTTCTTCTTCTTCTTCTTCTTTCGTGTGAATCAGATGATTCTGGTGTTGGCATTAGTTTCCCCCCAATGTTTTTCTAGTTAGAAATCTTTCTGGAAAGACATCGGGTACTTACGGGAAGGACCATGAGAAGGTTGCTAACATCCCTTAGTGAAAGTGGTACTGTGGAACCGACTGGATTCGAACTTGGAACATCCAGGTCTTCAGTCCGTGTCGATATCCACTTAACCACCGTCACCTCCCAAGACACACCTGAAGAAGGTTGGAGGTTACATCGGCCGAAACGTTGTAAGAATAATATCCAAGGTGAGAACAGTACACATTATAAATCTTCATCTCAATAATTCCGAAGCTAATCTCTCTTTATATGATTCAATTAAAATATGAGTTATTCCCCTTGCTGATTTCGATTTTTCAATCATAATTGAAAAATGTTTTTATATTAACCCTGAAATGCTTTTTGTTTCAAAAATGACACATTCGAACAAAATGCCTATTTAATATAATATTCAACGAAAATGTGTCAAAACTGCAACTTGTTTCACATCTGCAACGAACTTGTTGGCAAGTGTGAGTAGGTATTAGTATGATGTTGCATCAGCACACCCGCTTAATAGGTAATCAGTATCGGTTTTCAATTAATTTAACTCACAAAAGTCCTATTTTAAAAATAATAATAGTTTGGTAAAAGTATGTAACCATCTCTTGTTATGGGTTCAAATAGTAGGGTAGACTGGGCTCAAACCTGTGTAGGGCAACTAGCCTAGAAGGAAAACGCATAAATAACACCTGTGATTCTCTGCTTATCCGGACATTCATTCTGATTATATTGCCAGTGTTATTAGTGATTGATCAACCCTTGCTTCGCACCCTGACAGAGGTTGTCCATTGTCTCTAAAGATAGGAGATTAGTCAGTATTGTATCTATTCATACTTTGACTCAAATACTTCTGATTTAAGCTATGCCCAATCAAAAGTGCAGGAAGTGATTGTTCCACCCTTGCTTCGCACGCTTTCAGCGGTTGTCCATTGTCTCTAAATATAGGAGACTAGTCAATATTAAGATACTTGTATTTATTCATACTTTGACTTGAATACTTTTGGTGTAAACTGTGCCCAATCAAAAGTGCAGGAAGTTATTGCTTCACCCTTGCTTCGCATGCTTTCAGCGGTTGTCCATTGTCTCTCAATATAAGAGACCCGTCAATTAACTCAACTATTTCTCCTCCCGCCCACGTTCTAATACTCGTGTTTTAAGTCTGGTGCTTCTCCCCAGGCGGGGAGATAATTTTAGGCTCCCGTGTGTGTGTGGGGGGGGGGGGAGAAACTGGGACCCACAGATTAGCAGTTTCAGACTGTGGGATTATTGATCTTTCTGCAAACTATAATTATGCAATGCACCTCTCTAGTGCAATGAGGTCGTCGGTTATACCGAAAAAAAAAAAAGATGTGTGTGGGGGGGGGGGTGAAAGGAATGATTGAAAACCGATTTCTTCGACGATCTTTGAAGGTTGGGTGAATGACTTTCGAATAAATTGTGAAACGGTTGCATTTCGTTGCGGCGGGGGGGGGGGGGGGATTTTTTTTTTTTTTTTTTTTTTTTTTAAATAGAAAAAAAAATCTGATCGAATTTTATTTCTGAGCAACGACAGGGAGTTTGATCTGATTTTTTTTTTTTTTTTTTTTAAATTTTTTTATGGAAATCGCTCCAGACAAGACATAAAGCCACTTGATGTAAGGAGCTAAAAAAAAAAAAAAAAATACTACTACTGCAAGGTCAAAAAAACTAGCCAACGATGAGTGTTAGTAGATTCCGACCCAGAAAACAGCAGTTCTTTCCCCTTTGTCAGAAACCTCGCTCATGAAATGTGAGGACTAAAAGATAAAATAAGGGAAGCGAGAGTTACGAGGCTGTCGGAAGTCTGGGGTGAGTTTGGAACATCCTGAATCCCAACGCTTGCAAAAAAAAATGCCGACTATCAAATCAGGTTCCCCCCCCCCCCCGCCTCACGGGTGGAGAGTTTCTATTTAGTTGCCTCCCCACGTGGGCAGAGTTAGACACAAGGTCGATTTTTAATGTAGTGAAAATTCAGCTCCCCCCAAAACGGCACTCTATATTGGGACGAAAATCAAAATTGTTTAAGTCTTGAAGGATTTCTCCTTCCATGACGTAAAACATGAAGTGTATTATGAGAACAGATACTACACTTTGAACCATTAATTTGCACACAAAAATTTTTAAAAAATACATTTGGAACAAATTAGGCACAAGGCCATCAAAAGTGGGAAAATGGGTGCCGTTGGTCATCCTTGGTCAAAAATGATTTTTTTTTAAGTCTATCCTACTCATAACTAGAATGTTCTGGGAGGTCCACCCTCCCAGGCTTCGCCTCCCCTCTTTGGGGAGGAGTAAGTTTATTGCTTACTGCCTGAGGCGCCCCTACCGGGGAATGCCGACGGGGCTGCCCAGGCAATTTTTAAATCCCACTTTCCCGACCCGACCTTGGGTCACATCTTACTTGTGGGAGTAAGATAAAAACTGGCCTTGTGCCTAACTCCTGGAGAGGAGTAAATCAATACTCATAACTAGAATCATCTTAGTCACCACAATACCACATTTACTTTAGATATTCCCAAATTGATTTGAAATTTTTATTTTCATAAATAGGGTTATATATGCAAAAATTCATTGGGTGCAATGGGGAGTGGGAGAAAGAAAAAAACAAAAAAACGGTTAGTAAGGCTCTCCCACCCTTTTCTAAATAATAGACTCCCCCACTGTTTTCCGGTTTGTTCAGAACCGATACTACACTTTGATCAAAGCCAAAAGATCAAGAGAGTCTGATGAAAAACAAAAGAATCCCATTCTGGGGTTAGTTTTAAACAATCCGACTCCCGACTCTGACTCAACTCCTGCAAAAATTTCTAATTTCCGACTCCAAAGCTGAATAACCGTCTGAAATAAAATAAAAATCTGACTCCCTACTCATCAGACAGAAACAGAATATGAATTCTTGGCCTTTACTGCACCCCATAGACTGGTATTGTCTTGGCCTTCGGGGCTTGATTTACGCCGGTCTATGGGTCTGTCCTGTGCAGTTCTAGGAGATCCACCCTCCCAGGCTTCGCCTCTCCTCTTTGAGGAGGAGTAAATTTATTGCTTACTGCCTGAGGCGGCCCTACCGGGGAATGCCGACGGGGCTGCCCAGGCAATTTTTAAACCCCACTTTCCCGACCCGACCTTGGGTCACATCTTACTTGTGGGAGTAAGATAAAAACTGGCCTTGTGCCTAACTCCTGGAGAGGAGTAAATCAATACTCATTTGTTAGGTCGGAAAAAAAATCAAAAAATAGCAGACGGTTCATTATCCGCCAGTTTTGCTGCGAATCGACTAAATCGCCAAAAAGAATATTATAGAGTAGCACGATTCGCCCCGAAATTTATTGGCCTTGTGCCTGATTTGTTATATAAATTTTATAGCTAATGAATATATCGACTCTGCGCAGTTTTTGGCTCGAAGCAGCTGATAAACTATATTTCATCCGTTCTGTCCTCGCTCGGTGAATGAGCATTCCTTCTAGACTGAGGCGGTTTTAATTTCGTCCCAATTAATTCAGAGTACCCCCTTTTGGGGGAGAGCTGGATTTCTACCGCATTAAAAACCGACTTTGCGTCTAACTGTTTCCCCTCGTGGGGAATGCGCAATAATACTATAAAAAAAAACTTAGTTTAGCTTAGAGGTATCCCCCCCCCTCCTCCAACAAGCACTTTGGAATAAAATGGCTGTACGAACGACCACGTGATCATTACCTCCCCCCACCACCACCACAAATTGTGTTCGTCTGTTTTAATAATCGTTCCTTTGTACGACAATACAACCATGTGTATTCAATCTATACTTTCTTGTTTGGGTCGCATCTGCCGCCGTTGTCGGTTTTTTTTTTTGGTTTTGTTTTTTTTTCCTCACATACGTCCTTGAATATCCGTATTTAGTCTGTCTGTCTGTCACGCTTTTTTATGGGTGTTTTTTTTTCTTCTTCTCTATATTAACAAAATTGTGTAACCGCTTCCTGTGTGTTTTTATCGCCTCTACGTGACTTATACTCTGAAAGTGTAGTATCTGTTCCGATGGATGCTACACCCTATAGACCGGTACTGTCTTGGCCTTCGGGGCTTGATTTACGCCGGTCTATGGGTCGGTCCTGTGCAGTTATAGGAAGGCCACCCTCCCAGGCTTCGCCTCCCCTCTTTGGGGAGGAGTAAGTTTATTGCTTACTGCCGGAGGCGCCCCTGCCGGGGAATGCCGACGGGGCTGCCCAGGCAATTTTTTGTAGGCCAGAGTGCTGACTTTCTCGGGCGCTGGCTTTTCAAGTCCCACTTTCCCGACCCGACCTTGGGTCACATCTCACCTTGTGGGAGTAAGATAAAACTGGCCTTGTGCCTACCTCCCGGAGAGAAGTAAATAAATACTCTATTATATATTTTCGGTGCTTGTACAGAGAAGCGTCCGTATTAAATTATCAATACCACACAAACAAAAAGCAGTATTCTATGCATACGCAGCAGATTTAAATAAGTATCCTCACCAAAAAGTAGGAAAAATGATCGAGTAGAATTTGAATTAAAAATAAAAATCAGTTTCATCGTATTTTGATGACTGCCATTGATTTATTACTTGTTAATATGACAGACTGGGTTATCTCCCCCTGAATTTCGTGTTTTTCGTTCGAATCAATGGCCGAACCCGATTAAACGATATAACGGATTTTTATTTTTTATTACAATTCTACTCGATAGTTTTTGCTAATTTTTGGTGTACAAACCTATTTTTGCTTGATACATAAGTATTTCAAAGAGTTTTCCGGTTAATTTAATTGGAACTGCGATTTTCAGCGTTTTTTTGTGCTCCGACGAACTTGCTTCACTTGTGCCCCCTCGACATAAATACCCACGTCCAACCCGACAAGCAGCAAAATCCCACCCCTTCACTGTAGAGGTTCCCCAGATGCCGGAAAGCATTCTACTCTAACAGCTTCTTTCCCCGAATCGCTTGACTTTGGAATTCCCTACCTGCTTCTTGTTTCCCCGACTGTACCAACATGCAAAAACATAAATGTAATGTGAACAAACATCTCGCTACACAACTCCCCACTTAGGTTGCCCCTATAAATCTGGCCCCTAATTCACAGTAGCCTCTTACATCTCAGTCGTAATGTTCCCCCTTTTTTTTTGGGGGGGGGGGGCGAATAAAAATAAAAAATAAACAAAATCACTATTCCAACTGGAGTTTTATAGTTTGTTTATAAACAGTTAAAAGTAATGAGAGAGAGATGGAAGCAAGAGTGATATATATATATATGAGTAAGTTATGAAAATATATTTATGGCAATTAAGCTACACAGAGGCTTCCGCGTTTCGTCCCAGCAGGGAATCGTCAGGCTTTTCTCAGAAATCAAGGGGCCTCTTCACAGGGCTAACACTTGATCTCTATATGAGATACATAGACATTCGAATATTCCATTAAAATTCTCCTTTACCCGTCAAACGTTGATTTAGTAAAGAAGTTAAGAACATTAATTTTATTCTCCCCAATTGACCTGTTAACTATGTTTTAGTATATCTTGTGGTTTATTGGTCTTACCGGATTCCAGGACAAGAATTCATCTAGTCTGGTGGAGTATCCAGCTAAGTGCTGTTCCTTGAGGCAACATCACTAGAAAAAGGTGCATCATTCCTCGTATGAGCCAGTGGATAGTTGTGTAAATGAGACCTTATTTGGGCTTCGAATACTATGTTATTTTGAATATTTGGTCAGGGTTTACTTGTAGGGGGAAGTATCCTTATGGCAGGTTGTCCTGACAAACCCTTGTACAGAGAGACCGAAGACACTCGAGGATGGTGTCTAGTAGGTAATTCAAACTCCCTAATTCAAACATAATTATATTTGTGTGTGTGTGTGTGTTTGCGCATCAATTATATAACAATTTGTTTCAATTAATAATTTAATAACCAAACTCTGCCGTATATAATAATAATTTAATTTAAAAAAAAAAATTAATTTAAAAAAAAATAATCTGGGGGGGGGGGGGGAAGAAGAAAAAAAGCGAAATAAAAATGAAACGTACATCTGGTTTCTAATCAATATTGCGATTAAAAAAAAAATAAACATAAATTACGCAATCAAGTTTTGTATTTAAAAAAGAAAAAGAAAAAGCATCATTTAAGTTGGTCTGTCAGGCTTCGGTTTGAACAATCATTTTCATCGATAAACGCGTATGTTGAACGGACGCGTCTTATGAAGATGCGTCCGTTCTTGTTTAGTTGTTTTCCCAACTGTCTCTTATTTTTCTATCGCCTCTTCCTTCACCGCCAACCCCGGGAACACCTGTCGACGTCGTTGGCTTCGTTCATTCAGGTTTTGGGGTGTGTGGGATGGGGGTATTATGTGCCCCTTTCTCTCGCTCGCTCTCTCTCTCTGTCCCCCTCTCTCTCTGTCCCCCTCTCTCTAACGCTCTCCTCCCCCTCTCTCTAACGCTCTCCTCCCCCTCTCTCTAACTCTCTCTCCCCCCCTCTAACTCTCCCCCCTCTCTCTCTCTCTCTCTCTTGTTCTCGCGCGCACTGCCTTTGTGTTTCCTTATTTAACTGACAAACTTTCTACTGGCTTCTATGGCGAATTTTCCTATTGTTCAGTTACATATCATTGTAAATTATTCCATACACGTGTGTGTGTGTGTGTGTGTTACTTATAAGATAATAGAGTATGTGTGTGTATATATATATATATATATATATATATATATATATATATATATATATATATATATATATATAGTTAAATATTCTGGTCAAAATCATGTAAAGATGATTTTAGTTTTATTTAGTTAAAATTTAGTTCTAAATATGAATTTTTAGCCTTTCTTAACATATATATATATATATATATAATTTATTTATTTTGGTACTGAAAAATTAGTACAACATTCGTACCGTCGGTTTCAAGCACAGAAGAACTTAGCCATCCGGCTCTCTTCAGCTTCTGTTGTCATCTGTTTTGGTAATGTGAAGTCACGTGTCACTCTCGTTTGGACGCGTTATTTGCTTAGATTGTTGTGTATGTTTGTTTAAATTTAGTGTAAGGAAGGTTTAATAAGGTTTGAAAAAAGGGGGAAGGGTGAAAAGTAACAGTTGAGATTTAAACCGAGAAAAGATTTAAAGAGATATATATATAAAAAATAAATAAATAAATATTTCTATATAAATCCCGTGAGCCAATATTATGAGTATCGTATATTTGGCCGTTACTGTTTTGGGGTTTAATGATGTGTCTTCTAAAGGAATTAGGGAGAGGAAATCGGTTTAAGGATTATAATTATGAAGAGATAAAAAGGTTAAAAGGAACAATATGAAAATAATATATATATATATATATATATATATATATATATATATATATATATATATATATATATATATATATATATTATTTTCAAAATAAACTCATATACACGTGTTTAATGCCAAAGCAGCAATTCTTCCTCCGTTGTCAGAAATATCGCTCAACGAATATGAAGACGAAACGACAAACATCGTGAAAAATCGAGTCACGATCGTGCTAAAAGTAAATCCAGTGTCCACTTTCTACTCGCCATTCGAAGTGCCGAGTTCAAATCCCATCGGTTCTATCACTGATACGGATGGGAACAGTATGACCCCCCTCCCCTCATCATCTCTAACCCCAAAAAGGTTTGATCTGCCGTAGAACAAATAAAACTAAAAATATCCTATCACGTTTACTTTTAACAAAGTCTAAACTAAGATTGTTTCTTGGTCAGGATTGTGTGTTTTTAATCTTCCATAGACGTTGAACCGATAATCTAACCATTTAGACATTGTCTAATGATTCAAGGAAACGGATTATCCAGTATCATCTCAAGCGATAATCTCTATTCTGGATTAAGGTTTAATCTTAAACTTCAGGCAATCTTTTTCATTTCTTAGAAGACATTAGTATGCTCTTTTCTCCGTCACCGCATCTCTACTCCCCCTCTCTTCTTCTCCCCTCGTTTCCCCCTCCTTCCTCTCCCCCTTTCTTCTTCTCCCCCTCTCCTTCCTCTCTTCTTCTCCCCCTCCCCTTCCTCTCTTCTTCTCCCCTCTTCTCCCCCTCTCCTTCCCCTCTTCTTCTCCCCTCCTTCCTCTCCCCCTCTCTTATTCTCCCCCTCTCCTTCCTCTCTTCTTCTCCCCCTCTCCTTCCTCTCTTCTTCTCCCCCTCTCTTCTTCTCCCCTCCTTCCTCTCCCCCTCTCTTCTTCTCCCCCTCTCCTTCCTCTCTTCTTCTCCCCCTCTCCTTCCTCTCTTCTTCTCCCCTCTTCTCCCCCTCTCCTTCCTCTCTTCTTCTCCCCTCTTCTCCCCCTCTCCTTCCTCTCTTCTTCTCCCCTCTTCTCCCCCTCTCCTTCCTCTCTTCTTCTCCCCTCTTCTCCCCCTCTCCTTCCTCTCTTCTTCTCCCCCTCTTCTTCTCCCCCTCTCTTCTTCTCCCCCTCTCTTCTTCTCCCCCTCTCTTCTTCTCCCCTCTCTTCTTCTCCCCCTCTCCTTCCTCTCTTCTTCTCCCCCTCTCCTTCCTCTCTTCTTCTCCCCCTCTCCTTCCTCTCTTCTTCTCCCCCTCTCCTTCCTCTCTTCTTCTCCCCCTCTCCTTCCTCTCTTCTTCACCCCCTCTCCTTCCTCTCTTCTTCACCCCCTCTCCTTCCTCTCTTCTTCTCCCCCTCTCCTCTTGTTCTCCCCCAATCTCCCCCTTTTCTCCTTCCTCTCTTCCCCCTCTTCTCCCCTCTCCTTCCTCTCCTTGTCTCCCCCTCTTCTTCTCCCCTCCTTCCTCTCCCCCTCTCTTCTCCTTCCTCTCCCCCTCTCCTTTCTCTCTTTTTCACCCCCTCTGTTACCCCTCTTCTTCACCCCCTCTCCTTCTCTTGTTCTCTCCCAATCTCCCCTTTTTCTCCTTCCTCTCTTCCCCCCTCTCCTTCCTCTCTTTGTCTCCCCCTTTCTTTTTTTCTCCCCTCTCCCTTCTCCTTTTATTCATATTACATTTAAATTTCTGCATGTTGGGACAATCAATCGAGCAGGGAGGGAATTCCAAAGGCTAGCAGTTTGAAGAAAGAAGCTATTATAGTAAAAAAAGCCCCCCCCCCCCCCGGCATCTGGGGATCTCTGATTGTCGGGCGTATTTACGCTGAGGAGGCACCAGAGCAGCAAGTTCGTCGGAGCACATTCGATTAACATAATTGTAAAACATGCACAGGAAGGCAACATTGCAGCGATGTGACATCGGATGCAACTTGGTGGACAGTGTGGGACCTATTAGATGAGACACACTTTTTTGGGACCCTGTTTAAAAGCGAGAGACTAGTGGTTGGTGCACCAGCTCAGATGTGACAACAATACTTCGTGCATGGGCGGATGGTGGCGTTGTCGTAAAGATATAGAATACTGGCAGGTGTGAGAAGTTTTCTAGCAGGGTAAAGGGAGCCCACTTTCTTTGCAGCAGCCTTGGCAATGTCTTCTATGTATTTGTTCCAATTCATGTTACCTGTGAATGTTAGACTCTCAGGTAGAGTGCTGTTAGCCATGGCAATCGGTAGTTGAAAAGGGGGCACTTCTGTAGTATATATGAAGCAGTTGCCGATTAAGAAATCGAAATTGAAGAGTTCCGTTTTTTTTTCTCCAAGTACCATTCATTTTATTTGCAGCAGACTTGGCAATGTCTTCTATGTATTTGTTCCAATTCATGTTACCTGTGAATGTTAGGCCGAGTAGTTTAAATGATGGGCTCTCGGGTAGGGTGTTATTAGCCATGGCAATCGGTGGTTCAAGATGTTTCTTGTAGTTATTGAAGGAAAAGTAGCTTTGTCTTTGCAGCATTAAATTTTACCATCCATTTATGACCCTAACCCTAACTACAGACTGGAGGTCACTTTCTAAGGATTCAGCCATTGCCTCGGATATGTGCGTGCCCGTTTTACCCACATGTCGAGAATAGTGTGTGGTGTCATCAGCAAATATAGCCATCCCGGACACAATTGCATCAGGGAAGTCCTTTATGAAAAGCAAGGAACAATAAAGGAGTAAGGATCGCCTCCTGGGGTACACCCACATTAATTAATGTCATATTGTTTGGGCAACCTGGATCTTTCTTTTGGCTAGGAAGAATCTAATTATATATCTCTCTTTCCTTCTACGGCTCCCATACCTCTCTCTCTCTCTCTCTCTCTCTCTCTCTCTCTCTCTCTCTCTTTCTCTCTCTCTCTTTCTCCCTCTTTCTCCCTCTCTCTCTTTCTCCCTCTTTCTCCCTCTCTCTCTTTCTCCCTCTCTCTCTTTCTCCCTCTCCCTCTCTCTCTGTCCCCCCCTCTCTCTCTCTCTCTCTCTCTCTGCCTGTCTCTCTCTCTCTCTCTCCGTCTGTCTCTCTCTCTCTTTCTCTCTCTCCCTCTCTATCTATCGATCTGTGTGTGTGTATCTCTCTGCCTGCCTGCACAAACTTGGGTGTGAAAAAGGCAGAACGTTGCTGCAGTGAGAAACGCATAAAAATAGTTGTGATGCGAAATTTATGTCAGATGTTCAGAGCGTCAGACGAGTAAGGGGAGATAACTTAGCTAATCTTTCACCTTTCATTTCTTTCTACGTATTTGTTTTCTGCCAACATTTTTGTTACTAAATTGATTTGTTTATAACACCCCACCCACCACACACACACACACATATATATATATATATATATAATATTACATAAAATTACATTAATTATTTAGATGTTTATATATATATATAAGATTAAAAAGGAATTAGAAAAGCAAAAGTCAAATCTTTTTTCAATTCAGTTGCTTATAGCAAGGAAAAATTTAACTTGAATAAATTGCCTTTTTGCGGAATATACCTTGCTCTGAGCAACTGAATAGAAATACGATTTGACTTTTGCTTTTCTAATTCCTTTGCATCCTTCTACATATCTATCTGCTCTATCCTGGATATTGAGCTGTATACTTTTCCTAAAAGTTCGCTTTTAGTTCACCACTTTAATGTATATATATATATATATATATATATATATAAAATAAAATGTGATAACACGAAATTACATAATCATCGATGCAATAATTTATTTCAACCTTGTGGTATTTTCAAGCATCCGATTTAGACGATTACATTTTTGAAACTGAAAAAATGTAATCGTCTAAATCGGATGCTTGAAAATACCACAAGGTTGAAATAAATTATTGCATCGATGGTTATGTAATTTCGTGTTATAACATTTTATTTTATATATATATATTATATATATCCCCTATACTGAAGATTGCGTAAGCATGCAACATCGATGTCTGTAGGTAAAAATAATTAATATTTACTTAATATATATATATATATATATATGTGTGTGTGTGTGTATATGTATATACTAGCAAAACCTACCCGCCCTCCAAGCAGCAATTAATTGGGATGGGAGGGGTGGGGGGCGTTAATTAATAAAAATGTTTCTTACTCAGAAAATTCCATAATTTTAATAAACTTTAGTAAATTTGTAGATTAACATCCTCAGGTAAATTATCCCCCCCCCTCCTTAAAAATGAGATTCTTTTTAGAGTCATTCTCGATTGTTAGGGCAGTTAAGGCGCTGATGCAGTCGATGTTGCAAATGCAGGGAGGAGGGATAACTATGTTTGACTAAGAAAATCAGCATAAAATAAAAATAGAATTCAGCATGCGGAAATAATCAATCGAACAATGAAACGATATTTTGTAAAAACTGTAAAATTAATTTTTTTTTTTTTTTTTTTAATACGTGAATTATTTTAGGGGGGAAAAAAAAAAAATATCATCACATATTGATCCCTGTACTCAATATTTAACAATTATCCTAATTAGGGTGTAGGAGGGGGGGTAACTTTATATTTATTAATTTATTTAATATATATTTTTTTTACAATTAACTAAAATAAAGAAACAAACAAACAAATTTCGTGTATCTTTTACAATACTCAGCAGACTTAAAACGCTCAAAAAACAAATATACAACAAATAAAAGTAACTGTAGGCGATAAAAGTTATTTTCAAACTTACCTGTGGCATTTGTTTGTACTTTTAACCCGTTCCAATTGCTATTTATTAGAAATTAAATTATTCGGCACACGAACATCGCACAAGACAAGATGGCGTCAATGGAGGGGAGGGTGTAACGAGAATAAGGATTGTCGGCCATTTTCTTTTTTCAAAATTCTGTGCAAAAAAAAACAAGAATTTTTTTTTTTACATCTAATAAAAACCGATGTATACTACGTAAAAATACAAACAAATGTCATAGGTAAGTAGGAAAATTTTGACCCCGTTCACGAGTCTGCGGAGTAAAGTAAAAGATACCCCAAATTTTTTTATCTTTAAATGAAGTTTTTGGTCTCATGCCAAAAACACATATGAAAAATATTGGGGACCAGAACCTTCATCTCATGGAGTTTCTTTGGCGGAAAAGAGAAAAAGGGAGAAGTATTCCCGCGTATAATTCTTGCGATCGGGGAGCAATATGTGATATAATTTCATTTTTCGTTAATTAACAAGTTTATTTAATTTTTTGTATTTGGTTAATTAACATTATTTTATGGTTACAGTTTTTTTTTTTTTTTTTTTTTTTTTTTTTTTTGTTAATTAACAAATTTTATTGTTAACGTTACTTTTACCCACCATTGATTAATTAATTGATTTAATTAACTTGTTTCATTTTTCGATTGTTTGATTAATTAATTATCACTTAATTCCTAATTTGAAATTGTGTACGTTTTCAGCGTCTTAAATTCTCTGTTTCTATTTATCTTCCTCCCACAAGGGAAGATGTGACACAAGGTCGGGAAAGTGGGAAAAAACCAGCGCTCGAGAATTTGAGCACTCTGGCCATTTAAAAATTGCCTGGGCAGCCCCGTCGGCATTACCCGGTAGGGGCGCCTCAGGCGATTAGCAATAAACTAACCCCCTCTCAAAGGGTGAGAAGGCAAAGCCTGGGAGGGTGCACCTCCTAGAACTGCACAGGACGGACAACCGATAGACCGGCGTAAATCCAGACCCGAAGACCCAGACAATACCGGTTTATTGGGCGGGGTAAAAAACCCTGGTTTTCTGTTCATTTTATGCTTACTGTCACAGTCAAACCAACATCAGCACCGTTGTTTCTCTTTCGGTCAGGTTTTTCAGGGTATTCGCATGTAATCGCCTGAAAAAGTAGAATCTGATTTTTATCAAGGGTGGGTGGGGTGAAGGTGTTAATCTACAATAATATCCAAACTTTCAATATTTTTTATTTATATTTTAATCTCCGTAATAGATGATAAGTGATGCAAAACTGTTTTTTTTTTTTTTTTCGAGGAATTAATTTTACCCGTCTTGAGACGGGTATTCTTCTGTTGTATTTTCTTATGTGAAAAAAAAAAAAAGAAAAAAAGAAAAAAAAAAAAAAAAAAAGATGCCAACATCCGCAGGATGCCAACCTGGGTCCCCGTGTTTGTTACCAAAGGAACCCCTGCTGATTATGACGCTAAGATATTTCTACTCTTGTATTTGGTGTCATCTTTTCATGGTTGTGTTGGTGTATGTGGCAACACCAGACCCAGGCTTATTTTACCTGTGATCCTGTCACGGGGATAGTGTTTATCTATCCCATATGTGGAAGTAACTGCACTATATCACACACGCATTGTACGTGTTAGATGTTTACAATAAAGAATTATAAACAGTATTTGTTTCAATGGTTTCTAACTCGGAAACCAATTGTTACCGAAACTATGTTTATGGGAACTGTTTTTATTATTATTTTTTTTTGTCTTTATTATTTACATATATGGAACATAATCTCGAAGTTATTTAAAAATTTTCCAAACATCATGTATGTATGTATGTATGTATGTTTTTTGTTTCATTTTACTTCAAAGTTCTCAGAAATCAGGGCGACACTTGATCTCTATATGAGATACATATATATTCGAATCTTTTATTAAAGTTCTCGGGCATCTTTTACGAGACTCAGCAGAGTAAAAACGCTAAAAAAACAAATTTACAACAAATAAAAGTAACTGTAAGCTGTAAAAGTTAGTTTCAAACTTGCATGTGCTATTTGTTTGTATTTTAAACCCGTTTGAAGTGCTATTTATTAGAAATCAATAGTTTTGACACCGTAACTTCGAGAAAAAAACATGGCCGATTTGGGGGGGGGTTACTAACAAATGCACTAGGAGCGGCCATATTGTTTTTGTGAAAACGGTGGGAAAAAAAAAACAAGAATTTTTTTTTTTTACATCTAATGAAAACCCATTTATAATAGGTAAAAATAAAAACAAATTACATAGGTAAGTAGAAAAATATCTATTCTCGTCGTAGGTCAACTTCACTTGTTGCAAATTTATGTTTCTAAACCCTTTCTCGTTCTTTTTTTGGACTCCGTTCGCGCCTCTGCTGAGCGTCGTAACATATACCCAAGTTCTCCTTTACCTGTCAAACATTGAGTTAGTTAAGCAGTTCAGAACATTAATGTCCCTCTCCCCAATTGACCAGTTAACTATGTTCTTTTGGTCTCTTGGTCTTACCGGATTCCAGGACAAGAATTCATCTAGTCTGGTGGAGTATCCAGCTAAGTGCTGTTACGTGAGGTAACATTACTTCGAGAAGGTGCACCATTCCTCGTATAGCCGTGCCGAGAGGGATCTTATTTAGGCTTCGAATACTATGTTATTTTGAATATTTGGTCAGGGTTTACTTGTAGGGGGAAGTATCCTTATGGCAGGTTGTCCTGACAAACCCTTGTACAGAGAGACCGAAGACACTCTCCAGTAGATAATTCAAACTTTTCTGTAGGTAATTCAAACTCTGTATGTATGTGTGCGGGGGGGGGGGAGAGGAAAAGGTTTTACAATTTTTAAGATACAGAACAACCGCATAACGAATATAGATATTTGTGCAATCCCCTTTTAAACGGAGTGGGAGTTTATTTATTTATTTATTTATTTATTTATTTATTTCTAAACCATCAAACGAATTAAAATGAATCAAAACCGGCTTTCGAAATTGTTGTCTGCTGTGTGAAGGGAGATAACTTCATATGACGACGTTGAAAAGAGTTATTTCCCCTTCATCATTTTGTTGAGGCTGATGTTTTCCTAAGACATTTTCTTCATTTTTACTTATGTTGCTCGTTTCTTTTCTTCGCTCTCTTTTTCTTTTTCCCCTTTTTTCTTTATATTTCTTTCCCCACTCTCTTTCTTCCTCTTTCTTTCTTTTTCTTCCTCTTTCTTTCTCTTTCTTCCTCTTTCTTTCTTTTTCTTCCTCTTTCTTTCTTTTTCCTCTTTCTTTCTTTTTCTTCTTTTTTATTTTCTCTTTCTCCTTTTTTTTACTTTCTCTTTCTCCTTTTTCGTTCTTCTCTCCCCTTTTTTCGTTCTTCTCTCCCCTTTTTCGTTCATCTCTTCCCTTTTTTCGTTCATCTCTCCCCTTTTTCGTTCATCTCTCCCCTTTTTTCGTTCATCTCTCCCCTTTTTTCGTTATTTCTCCCTGTTTTTTTTTTGTTCTTTCTAATAATTATTGCTTTCATTTACCACAAAATGACGTGAGGATTTTTCACTTGTTCAAAGTCTGCATTTTTGGTTATACACTAAAAATTGGCTTCATTTAAAAAAAAAAAAAAATTTTTTTAATGGAAATCGCTCCAGACAAGGCATGAAGCCACTTGATGTAGGAACTTAAAAAAAAAAAAATACTACTTCTAGTTCAAAAACTAACCAACAATAAGTGTTAGATGGATAGATTACAACAGCAATTCTTCCCTCTTTGTCAGAAACATCGCTCATGGAATGTGAGAACTAAAGGACAAAATAAGGGAAGCGAGAGTCACGCGGCTGCCGAAAGTACACTTTCTACTCTTCTGAACCAATAGCACGCAAGACGGTAAATAATTTAAATTTCCAACATAATTTGAACGGTCAAAATCCGGTGGCTAATTGAGCTACTAAAATGAATTTAGTACCGTTGTTTGCAGAGATTCATGTCGACACATAAAAAGATTTTCGATATAATGAAAATAAAATTTTTGTTTTGGTTACCGACTTAAACGTTTGCTGACCAAAAACATCCGCTGATTGATTGATAGACGTGACAATTTCAATTCGAGATTAATTTTTCTTTTTTCTTTCTTCTTTCAGGATAAACAGTGAAAAGCCGGAGTTTGAAGCGCAACCTCCCCAAGAGCCGCACGCTGAGGATGATCCCCGGCGGGGAGAGGAGCAACCTTCAGTGGAAGAACCACCCTCAAAACCCAACCAACTCAAAGTAGAAAAGATCACCCAGGAGCGGCTCGTATTTTCGTCATCAGAAAATAACAAGTCACGGCTCAGGCATAAAAAAATAAATTTCCTGAACCTTATCCGCGGTGAGACAGGAACCACGTCATCGTCGACTTCTCCCTCGTCACCAGCAGCGACAATAACATCATCATCAGCAGCAGCAGATGTAGCTTCTGACACCTCTGCGACGTTATCCGCGTCGGAAATTGCTGAATCGCGAGAAGATGATGATCCTGACGAGGATGGACCGACGCCTACAAAACGAGCCATGTTGGCAGTCGGTATCAAGTGTAAAAAGCTGAAAGGTCGCGTATCGGCTAAGGTTAACGGAGGCAGAGAGCAGAATTTGACGTTGGTGCCCGTGAGAGACAATGCGGCCTGCCAGGAGGAGAACTGCCATTTTCAACGGTGTAACAACGGTCGGCTCGGCCTGCCGTCTGTGGGTGATTGCGTGGCTGAACCCCGAGCAGGGAAGAAACAGAAAAGCAATAGCAATCCGAAACAGTTCTCTGCGGTTTCCAGTAAATTGTCTCCAGCTTTCAAATGGAAAAATCCTCGGAACGGTCGCGGTCTTGGAAATCACACCAAATCCAAGCATGTAAAGGTCAAACTGAAGTCGAGATCCGCGACGACTCCAGATTCCATCACTTCTTACGAAGAGACCGGTAATAAAATACAGAATATCTTTGTTTATCATACGGATAGGTTGCCAGAAATCGGAAAGAAACCGTATACGCAGCCTGGAGAATTGTTTTTGAGTCTTTACACGGCGAAAAACGCGAAGTGCATAAAGTGCACAACATGCGCAAAGGTATTTTCGGTGGACGAGTTCCTATTGCACCAACACTTAAACCCAAACACGAACAGCAAACTGGTGGTCGTCTCGACAGCGCAAAGCTTACGGCTTCGAGACGAGAGTAACAAGGGTCACCAATTAGCATGGAAAAACTTTATGGTCAAGCACGAACTGTTTGAAAGGGAAGGGCTCAAAGACGCTCGACTGTCACCTTTGGTAACGACCACAGGGGTAGGGATAAAAAGACCCACTAGCAGTACGACTAAACCTACTGCAGCCCCAACCGCGGCGGGCGTGTCCGATGTAGCTGCCGCGGAGCATAACGGGGCCGGCCAGAGGAGCAACTCTACCTATCGCGTCAGTTCGAGGAAGCGGAAGCTGAAACAGTTTTATCCGATCGAGAACTATGACTTTAAGAACATGCCTGGCTCTACGGCGCAGATGTTCGGACAGTGCGGAGGTAAGGCTCGGAGGACGGACGGTCAGTCTGTCAACGGCAAGGCTTCTAAAAAGGCTTTGATGCATTCGGTTGGCAGATCGGCGTTTCCTTTGGATGGATTAAACGCTCCGGGCGGCTCCGCGGGGGGTAGCAGTTTATCGGAGAACGTTGTCACTTTAACGAATGAACCGCCGGAGCTCCTTCATTTTACCGCACTTCAGAATGATGAGTACATGTGAAAGGACAAATGATGATGATGAGGATGATGATGCCCCCCCCCCCTTCTTGCCTCCTTTAATAGATGCTGAGGTTGGACAAACAATTAAAAAAAATTTTTTTTTTTTTTTTTTTTTTTCAGGATAGTTGGGGAGGAGGGTGTATGGTGTTTGGGTTTCAAGTCTTAATCAGCCCCCCCCCCCCCCAAAAAAAAACAAATGCAAAAATCATCCGACCAGCACCGCCTCACCCAGTTTCCAGAATAATAAATAAAAAAATTTTTTTTTTTTTTTTTTTTTTTTTTAAATTGTGTTATTTTAGTAGACTGCCATCACACGCTTCCATGCTAAGGTTGTTTTTTGGTGCTGTGTGACCCACCACATAGGTGTCGATGTACCAAGATGCTCTTTTTCATATCCATGTAATCCACGCTGAGGTCGTAAGTTGTGTATAAAACAAAAAGAAAAGAAAAAAAAAAGAAGAAAGACTAACCCGATTGATCGATTTCTTTTAGGGAAACCCGCAGGTTGTTGACTTGTCGATGAAAACGGAGAACTTTCGAAAGTGCTCAGTATATAAAGTAAAGCTTTATAAAAAATAAACACAAAATGTTAAAAATTGTGTTTCGGAATTTTTGAGATGAGGGTTGATAATTCGTAGAATTTGGTTTAATCGGACTACCGTTCTCATATTGCGTGTTTTTATCACAACGTTTCGGCCGATGTAACCTTTGACCTTCTTTGGGTGTACTTTGTCGAACTCGGGAATCTGGACGGAATTTCAAACAGAACACTTTATTAAATCCACAGGGGGTTGCATGCTCTCGTTCCATCTGCCATGACTGGGCAAGAAGTCTTCAGTAATTCGCAATTCTTCATATCGCCCGCACTGAGGATTGAACCTTCAACCTTCAGATGACTATCACTGCGCCACGGATCCAGAATTACTGGAAACTTCTTCCCAGTCATAGCAGATGGAACGAGAGCATGTTACCCCCGTGGATTTAATAAAGGGTTCCGTTCGAAATTCCGTCCATATTCCCGAGTTCGACAAGGTACACCTGAAGAAGGTCGGAGGTTACATTGCCGAAACGTTGTGATAAAAACACCCAAGATGTGAACAGTAGTTTGAATATTCAAAATTCTATGGAATTTTGAATGTATGCATTGCGTTTCT
>OY744553.1:46253242-46278242 GCA_963556195.1 Sepiola atlantica | reverse complement strand
AAATCAAAGAATTCTGATTGGTTAGAAGCTAAAGTAGGCATTGCTTAACTATAAAAAACAATCCGAAAATGTAAATCTATGCAATTAGCCTGATGATTTATCTTGGCAATAAAACACAAACATTTCTGTGAAGCTGAAAAAACTCCGGTTGGATTAAATGATACTCCGTAAAAGGATTTAGCGTAATTTCTGCGTTCTTGTAGAATTAGTCGTACATTCAAAGACCCGTCGGCAGACATTGTTCGTATTTACTTGAAATGGGGTAAGTATGGCATAAGGATAAGTTTCAAGTGTGGGTATCAGCTAGTATGAATATTTTCTACAGTAAGCCCCCTCAGACATCAGGGATTGACCATTATCTGATACTTTTGTTGAAATGTGCAAGGGAAACGACATCCTGGGACTGAAGCGTGTCATTTAAATGACCCTTTTAAGTACTTGTGATGAATGACAAGGACCCGCACGGCAATGGGGTTGGATGATGGGAGAATATCACTAAAAAAAACCAACAAACGCGAAAAGTCTGTGTCATTTAACTACGCTTACTTTATGTATATATATATATATCTATATTACAGCAAGGAATACAGACGTTTGTGACATTTTTTGGGGTGGAATGAAATTGAAAAAGTATAAAAACCAGAGGAAATAATTTAAAAAAAAAATTTTTTTTTTTTTTAAATTATTTTCTCTTGTTTTTATACTTTTTCAATTTCATTCCACCCCCCACCCCCACCCCCAAAAAAATGTCACAAACGTCTGTATTCCTTGCTGTAATTAAATTTTGTACCACGAAAAATTTATTTATATATATATATATATATATATATATATATATATATATATATAAAATTACATAAACAATATTAAAGTCTTATGTCAATCAACCAACGTTTCGATGCTACAGCTGGTAGCATCGAAACGGTTGATTGACGTAAGGCTTTAATATTGTTTGTGTAATTTTAGAAGTGCTCTACTTGGTATTGAGCACTCTTGAAAAACTTGGTTTTATGTTTATTTTATTAACATATTTGAACTTGATCAATAAAATAAATATATATATATATATATATATAACTTTGACTTCTCGTTAAATACAATGTATCTGCTTTTAAAATATTTCAATAAATATGGCCGCTATTCATAACTGATAATGTACACACACACACACATTGTATATAATAATACTAGATAATATGAACACACACACACCCACAAACATTGTATATCATAATACTAGATACAATAATTGTATATCATAATACTAGATACAATTTGTGTGAACAAAAGCGGTTTGGATAAATTCCGATAAGATTTAGAAGATAAAATGGAAAAAGCCGATATACCAACACGCTACAATCAAACGAACTCATCCAGTGAGATTTACTATTCCGTCTTGATTGAAAAAACTTCGTCAGAAATGAATTATTAATGTTTTAATGCTTACAATCGAAAATATAGACATGAGAAAGTAAGGGAGGGTGGAGGTGTTTCCCCATGACTTGCTTTCTACTCAACTGTGAAACCGTCAGCTTTCAAAATTACTACTCATCGCGTTTGGTTCTGTCTCGTCTCTCTCTCTCTCTCTCTCTCCTTTTTTTTTTCTTTCTCCCCCCTCCCCGCCCTCCTCTTCTAACGCTACCATGTCTTCCTTTTTCAATTGTAAATATTAAAAAAAAAAAAAAAATAAACGAAGATCCTCCTTTTCTGGAAGTCAATTTTTAAAATAACAAAGACAGACGAAAAATGGCTGACTGAAGTGAGAAAGCAGTGTATAATTAAAACGCAAGAAAACCCAGAATTTTTTTTTTGCCCATCCCCCCCAAGCTTTAAACCTAAGGTACTATGTTTATCTGTATTTCTGTAATATTATAAATAAGTAAAATATAAAAGCTCAGATCGAGCGCTGTCATTGGATGATGTCTCCAGTTGCTTCTTAATGTAAAGCAAAGCTCTTTGTAAATAAACAATTGGAGTACTTTCAAGTGGCGGTCAATGTTTATATAAATAGACATTGTAGATACTATTTTACGAGCGCTTCTCCCGTTGGCCTAATGGATAGAGCTGACTACTATCAACTAGATGGTTGAAATTTCAATCCCTGGCTAGGGAGAGGTGCTAGTCTAGCATCACTGAAGAGCTGTGATACAGCGAAACAGTCTGTCTGTGGATGACTAATATATATATATATATATATATATAAGGTTAGTCAGAGAACCCTAGCCTAGTGCTCAATTATTAAGAAAAATCAAAAACAAAGGCGTAATATTTATTTATGTTTGTATTAAAAAAGATGAAGATAACCCAATAAAGAGGATTTGAAACCGACGGTACCGATGTTGTTCTGATATTCTGTAATAGAAAACATATATATATATTAATGTTTTACAGAAGGTCAGAACAACATCGGTACCGTCGGTTTCAAATCCAAACAAAGAGGACCAATAAAGGCCTCTTTATCAAAACTCTCTTCAGCATGTCGGTTTCAAACCGGATTTGAAACCGACGGTACCGATGTTGTTCTGGTCTTCCGTAAAACATGAATAAATAACTATTACGCTCTTATTTTTTTTATTTTACTGAACAGTCGAGCACACAGTGCGGGGGTTCTCTCCAACTAACCTTACATATATATATATATATATATATATATATGTAGTTATCCACAGACACATGTTTCGTCATCACTACGACTCATCAGTGTGGCTAGACCTTACGAGATTCGAAACTGAAACCCTGACGTTTGGCACTCTACGAAATGAGCCACAAAACTGCTAGTCGAAAAAAAAAAAAACTATATATATATATTTTATTTTTTTGGTACAGAAAAATTAGTACAACATTAGTACCGTCGGTTTCAAGCACAGAAGGACTTAACCCTCCGGCTCTCTTCAGCTTATGTTGTCACCTGTACCAAAAAATAAATAAATATTACGTTCTTAATTTTGATTCTCTATTAATCGAGCACTCTGCTGGGAATTTTTCCCACTATATTACGTAAGAATTTATATATATATATATATATATTAAATAAAGACAAAATATCGAATTGCATGAGGTTATTTGATTATAGTGTGTGTTGGTAGATTCACTTTTTTTTTTTCAATTTCATCTTCTACAAAAAAATGGCATAAGACAAGAGCAACGATAAGATCCAAGTCTGATGATGTTTCCACGGATCGGGTCGAAATACAATCTCTTTACACCCCCCCCCCCCTCCATCCCCCCTTTAAACTACAAAAAAAGAACCTAAAATTTTAGAGGGGGTGGGGACTTTGTATAGCACCTTTATCTCCCCCTTCCCCCTTCTACGCCATTTTTTATTCTTGTAAATTCCAATATATTTAAGGAATTTGGTTATAATTTGGTTGGTTGCTCTGCCCCATGCATCCTATGAAAAAAAAAAAAAATATTTAGGTCACTGTTTGAATTTTATCATTTTGTAAATAATTACATTTTTTTATTTCTGTAAAATAATTTTTTAATTAAAAACTATTCAAAAAAAAATTTTTTTATTTTAGTGTTTAAAAATTTATTTTATTGTTTTAATGTTTAAAAAAAAATATTTTAGTGTTTAAAAAAATTTTTTTTGATTTTAGTGTTTAAAAATTTATTTTATTAGTGATCAAAAAAAAATTTTTTTTTTTTTTTAGTGTTTAAAAAAAAATTTTTAGTGTTTAAAAAAAAAAAATTTTGATTTTAGTGTTTAAAAATTTATTTTATTATTTTAGTGTTTGAAAAAAAAAATTTAGTGTTTAAAAAGACTTTTTTGATTTTAGTGTTTAAAAATTTATTTTATTATTTTAGTGTTTTAAAAAAAATTTTTTTTTTTTAGTGTTTAAAAAAAAAATTTTTTTTTTTAGTGTTTTTATAATTTTTTTGTTAAACATGTTCCATTTCATTATTAACCCTTAAATGCTTTATTTTTTATATTTGGTTGAACAAATTTTATCAAGTGAAAAAAGTTTCATAGAGGTAATATAAAGTAGTATAAATGATTTTTGTGCAAAAAAAAAAAATATTTATTGAACAAAAATAAATGATGTTGCAAATATGCAACAAATGACATACATTTTTACACGTATAACAAAACACTACAATGCATGCATCTAAATAATCATAAAACACTAGAGAATCATAAAATAAATTTTTACTTACCATTATAATGATCAGATTGAAAAGTTTAGGCTCTTGAATTAGGCAGATAACACTCGCCCGTGACATCGAAGATACTGATTACCTATTTAGCGGGTGTGCTGATGCAACATCATACAAATACCTACTCACACTTGTCAAAAAACTCGTTGCAGATGTGAAACAAGTTGCAGTTTGACACATTTCCGTTGAATATTATATTAAATAGGCATTTTGTTGAAATGTGTCACATTTGAAAAAGAACAGAATATGCCTACTTTTACGTGTAGACTTTCATACTATTGAAATAGTTGTTTTTACTTACGGTTAAAATCAGATGTTCTGTAAATCCTGCTCGTCTCCATTTAAGGCTGGCATTTTGAATTAAGGCAGGTAATTCTGGTGAAAGAACGATGCAAAATGAAACCCGGGTAACCTACCTTTTATATCCTCGACCAAACATTTGAGTTTCACAAGAAGTATATGCTCCGAGGAGCTTCTAAATAAGTTGTTCCAGAATTATGACACTGCCCACGATTGGGTGAATCATTCTGGTGAAAGAACCATGCAAAATGAAACCCGGGTTGGCCACGATTGGGTGAATCAAGGTATCGAGATCTTCAGAAACTAGCAGTTCCTAAATGAGATGTTTGACGGACCTTTATTAGGACGTTGATAGATCTAGAATGAGAAATTGCTAGATCTTAAATGAGACGTTGATGGATCCGTGATAAAACGTTGATGGATCGTGCTTACTTAAGATCTTGAGAGAGATTAAGACGTTGGCGGGTATTACGTAATCTTTGAGGTATGGATTGGTGGTCTTTTTGGTAGATCAGTGGATCTTTCGGATGTGGATTTGTCTTAAGATGTAGATATGTTTTAAGACATTGGATTTTTTTTAATGGATCTTAATGATAAGACGTTAATGGATTTTACGGTTTGGGTAATTTAGATTCAGAATTTTATGGATCCTGGATGAAACATTGATGGACCTGGCTTAAGATCTTGAGAGAGATTAAGACGTTGGCAGGTATTACGTAATCTTTGAGGTATGGATTGGTGGTCTTTTTAGTAGATCAGTGGATCTTTGGGATGTGGATTTGTCTTAAGATGTTGATAGATTTTTTTTAATGGATCTTAGCGATAAGACGTTAATGGATTTTACGGTTTAGGTAAGTTAGCAGCAGCAGGAGTTTATGGATCCTGGATGAAATATTGATGGACCTGGCTTAAGATCTTGAGAGAGATTAAGACATCGGTGGGTATTACATAAGATTTTGAGACTTAGGACATTGACAAATTTTTAAGACGTTGGTGATCTTTTGAGATGTAGATATGTCTTCAAACATTAATGGATCTTTTAAAATGGAGACTTCAAGGATCTTGGACCTTAAGATTTTGGTAATTTTAGAATGAGACTTAGGACATTGACAGGTCTTTAAGATGTTGGTTTCTTGGGATGTGGAGGTATCTTATAATGTAGATATGTCTTAAGACATTGATAAAACAGTAGTGGATCTTTTAATACGGAGACATCAAGGATCATGATTATGAGATGTTGATGGATTTTAAGATTTTGGTAATTTAGATCCAGCATTTTATGGATTTTAGATGAGACGTTGACGGCTTCTTGATAAAACATTGATGGATCGGGCTTCAGATCTTAAGAGAGATTAAGACGTTGGATCTTAAGACTTTATTAGTTCTAGAATGAGACTTACGACATTGACAAATCTTTGAGACGTTGGTGATCTTTTGGTCTATCAGTGGATCTTTGGGATGTAGATATATCTTAAGACGGTGATGGATCTTTGAAAATGGAGACGTCAAGAATATTAATAATGAGACGTTGATAGACTTTCTAATTTTGGTAATTTAGATCCAGCATCTTATGGATCTTAGATGAGACGTTGATTTGATCATTGATAAAATATTTCTGGATCTCGATCAAATTTTTTTTTTTTTTTTTTTTTTTTTTTTTTTCAAGATATTTCACCCCGAACAAGGCAGGTCGCCACTGTAGACGTAAGGGGCTACTGAGAATTAGGGAGTAGGTTTTGGGTGTCATTCTAAGTTGGGAGCTGTGCAGCGAGATGTCTGTTTACATTAGTTTTAAACCTCTGCATGTCGGTAACGTCGGGGGAAAACAGGGAGCAGGGAGGGAGTTCCGGAGGCCGGCAGCATGAGGATTTTAGTTTTGTAAAAAAAATTTTGGATTAGGAGCTTCAGGATCATTGATATACTGATGGATCTTTAACGATGTCAGATGTTTGAGACTCGTCTTAAGAAGTCAATCAGTCTTAATTGCAGCTTTTCTGGATCCTAGGTGGGTCCGGAAAGATTAAGACGGGTCATTCTCGAACGAGACTTTGTTTCTGGATCTTCAATTAAAATGTTGATAGATTTTAAGATTTTTGGATAAAGAAATTCATGGATTGTTGATTGATCCTAGGTGGATCCAGAAAGATTAAGACTGGTCATTCTCGAACTAGACTTTGGTGCGTTGTAATTAATGACGTTGGTGGATCCTTGTAGTGTTCACAGATATTTGGGATGGAGATGCGTCTTCAGATGTTAACAGGTTTGAATTAATATCTCGGTGCATCTCGATGGATCTCTGATTGAGATTTTAATAAATTTTTGATTAGGCATGGATCTTAAGTGATGGATCCATGATAAAACTTCACCGGATTTAAAGACATCGATGGATCTCTGATTGATATTTTAATAAATTTTTGATTCGGCATGGATCTTAAGTGATGGATCCATGATAAAACTTCAACAAATTTAAAGACATCGATGGATCTGGATTAAAATCCTGAGTGGTTAAGACAATCGTGGATCTTGTGACTTTGGATGAGACATTTCGTTATATTAATTAAAAACATTTGTGTTTACTGGTGGCTTTTTTTGATATATTTCGTGAACAGTTATCGCTATCTATCTACCGATCCCCAAGTCCTGCTTGAGGGTTCCTGCAAGTGATGGTTTCTACAGTGCTCTGGAGGCCGCCTTAGTTTTCTTGCTTAAAATTGTGTTGCAAAAAAAAACAAAAAAAATGTATAGAGTCACTTTTAACGGTAACAATATATTAAAGGATTAAAAAAAAAAATATATATATAGAGTCACTTTTAACGGTAACAATATATTAAAGGATTAAAAAAAAAATATATATATATAGAGTCACTTTTAATGGTAACAATATATTAAAAAAATAAAAATAAAGTTACTGCGGTTGATTGCTAATCTGCCCCAAACTTATATTCCGTCAAACTTACGTTCTTTTGAATAATTGTTCCTGATGTCGACAGATCTTTAATAAGCGCTAGATGAAGATTGGTTTACTGTCACGATTCTTTTGTATCGATGGACTCAAATTTTTTTTTTTTTTTGTATTCACGTATATTTCTTAGTCCCAGCGTGAATTTCTATCTTTAATTTTGGTAAACGTTTGCCATTTGAAACTAT
The DNA here is from genome assembly GCA_963556195.1 of Sepiola atlantica. Taxonomy (NCBI): domain Eukaryota; kingdom Metazoa; phylum Mollusca; class Cephalopoda; order Sepiida; family Sepiolidae; genus Sepiola; species Sepiola atlantica. Next base: position 46,270,637 of record OY744553.1, on the reverse strand, counting down.
TTTGATAATAAGGAAGATAGCCTAATTCTTACTGACACAGACTATGGGATCGGAAAGTCGAGTTAAAATCCATTCAGATCCATTACATTTGTCGACACACTAATTTGAAAGGTATTAACCCCCAATTCCCTCCAGTTTTGGATAAAAGCTTTAGTTTGTGTTTGAGTTGCGTTTCATTTATCGTTTACTATAAGGTATTGTTTCTGTGTTAAATAACCCCCCAAAAGGGTTGATATGCCGTATAACAAAGCGACAAAAAAAACCAAAAAAAACCCAACAAATGTTATAATTCAAACATTGGCCTAAAATTAAAAGATTTCTTTTTTTTTTTTTTTTTTTTTTTTAAAGAAATTTTTCACATTCGCGAAACAACAAGAACAATAACATCTCGATCGGGTTGTCTAAAAAAAAAAAAAGAAAAACTATCTTCATTGTTGTTGTTCAATTTTGATGTTTTTTTTTCTTTTCCTTTCAAGAAACAAAACAAAAAAAGATTTTTTTAGTAAATCATTGTTTTGTTGTTTTTCTTTCTTTTCTTTTCCTCCCCCCCCCTCCTTCCTCTGGAGGGAGTTTGTTTTTTATGCCCCCACTTTTTTTTTTGTACTAATGAGTCCCCACATATCTTCGAATGGCTTTTTGCCTTGATAAGGGTTAATGAGATGGATTGATTGTCAGTGGAATGATGAAGAATATTATGAGGAATTTTTATACTAATGAGTCACCACTTATCAAGGCTAAAAGCCACTCGAGGATAAGGGTTAATGAGATGGATGGATTGTCAGTTGAATGATGAAGAATATTATGAGAGGATTTTTTATACTAATGAGTCACCACTTATCAAGGCCAAAAGCCACTCGCGGATAAGGGTTAATGAGATGGATAGATTGTCAGTGGAATGATGAAGAATATTATGAGAGGATTTTTTATACTAATGAGTCATCAGTTATCAAGACTTAAAGCCACTCGAGGATAAGGGTTAATGAGATGGATGGATTTGTCAGTTGAATGATGAATATTATGAGAGGATTTTTTATACTAATGAGTCACCACTTATCAAGGCCAAAAGCCACTCGAGGATAAGGGTTAATGAGATGGGTGGATTTGTCAGTTGAATGATGAATATTATGAGATGATTGTTTATACTAATGAGTCACCACTTATCAAGGCTAAAAGCCACTCGAGGATAAGGGTTAATGAGATGGGTGGATTGTCAGTGGAATGATGAAGAATATTATGAGAGGATTTTTTATACTAATGAGTCACCACTTATCAAGGCTAAAAGCCACTCGAGGATAAGGGTTAATGAGATGGATGGATTGTCAGTTGAATGATGAAGAATATTATGAGAGGATTTTTTTATACTAATGAGTCACCACTTATCAAGGTTAAAAGCCACTCGAGGATAAGGGTTAATGAGATGGATGGATTGTCAGTTGAATGATGAAGAATATTATGAGAGGATTTTTTTATACTAATGAGTCACCACTTATCAAGGTTAAAAGCCACTTGAGGATAAGGGTTAATGAGATGGATGGATTGTCAGTTGAATGATGAAAAATATTATGAGAGGATTTTTAATACTAATGAGTCACCACTTATCAAGGTGAAAAGCCACTCGAGGATAAAGGTTAATGAGATGGATGGATTGTCAGTTGAATGATGAAGAATATTATGAGAGGATTTTTATACTAATGAGTCACCACTTATCAAGGCTAAAAGCCACTCGAGGATAAGGGTTAATGAGATGGATTGTCAATTGAATGATGAAGAATATTATGAGAGGATTTTTTATACTAATGAGTCACCACTTATCAAGGCTAAAAGCCACTCGAGGATAAGGGTTAATGAGATGGATGGATTTGTCAGTTGAATGATGAAGAATATTAAGAGAGGATTGAAAATGATGAATGCAATGAACAAAGAAATTTTGAGATGTGGACTGATAATTAGAATTATTATTTGGATTATTCGGGCTACTGTTCTCATCTTGGATGTTATGTCACCTCCAACCTTTCGACAAGATACATCTGAAGTAGTTTGGAGGTTACATCGGCCAAAACGTTGCGAAATTAACATCCAAAGTGAGAACAGTCGTCTGAATAATCGAAATGATATGACGTCATCTTTTTGTCGGATTTTCAAAGGCAGACAGAAATTTTTGAAGACAAAACAGAAAATCAAATTTAAATGCAGGCAACACATGCTAGGAAGTAAGTGTAGTATCTGTTCCGATGGATACTGCACCCTATAGACGGATGTCGTCTTGTCCTTCGGGACTTGATTCCACCTGTCTGTGGGTTTGTCCTGTGCAGTTCTAGGAGGTCCACCCTCCCAGGCTTCGCCTCCCCTCTTTGGGGAGGAGTAAGTTTATTGCTTACTGCTTGAGGCGCCCCTACCGGGGAATGCCGACGGGGCTGCCCAGGCAATTTTTAAATGGTCAGAGTGCTCACCTCTCGAGCGCTGGCTTTTAACCTCACTTACTCGACCCAAGCTGTGGTCACATCTTACTTGTGGGAGTAAGATAAAACTGGCCTTGTGCCTAACTCCTGCAGAGGAGTAAATAAATATACAGGCAAAAAAATCATCAAGAAAACCTTCTTACGAAGTTACTGAACTAGGATTGTATTGTGTTAAATTAGGAGCTCTGGTCGTATTATAGACTATTGAGCTACTATATAAACCTTTGCGTGAACTTAAAGAAATTTATATTTATATATATATATATATATGGGAAAATGAAAAAGGAAAACCAAAAAATGGATGTTTTTTATGTGTACATCAACGTTTCGTCTTTATTTATAAGACTTCATCAGGATGATAATATAGAGAAAAATGAATTCATTTTTCATTCCTCACCAAGTACGGACGGCCACCCAGTAGTGGCCATTATTTTTATTTTCTTCCTCCCACAGTAGTCCTTGCTCACCCCCATCTTTCCACTTCTTCCCCACTCATTTTCATAAACATTCATTTTTCACTCCTCACCAAGTACGGACGTCCACCCAGTAGTGGCCATTATTTTCTTCCTTTTTTCCCAATATGTCAACCCTACATGTGTTTGTACTTGCATGACATTTTTCTCTATATTATCATCCTGATGAAATCTCATAAATAAAGACGAAACGTTGATGTACACATAAAAAACATCCATTTTTTTGGTTTTCCTTTTTCATTTTCCCATCACGTCGGATTACCTTCATCCTTCTCTTCCCATATATATATATATATATATATGGGAAAATGAAAATGAAAACCAAAAAATGGATGTTTTTTATGTGTACATCAACGTTTCGTCTTTATTTATAAGACTTCATCAGGATGATAATATAGAGAAAAATGAATTCATTTTTCATTCCTCACCAAGTACGGACGGCCACCCAGTAGTGGCCATTATTTTCTTCCTCCCAATATGTCAACCTTACATGTGTTTGTACTTGCATGACATTTTTCTCTATATTATCATCCTGATGAAGTCTCATAAATAAAGACGAAACGTTGATGTACACATGAAAAAAATTCCATTTTTTTAGTTTTCCTTTTTCATTTTCCCATCACGCCGGATTACCTTCATCCTTCTCTTCCCATATATATATATACATATATATATATATATATATATATATGTGTGTGTTGCAGAGACGATATTGACATTGCTTCGCTCACGGCAAATGAAACAGACTGTAAAAAATACATCTCACATAAATGTTATGTTTTTTTGGAAATATCAAATAAAATTTAAAAATGGTTATTGGAATAGAAAATGAAACTGACATATATATATAGAGGGGGATAGAGCGTTGTTATTTTTTAATTACAGGTTCAATCCGACATGAAAGAGATTGTTTAAGGTCGAAATAATTATTGTTAGGTATGTGTTAGATTTTCGTTTTTCTTCATTGTTATACATACACATTTGAAAGACATCCTAACAAATTGCAAAATTGATACGGGCGCATGGAAAGAGTTGGCATGGGACAGTGACACGGTGTCAAATGGCATCGGGTCAGAGTTCAGATGATTTTGAGAGAGGAAAGTGAATGGCTTGTGCTGAAGCCTCTCAAAGGCTGTGCTAGGTGGGCACAGTTGGTGCCATGAAAACACTAGCATCAGACATAAGTAACTATATCATTTTATTCTATACTAGCGGAACCCGTCGCCCGGCGTTGCACGGGAGAAAGTACTACCTATTGCATGATGTCGAATAAAAATAGAAACGGCATATTGTTCTTTCTCCCCCCCCCCCCCTACCGTGTTGGCGAATGTTTTAAATTAAAAAAAAAAAGGTGGTAGAGTAGAATGGGATCGAACGCTGAAACTGGCGACCATGAAACCTGCCTTCCTAACCACTACGCAACGGTTTCGAGTTAAAAACACATGTGCAAATAGGTCAATTAAGCTAAGCTTGATTATCGGAGTGAATGGGAGCGGTCATTAAGTCTTTGCGTATTGCTTTATATCATGTAGTAAATTAATACCAGGCAAATAATAAATAAGAACCGGTGTTTTGTGAAAATTAAACTGTGTGTATTAGTTCCCGGTGTCGATGAGTAGAGTGACAGTACATAATTGTTAGGGAGAAAAGTTTTTGCTACCACCTATATGGAGTTGGTTTTTCGGAGAGACGTTGATGGTGGGCCAAATGTAATATTTAGTGTTAGGTAGAAAAAAATAATAACAAATTTACTAAGACACGCTCGAGTGAATAAGTGTAGTATAGCGGTGAGTTTAGTAGCCTGTGATGCATGTGGTTATTTTCCTATACTCCGAGAAGGTACAGGGGAAAAAACGTCTCTACTTTATATATTAGATATATATATATTTCATGAAAAATTCATATACTCTAAATGTACAAAAGCAAGGAAATTCCCAAATTTTTACACTTTTATTTTCATTAAGGGTATGCGAGCACAACAGGGCTATGTATTTTACTGGTAGGAATTTTTCTTAAGTGTATGACTACATATCAACCAAACCATTTCATTATCACATCACTACAGTATAAATCTCTATGCATGAGTGGATGAAGTGTGTGAGGTGCGCTGAAGAAAAATTCCTACCAGTAAAATACATAGCCCTGTTGTGCTCGCATACCCTTAATGACAATAAAAGTGTACAAATTTGGGAATTTCCTTGCTTTTGTACATTTAGTGTATATGAATTTTCATCTTAACCCTATTAAGGGCATATGATTTCAGTATACTGGCATTTATCATGGAATGTCACTACTTTTGTAAAGGCTATGCCTCAATACAATGGTCATTTTTAAGGTTTTGGGGAATTTTCTGGAAAACTAAGGTATATGGTAAACTGAAATTAAAATGCCATCAACTAGACACTAGAACCTCTATCTTTGCCAAAAATCAGCTGAATCCATCAAATAGTTGATGAGATACAGGGTGGCACATACGTACGTACGTACACACAGATAACATGATTTCATGATTGACCTTTCTGGATCTCTGGGTTGCCTTGACTAATGATGCTGAAATTCTACACACTTATAGAACCTATAAAAAAAAAATGTTGTGCACAGTTTTAACTAATTTGGTTTATTGGTTTTTTAGTTATGATTGATCAAAAAAATGAGATTTCCAGCATAGGCCATTCTTGAAGTCTATTAAGGGATAGAGCGCTCTCGCGCCTCACTTGATTTCAACATCTACCCATCAGACATAAGTAACTATATAATTTTATTTCAACATAAACCCATCAGACAAGTAACTATATAATTTTATTTCAACATAAACCCATCAGACAAATAACTATATAATTTTATTTCAACATAAACCCATCAGACAAGTAACTATATAATTTTATTTCAACATAAACCCATCAGACAAATAACTATATAATTTTATTTCAACATAAACCCATCAGACAAGTAACTATATAATTTTATTTCAACATAAACCCATCAGACAAATAACTATATAATTTTATTTCAACATAAACCCATCAGACAAGTAACTATATAATTTTATTTCAACATAAACCCATCAGACAAATAACTATATAATTTTATTTCAACATAAACCCATCAAACAAGTAACTATATAATTTTATTTCAACATAAACCTATCAGACAAATAACTATATAATTTTATTTCAACATAAACCCATCAGACAAGTAACTATATAATTTTATTTCAACATAAACCCATCAGACAAATAACTATATAATTTTATTTCAACATAAACCCATCAGACAAGTAACTATATAATATTATTTCAACATAAACCCATCAGACAAATAACTATATAATTTTATTTCAACATAAACCCATCAGACAAATAACTATATAATTTTATTTCAACATAAACCCATCAGACAAGTAACTATATAATTTTATTTCAACATAAACCCATCAGACAAATAACTATATAATTTTATTTCAACATAAACCCATCAGACAAGTAACTATATAATTTTATTTCAACATAAACCCATCAGACAAATAACTATATAATTTTATTTCAACATCAACCCATCAGACAACTAACTATATAATTTTGTTCCAATCTAGAGTGCCCCTTTTTAAGGAGCTGAATTTTCCTCACAGACCTTGTGTCTAACTCTGCCCTCGTGGGGAGGCAAGTAAATAAGAACAAAAAATCATGGATAATTAAGTATAAACAAAGATATTCAATATATTAAGTATGAGATTTTAAAAGTTGGACCAATAACATGGTATAACAATAAAAAATAAAACTTTGTATTTTACCTAAACGATTTTTATTTGCTATTGTTATACCGTGTTATTGGCACTACAATAACATACTTCAATTTAGGACATTTAGTGAATAACAATATTTATTTTTCTTCTCTTTCATTCCTTAAGCCGGGCTTTTCAAAGATTAAAATCTTATCATCAGAGGAGGTTAATGATGGATAAGTTGACAGATGAGGACTGTCAATATTCGAAATTTGAAAAAGTTTTCATTATATATATATATATATATATATAAAGTGAAACCTGGCCAGTTGTTGGTAGGAAGACAAGTTTAGGTATTTTTTTGGCGGGAAAAACTTGTTACAATATTTAAGGCTGGAGTGTTTACCGTTTTATTTGACGTGGCATCCTCGACGAAGGTTTTTGGCTACATGACACATAATTATCAGAAGCAATGTCACGCATAAGCATTTGACAGAGATATATGTACATCATTGGATTATAGAAGAAATGCTTAAGAATCACAAAGTTACAAACAAAAGAAAATATATAGTCACTTATGGCGGACCCTATATATAAAAAATAAATTGACTTACATGAGTGATTTTCCACTGAAAGACTTGGGACTATAAGTTTTTTATGTTGTTTTTTTTGTTGTTTTTTTTAATATAGTTTTAATGGTTGAGAAACTTCCGAGACTATATATATATGACATGTCAAGTATAAGATTTAAAAAATTGTGACCTTAATAGCATTTAAAACTTTGATTTTGACTAGCCAATTTTCATTTATTATTGTTGTACCATGTTATTGGTACAATAATAAAATACTTCGTACACTGTCAACCAAGGGAAAAGTTTATCAAGCATGTATGTGTAAGCAGTGTTATGATGTATGGAAGTGAAACCTGGCCAGTGAGGGTTGAGGACATGCGTTGCATGGAGAGAAATGATCTGAGAATGATGTGTAATGAGAGTCTTAGACAGGCTTTGTTCTGATCAACTCAGGGGAAGATTAAATCTGAAAGTATAGGGAGATAGCTGTGTGCAGAACAGGAGACTACGATGGTATGTCCACGTTGAAAGAATGGATTTGAGTTCTTGGTATGAACCCACATGAATGCCGGTCCTGAGTCGTCGTCCAACTCAGTCAGTGCTGCAACAAAGAATTCTCCCCTAGTTCTTTGCTTTTTTTTAGGTCATCAGAAATGATTCGGAATTTTTTTTCAACTAGCGATAGTTCAGTCGTTAAATAAAGAAAAGCATTAGAAAAAAATATATGAACCTGTATGAGTGCTTTCACTGCACTGACCACAATCGCCCCCACGAGTTGCGCCGATCCAGAGTTGTCCTCTGACTCAGTCAATGCCGTAACAAAGAATTCTCATCCCAAGTAAGGCCATAAGTTCAGGCTATAAACCTAACCCTAACCCTAAACCCTAACCCCAAACCTAATCCTAACCCTAAGCCCTAAACCCTAACACTAACCCTAATCTTAACTCTAACCTTAATCCTAACACTAATCCTAACCCTAATCCTAACCCAACCCTAAACCTAATCCTGACCCCTAACCTTAACCTCAACCCTAACCGTAACCCCAACCCTAACCCTAATCCTAAACCTAATCCTAACCCTTAACCTCAACCCTAACTGTAACCCCAACCCTAATCCTAACAGTTTTATTTGTTGGAGGTTACAAATGAAACTCATGTTCCTAGGTTGAATGGCAGACTTACAAAATGAGATTTTTGCCCGACCAAATCAAGCATACGTTCCATGAACTCAATCCTTCAGTTATGAGCCCCAAATAGCTCACCTTGTCCGGAGAGGCCCATCCAGCCAACTGACCGCCAGCCCTCAGAAAAACCAACTCCAGAGGGCCAGGTTTAGCTATAAGCTGGAATATATGTACTTTTGACTAGAAATACAAGATCAAGCCCCCATCCCTATTCGACTACCCTGAAATTGACTACCTAAGACAATGGCTAGTGGAGATATCCACTGAAAATAACTGGCAGACAGCGTCCTACTCAAAGGAGTTTGTCATGGAGACAATCTAGGAACACGGCTTCTCTTAAGTCAGTCGGTTCCCGCATGACTTCCTGTTTAATAAGGCACTTATTCTTTCAAAGAGAAATAGGATTCTGGGTGGCCCAATATAAAATCAGAGATATTTTCAATTTCTTTTGTGCCCCCCCCTCCTTTTCCTTTGGTTGAGCATCTATCACCTGCAACGTCTGCCATTCGCATGCACCACTAAAACGGTGCACGTTTAAATTGGGTTAGTAGATGTAGAACAGTAGAAGTAACAGGTTCAGTACACAGGGGAAGGCCAAGGAAAATATGGGAGGAAGTGATAAAAAATGGACTTGAGAGAAAGAGGGATGAATAAAGACCTGGGCAGAGATTGGTTAGTTTGGGAATCAATTTCTTAAAGCCGTACAACGCATGCAAGCATGTTAAACGGACATTAAACCGAATATAATCTTTCGTGTGAATCAGATGATTCTAGTGTTGGCATTAGTTTCCCCAATGTTTTTTCTAGTTAGAAATATTTCTGGAAAGACATCGGGTTTTTACGGGAAGGACCACGAGAAGGTTGCCAATATCCCTAAGTGAAAGTGGTACTGTGGAACCGACTGGATTCGAACTTGGAACACCCAGATCTTCAGTCCGTGTCGTTATCCACTTAACCACCGTCACCTCCCTCCGAATATGCTGTTACACTTGTTTTAAAAAAAATGATGTCTCTCCCAGACAGCAAGTAATTTGGAACCATAATGGTACTTCCACATTCACAAGAAGTGTTTGAGTTGAAGGAACAAATATGTTTACAGTATAAGAAAAGCACAATTAAAGAAGTTGTTGTCAAAAACGCGCGTGCGCACACACACACAAAATAAATAAAAAGTCGACTCTCGAATTGTAATTAAAAAATTTTCCAAAACACCACGATGTCAAATCTCAAAAGTCCGACTCTCGAATTGTAAAAATTTTTCAAATCACAACGACGTTAAATCTCAAAAGTCCGACTCTCGAATTGTAATTAAAAAAATTTCTCCAAAACACAACGATGTCAAATCTCAAAAGTCCGACTCTCGAATTGTAATTAAAAAATTTTCCAAAACACAACGATGTCAAATCTCAAAAGTCCGACTCTCGAACTGTAAAAATTTTTCAAAACACAACGATGTCAAATCTCAAAAGTCCGACTCTCAGAATTGTAATTAAAAATTTTTTTACAAAACACGAATCTCGTAAAAGACACAAAAGCCGCCAACTCAATTTTTTCTCTCTTTCCACTCGCTGAACGCTTGACGTGGTCCCAACTGATCATGTCAAGTTTACGTTTCTCCCCCCGGAGAAAAGTTTCTACTTTTTTTATTTCAACTAGAATTTGCCCATGCGAAACAATGCTCATTTGCATGAGTGAACTCTTCTCATCGCACAAAAATGACAAGATGTTATCTTGTTAGCAAAACGCTCTGGGTTCAATCCCCGATGAACAACACATGGTGCGGCACATACTCTTTTGCCTCGTGGACGCACATGATGGCTGCTACGGCAGTGAAATCGTTGCTTTTGGAATTGCAGCAGCGGTAAATAAAGTCCAGGTGAGTAGTAATACATGGTAACGAATACAGGTAAGTAGTTCCGATAAGTTGCAGTAAGTGTATCCAAACAAGTGCGCAATCTGACCACAATAGGGACTTTTGCACTTACATGTAATCACTTGCGTATATATGTATGGGTATATATATATATATATATATATGGGTATATATGTATATATATATGGGTATATATGTATATATATATGGGTATATATGTATATATATATGTGGGTATATATATATGTGTGAGTATATATGTATGTATATATATGATGTATATATATATATGGGTATATATGTATGTATATATATATCGGTATATGTAGGTATATGTATGTATATATATATGTGGGTATATATATATGTAGGTATATGTATGTATATATATATGTGGGTATATATATATGTAGGTATATGTATGTATATATATGTGTGTATGTATGTATATATATGTGTGTATGTATATATATGTGGATATGTGTATATGTATGTATATATATGTGGATATGTGTATATGTATGTATATATATGTGTGTATGTATATATATACACACATATATACATATGTGTATATGTATGTATATACAATACAATCATATGCTAGTTTTTGATCTTGTATTATATTGACTATTCAGACGAGAACGTCTTGGATGATATTCCCATAACGTTTCAGCCGATGTAACCTCCGACCTTCTTCAAGAGTAAAACACTTGTTTGAAAACATAACCTATGAAGTTTTATCTGTGTGATTTATTTATAAGAACAATAGCGAAAATATAACGAAAACGAATAACTAATCTTTATATTAAACTCAGGAATAAAAGTGCTAAGTAATAATCAGTTCTAAGTGACAGTCTTCTGGAGATTCAAAGTTCAATCCTCAGTGCAGGTGATACTAAGAATGTAATTACGAATTACTTGAGACTTCTATCCGGTCATGGCTGAGGGAACAAGAACAATCTACCTCTGTCGATTAAATAAAGGGTTCTGTTGAAAATTCTGTACATATTCCCTAGTTCGACAAAAAAGATTGCCGAGGTTTACAAGACGCATATTAAGAAGGTTGGAGGTTACATCGGCCGAAACGTTTTGAGAATAGCAACCAAGATGAGAACAATACAAATTATCAAATATCATCTAAGAAATTCCAAAACACAAAGTAATTTTAATCATAAGAAAAAATATTTTTGAAAACCGGAACATTTTTTTTTTAATAATTTATTTAAAAAAAAATAATAATTTATTTTAAAAAAAATTATAATTCATTTAAAAAAAAAAAAAATTTTTTTTAAATTTATTTAAAAAAAAAATTATTTATTTAAAAAAGAAAAAATTTATTTAAAAAGTAAAAAAAAAAAAAAAATAATAATTTATTTATAAAAGACGTTGTTCTGGTTTTCAAAAATATTCTTCTTATAGTTATTCCATCAACGTTTCAAGTGTGAACTTCTTCCTTAATTTTAATAAAAAAATTTTTTTTTAATTTATTTAAAAAAAAAAATATTTATTTAAAAACAAAATTTATTTAAAAGGTAAAAAAAAAAAAAAAATTAAAAAAAAAAAAAAAAAAAATTTATTTAAAAGGTAAAAATAAAAATAATAAAAATTATTTAAAAAGTAAAAAAATAAATAAATAAATAATTGATTAAAAAAAAAAGACGTTCTGGTTTTCAAAAATATTCTTCTTATAGTTATTCCATCAACGTTTCAAGTGTGAACTTCTTCATTAATTTTAATTAAAAAAAATTTTTATAAAAAAAAACAACAAAAAAAACTAGCAAGGTGACCCGACGTTGCTCGGGATTGAATGACAATCATTACTATGTACTTTTTCACTTTGCTCATAACACAATATTACTTTCTTTGTTTTTACTGCCCCCTCTCCTTCCGTTTCGTCCCCTAATATAGTAGGAAGAAGTTGAAAAACTCTCTGAATTAGTGTCTTATACATATGGTCTAAATTTCATTCAAATCGGAGGCAGATGCGCATAACAGGTATGACCGCTGGCTTCCGGTGGAAAAAGCTTGAAGAAAGTGTCTACGGATGCCTGAAAGTGATACAACAATTTTTTTTAAAAATTCATATTAATTTCAGACTTTTCTTTTTTTCATATTAATTTCAGACTTTTCTTTTTTTCATATTAATTTCAGACTTTTCTTTCATCATAATCTAATAATTAACATAATACAGACTATTTGAAAAATAAGTTATTTGATTGTTTTCAAAACTTAAAAAAAAATTTCATTGGAGAAAATAAACGAAATATAATAATCTTTTTTTTTTAAGAAATAATGTTTTTGAGCACCGGAATATGATTTTTTTATTTAATTTTTAATTTTTTTATTTTTAGTGAAAATAATGTTTTTGGGGAGGGTTATGGTTCAAGGTTTAGTGTTTAGGGTTAGGTTTAGGGTTTCTAAGAAAAATTTTTGATTCCGGAAGTTACTCCATTTCCAAGAAAAAAGGTTTTCACTATTATTAAAAAAATGTTTTGAAAACAATCAAATAAAAACAAATAAACTTTTTTTCAAATAGTCTGTATTATGTTAATTATTAGATTATGATGAAAGAAAAGTATGAAATGAATATGAAAAAAGGAAAGTCTGAAATGAATATGAATAAAAAAATGGTGGGTATCTTTTACTCAGCAGACTAAAAACGCTCAAAAAACAAATATACAACAAATAAAAGTAACTGTAGGCGATAAAAGTTATTTTCAAACTTACCTGTGGCATTTGTTTGTATTTTTAACCTGTTCGAAGTGGTATTTATTAGAAATTAAATTATTCGTCACACCAAAATCGCACAAATCCAAGATGGCGATCGTAGGGTGTATGTAAGAGAATAATGACTGGCCGCCATTTTCTTTTTGTGCCAAAAAAAAAAAAATTTTTTTTTACATCGAATAAAAACCGATGTATACTATGTAAAAATACAAACAAATGTCATAGGTAAGTAGGAAAATATCTATTCTCGACGTAGGTAACCTTTACTTGTTGCATATTTATGTTTTTAAACACTTTCTCGTTCGTTTTTTTTGACCCCGTTCACAACTCTGCGGAGTCAAGTAAAAGATTCCCAAAATTGTTGTATCACTTTCAGGCATCCGTAGACACTTTCTTCAAGCTTTTTCCACCGGAAGCCAGCCTTCCTCCTTGTTATGCGCATCTGTCAAATCGGATATACGTATTTTAAGGGGTTTCTGACCTCGCAGGTCACTGGAGGGCGTAGAAATTCGGCACATTTAGGATCATGTAGAGATTTCCCCCTGTACAACTGATCGAAATAGCTCCATAACCAAAAGATAGCTAAAAAAAATCTTTAGTTACTAAAATAAACTAAAGATTTGTTTCGTATTTCGCACCCCTACCCCCTTTCTCTCTCTCTCTTTTCCAAAAATTACGGAAAATTATCGATTCAAATTTTAATTAAAAATATGAATCAGTTTTATCGTATTTTTCCGATTCGCCATTAATTACTACAAGCCATTGCTAGGTTGCCAGCATGACGCCAAGAAGAACCTCGACTGGTATGAATAATATGGCCGAGTGCTAGTGTCCCTATTTACTTGCCTCCCCACGAGGGCAAAGTCGTTTTTTATGTGTGGGATATCCAGCTCTAGAAAATGGCAACTCTGGATAGGACAAAAATTAAAATTGTCCCAGTCAAGAAGGATCTTCCTTCCTCCGACCGAGGACAGAACAGATACTACACTTTGATCTCAGTTCGTTTTGGAAACACATCTACATCCAAGAATCTTATAAATAAGTTAAAACAGTAACTTAACAAAATTAGTTTAAAAATAATTTGGTTTAATTAATAATTATAAAACAAATTGATACCGTAATAAATAAATGTAATTTTTAAAATCTCTATTTAAAAAAAAAAAATCAGAATTTGAAAAAGGATAGTTATAAAAAAATGGGGGGGGGGGCAAAGAAAGATAAAAGTAAAGACCTCCGGGCAACGCCGGGTAGGTACAACGAGGGCACAGGGTTGTTTTTCATGTGGGGGATATTCAGCTCCCCAAATAGGAGAGCTCTGGATGGAACAATAAATAAAAAAGGAAGTCAGAATGATAGGTAATAAAATTTAAAAAAATATATATATATTTTTGAGTTATCTCCCTTGATTAAAAAAAAAGTTGAAATTATTATTTTTTAATCAAGGGAGGTAACTTTTGTTTTTACTCATTTCGAAACCAGCAGAGACGTGCGAATCGATAAAAATTTTAAAAAAGAGAAAGAAAAAATTTTACTTTGTGCTTCTACAGAATTTGAACCAAATTAAGGTGCTTGTGCATATCAACCCTGACATGTTAGACCGCTCTTAAAAATAAAATAGCTAAAGAAATGTATAAACTTTGTTATGTACTTACGTGGTAGATGAAAAAAGTCTGTACACCAAAAATTATGCAAATTCATCCAGTATTTATTTAATTATAAATAAAAAACGATTTTATCACTCGGTAGATATTTCCACCATTTTGTATCTTAGATTTTCCAGTGGTCAAGGACGATAACTCATATTTTCACGATTTCGGGGTTTGGGGTTTTCTGATTGTCTGGAAAATGACATAATTGGTAAAAAAAATATTTTTTAACTTGTTTACAAAATGTCAAAATGTACATAAAATCATTTTTTTCTTTTTCTTATAATTTAATAACTACTGGATGAATTGGCGTAATTTTTTCTGCGCAATCTTATTTTCAGCTAACACGTAAGTACATAATAAAGTTTATACATTCTTTAAATATTTCAATGTCAGGGTTGATATGCAGAAGCAAAAAAAATTAAAAAATACTTGGTGCTTCTACAGAATTTGAACCAAATTAAACTAACTTTTACCGAAGGAGATTTACGTAAACAGTCGAAAAAAAAAAAGCCATGCCGTCGTCAAACAGTGAAAATATATATATATATATATATATGTATATATATATTTAATTCGCCTTACAGGTTAGTAGAAAAAATAACTTATCTTTCTTTTCGTAATATTTATTTGTTGCCTATTTGTTTTATTTGACCCCTTTTTTCGTTCTGTTAACTGTCGTTATAAATTCCTTTGGGTGCTTAAGCATATCCGCCCCGACATTAAAAATTTAAAGAATGTATAAACGTTATTATGTACTTACGTGTTAGCTGAAAATAAGATTGTGCAGAAAAAATTACGCAAATTCATTCAGTAGTTATTTAATTATTTAAAAAAAACGATTTTAACGATTTTTTCACTCGGTAGATATTTCCACCATTTTGTATCTTAGATTTTCCAGTGGTCAAGAACGATAACTCATATTTTCACGATTTCTTGGTTTGGGTTTTCTGATTGTCCGGAAAATGACATAACTCAAAATTAAAAAATACATTCTTCCCGGCACAACAATTATATCTGATTGTTGGCGTGCTTATGATAGACTGGGTGCCGAAGGGTACCATCATTTGCGCGTCAACCATCGATATAATTTTGTTGACCCAACAACAGGCGCAACCACAAATCATGTGGAAAGAATGTGGCAAGAGGCCAAAAGACGAAATAAGGCTGAATGTGGTACCCATACGCATATGATAAACTCATATTTGGCCGAGTTCATGTGGCGACAAAAATTTCGGGGAAAAACATTAGAAAACCTTTTAAACAGATTGCCGAAATTTATCCTGTGGGTCAATAAAATGCTACGTTTTTTTCTCTCTTATATCGTACTTATAAGTTGTTTTTCCAAAATTGGTTATGTCTTTTGTTAATTTTTTTTTCTCTTATATCGTACTTATAAGCTGTTTTTCCGCAATTGGTAAAAAAAAAAATTTAACTTGGTAAAAAAAAAATAATTGTTATCTCCCTTGTTTACAAAAATGTCAAAATCTACGTAAAATCATTTAAATCATTTTTTTTTCTTTTTCTTATAATTAAATAACTACTGGATGAATTTGCGTAATTTTTTCTGCACAATCTTATTTTCAGCTAACACGTAAGTACATAATAACGTTTATACATTCTTTAAATTTTTTAATGTCGGGGCGGATATGCTTAAGCACCTTCCTTTGTTTTTTTTTTATGAAGAAAGATTTATTTCGAACGAAGCAACATAAAAAAAATGGGGGGGGGGGGAACTTGTGCATTTTAACATTCTCCCCCCCCCCTTCCCCGGCAAATTTAGAAATCCATTCTTAACATGGGAAGGGGACTTTGTTAGCTTTCCTTTGCCGAGGACAAAACTCTCCTAAAATGAAAACATATAGTTTGCCGGTGGATGCTAAACTGCACAAGTGCCCGAGAAGTTTTTTTTTTGGTGCAACTCCAGTTTAGCGGATACATTCGAAAAAAATAAAGCAATCTGAGGAATATCTGTTTGATGCACGTACCTGTTGAATATATCCTTTACCGGTACTGATATCGATCCTGACCCAGTTTTCGCGAGGTTCTGGTCGGAAGCGTTCGGCCGTCCTACGCAAACGCCCGAGAGATGACGAGCCGATTTGTACCAGACGACAATTTTGATGCGGTGCTGCGTCCTATGATTTTAAGTTATATTTTCAAAAAAATTTCTAAAAGAAACAACAACAAAAAAAACAAGCAAAACATAGCGAAGTTACTGTTATCAAATAAATATTTTTTGTTATTTTGATACGTTGCTGCGTCCTATAATTTTTAGTTATAGTTGCAAGAAATTTTTTAAACAACACAACAAATAAAACAAGCAAAACAGCGAAATTACTGTTATCAAATAAATATTTTTTACCCTAACCCTAACAAATAAAAAAAAACAAAAAAAACAAGCAAAACATTAAAATCATAGGACGCAGCACCGTATCAAAATTGTCGTCTGGTACAAATCGGCTCGTCATCTCTCGGGCGTTTGCGTAGGATAGCCGAACGCTTCCGACAAGAAACTGACGGAAACTGGGTCAAGATCGATATAAGTACCCCTTTACCAAAAAGCACGTAAATTAATCAAATAAATTTTAGTGATGTACGAAGACGAAGTTCAAATATGACAGCCATTTTGGAGATTATTCAAAGGGAGATCACCGTAAATGTATTACGCTTATCTCCCTTTGAATAAATCAAAATGGCTATCATATTTGCACTTCGTCTTCGTAAATCGCTAAAAT